>JAOXJP010000006.1:16449197-16470536 GCA_025762735.1 Platanus orientalis | reverse complement strand
AAAGTGAAATGATACTTCCCCTCTGTCTCGGCTCACGAAGTCGCACAAAGGGGGGCTGCCCAGAGGATACTCCCCCGGTTAGTAGGTTACAGAGTGACTAATGAACATGGCAATGGGGTGCGCGGTTTGGGTTCAGGTGGTGCTAACCCATCATTTATTTACAGGTCTTGAATCTTTAAGGCCTATATCTCTTTTTTTCTTATCTTCCATTGATTTCATCTTCTTTGATACTAAGGTCAGTTTGGTGGTTTTGGTGATCCCATTGTCATCCCCATAAAAGAAACCTATTACGTAGTACTACGTAAGCTTTACCAACTGATCAGGCTGGCATCTTCCATTGAGAGCAAAGTGATTACCTCGGAAAGAAAATGATTTTAGAGGCCAGATTTTGTGCGCACGAAAGATGTGCATAAGGCATGCTCATGGGCCAGGGGGCTGATGCATCAGCACCGAAAAGTGATACGCTTTTGGGGACACGCTTACCACTTTTTGGCACTGATGTGTTCGCACCCTGGTCCATGCTCATGCCTTGCACACATCTTTTGTGCGCACAAAATCCAGGGCATGATTTTATCACCGTCCAGTTCAAGCCATGTTTCTTTGGATAATGGAGAGAACCTGCAAAACCGTTTTTCATATCCAACAAAGCAATCCAATCTTTTTTCAAGAAAGCCCATCCTGGGCCAACACAATTCAGGCCCAAGCCCTTTACAATAAGGTACAAACCTTTGCTATGTGCATAGGGTAAGTCATAGCCTACTCTTTTCAGGTGTAAATCCCAAATAGGACCCTCGCTAATTTATTTGATTCCTCAAGAATTATGTTCAGCCTTGGCTTCGGGGCCTATCAGTATATAGTAGGTGAGGACTAAGAGCCCATCAGGCCGGCCCTATAGACGATGATGGTCGTTCACTTTGCTATGAATCTCATCATTTGAAGAAAAGAATGTAGAATTCTTGTCATTTCTTTTTTCCTTTTTAGATTTCATACTCTCCTTTCCAAAATTTTCCCCCATAGTTAGAAATTTGGTGTACTACAAAATTACAATACAATACTAGTAGATTTGGAAAAAATTCGGTGGCAATACATTCATGTTTAACATGATCATGCATTAAAAGTTTTTGATTCATAAAAATTGGTATATTTATATTTAAACATATGTACACTATAAATTTATTGCCAAAGATGAATGGCTAATATATTGCCTCATGGCAATTTAGAAATAAATCCCAACATTGTCATATTGGAATATTTTCAAAAGACTTGTGGAAATCCCAACATCATTTACAAAAACAGATGACAGATTATTATTGGTGGAAATCCAACATTAATTACAAGAACAAATGACAGGATATCATTGATGGAAATCTGACATTAGCTATAGGAACAGATGGCGGAATATCATTGGTGGAAATTTGACATCAGTTATAAGAACAGATGGAAGAATATGATTGGTGGAATTTGAATTCAAAGAGACGCCAGTTACATGAATAGTTGTCAAAATATCATTGGAGGAAAGTTGGAACAACAGTTGCTTGAACAAGTAGCAAAAGGATATTGGAGGAAATTAGAAGGAAGTTGATTCCAATTATAATGATAGGTGGCAAAGAATAGTGAAGACACCTGGAGGAAACCGAATAACTATTTTTTAAGCCTATAAATAAAGAAGCTTGAGCAATAAATGGAGATCCCTCGATCAATCAAAAAATCAACGTACTCAACAAACATTCAATATGCTTTCAGACAACAGTCCTTACTATTAGTGTTCTTAGTTTATTAACTTATGCCTTTTTACAAACTATCCTTCTCAGTGATCTCTTTTCAATTCAAATCCTTCATTCTTTCAAAGTTATGTTTGCTCTGTAACCCTATACATTGTATGATGGGATTCTGAGTACATTAGTTTTAACTTAATCATTTAAGTACTTTCCTTTTAACTTCATCCGGTTAGTAAAGTCCTTGTTCTTACAAGGCAAAAAGAATCCATAGAGGGACGAACCTTCCCCCTCTTAATTGCCTGGTTTAATAATAGTGGCTAACCAAGCCACTTGAGAGAAATTCTCTCTGGTTGTACAGTTTGTACAAGCTCCTGGGGTCACAGGAAAATACTAGACTTTGTGCTCACTCATCACTAGCATGCCCATAGACTAACATTTTGGTCAACACCTATTTTAATTTCTAACACGCCTGATGGCACCACCAAAATTCTATAAAAAAAAACTCGTAACATAGCAAGCATGGCTTAGTTGGATAATCAAGAGAAAAAACTCAATTATCCTTTATTGCCAAAAAAAAATGTTTCAATGTATAAAGGAACATTTTTCTTATGTTGTGACTTTGGATTCTTTAACATGCCATCAATGGCTTGAATGTTAGGTCTGCAGATGGTTTGAGACCCCAAGATACTATTATCCATAGGATAAAAACATCTTGCAACTGATTGAACATTAACAATCAATAAAGTAGGACACATTCTCGAAACTCGATAGAAAGGAGAGGAGTTGGCTAGCAACAACTATATTTCCTTTGAAGAAACGATTTCTTCAAGGCAACCAATGATGATGGCAATAGCCATGGTTATGTCGAAACTAGAAGGAATGATTTCTTCCAAGAAAACAAAATAAAGATGACAACAGCTATGGTTGTTCCAGAACAAGAAGAAACGATTTCCTTCAAGAAAGCAAGGACAATTGAAACAACCATTTTTATGTTGGAATAAGAAGGAAGTGTCAAAGTGATAAAAATGTTCAACCCTTCAAATTAAAACCACTAGGATTTTTCTCCATACATAAGACCTGTTGGACAAACACCGAAGCCACCACTTGTGAATGAAATTCCTCCAAGGTTGAAGGAATCAAGGAACACCATCCTTTTTTCCATCACCATGGGTGGAAAAGAATGGCTATTTATTTACTCCTCAAAAGGGGAACAATCTGTCACCTCTCAAGAGGAAAATTCCTCCAAGGCAGAAGGAACATAATCCTCATTTAGTGCCACAGGTGAAAAAGAGTGGCCATTTACTTAATCCTCAAAGAATGAATGATCTATAATCTCTTAGGGGGTAAATTTCTCTGAGGCCAAAGGAATGAGATCATCCTTCTCTACCACCACAATTAGAAAAGTTTAGCTAAATATCGATTCCTTAAAAAAGGAACAATTTGCCACCAGCAAATAGTGGCAGAATACAAAATGATCCCAATGAACATCAAGGCTGAAAGAACTACTACAATAATAATGAACCACCACAGGATGAAGGACTCAGGGGCAACCACCGTTCCAATATCCCGGGGTAGCAAGTTGATTGGCCGGTTGATCCTATTTATTATGGGCTACTATTGCCAAAGCATCAACCTCAAGTATTAGTAAGTCTAGACCAAAATGAGATTCTGAAGAGTAAAAAAAACCCAGAAATTACCTTATTTTATGAAAAAGAATAACATATCCATGGTTAGATACATTGCCTATTTCACCATACATGATAAAGATGCATTAACCAATAATTTTTTGAAATTACGATTATTTTAGAATCCATTGAGGGATACAACATTTCATATCCATATAGAAGTATGCTAATTAATCAGGTTTTATCATCGCAGCTAAAAAAGCCACTATATTTTGGATCATTTCCTTATATTTCTTTAATTTATGGTCAAAATTGATCTTACAAACATGATCACATGACCAACAAAATTAAATTAGTTAATTGACCTGTTGAAAGATTATTGGTTAACCACCACAAAAAGAAGTCAGTCAAAAAGCTACTAGATTTTTGCTCATTATAATGTCTCTTCAAATTTTACAAATTTAAAGAGAAAATGACCATTGTTTAAACCATAAATTTATCATCAGAGATGAATGGCTACAGTATTGCCACATGGCAATTTAGAAATAAATCCCAACATTTTCACATTGGAATATTTTCAAAAGACTTGCAGAAAAATATCATTGGTGGAAATCTAACATCAGTTATAAGAACAAATGCTGAAATATCATTAGTGCAAATCCGACATCAATAACAAGAATAGCTAGCAAAATATCATTTGTGGAAATTTGACATCAGTTTTAAGAATAGATAGCAGAATATGATTGGTGAAATTTTTAATTCAAAGAGACTGTCAGTTACATGAATAGTTGGCGAAATATCTTTGGAGGAAAATTGGAACAATAGCTGCTTGGATAAGTGGCAAAAGGATATTGGAGGAAATTAGAAGGAAGTTGATTTCAATTAAAAGGACAGGTGGCAAAGAATAGTGAAGACATAAGAAGCAAACTGAATAACTACTTTTTAAGACTATATACAAAGAGACTTGCGCAACAAATGGGGATCCCTCAATCAATCAAAAAATCAACCTACACAATAAACATTCAACAGACTTTCAAACAATAGTCCTTACTGTTCATTTTCTTAGTTTATTCACTTATTCCTTTTTATGAACTATCTTTCTTAGGATAATGTTGTATCAGTTAATAATATCCCTTGTACTTTCAGTGATTATAATGATCTATTCTCAATTCAAATCCTTCGTTCTTTTGAATTTTTGTTTTCTCTACAACCGTTTGCCCTGTATAATGAGATTTTTTTTTCCCAAAGTGATTAAGTATTTCTTTCTAAATACATTAGTTTTAACTTAATCATTTAAGTACCTTCCTTTTAACTTCATTTGGTTAGTAAAGTCATTGTTATTACAAGGAAAAAAGAATCCACGGATAAATGAGCTCTCCCCCTCATAATCGCCTGGTTTAATACTGGTGGCTAACCAAACCGCCTAAGAGAAATTCTCTCCAGTTGTTCAGTTTGTATTAACGCATGGGGTCACAAGAGAAAGACTAGAGTGGTTATTGAACCTTTCATTTGAGGTCATTGCCACCATATATCCAGAGCTACATGTGTATGATGCAGTATTCATATAGCCAATTAGGTTGTAATGAAGTTTTTCTTTCTCAATGTATAAGAATATCATCTTTTGCTTTTCTTTTGCTTGCAAAGAAAGACTAATTGAAGTCCTGAATAGGCCGTTGCCTTTTACAGGTTTCAGCAGCCTTGGGGGAAGCGGGTCTAGAATCATCAAACCTTATTCTTGGAATTGATTTCACAAAAAGCAATGAATTGGCAGGTTTGTGGAAGTGAGAGAACCACAGAAAAAAAAAAAAAAAAAAAAAAAAAAATATATAAAAAAATTCCTTATTCAATGTCACGTCACAAATTTTTATATATATTAATTATGAGCACTTCTTGTGTTTGTGATTGGAGAGTTGGGAGTTGGGACACATTATTCAGGGATTCTACCTTGGTTATCCCCCCGGCTGAGATTCAATCCTGTTGGATGACGTTAACCAAGATTAATTCTCTGAACTGTTCTATTCATCGAAAAGATGGTCTTACTTGGGTAGTTAAATCTGCATTCAAATTGATGTGCTATAGAATATTTTCAAGGTGGTACTCATGAAATGATGGTTGTTCACCCCATTTGCGCATTACATATTGTTCTTTTTGCCTTATCTTTTGGAAGCCAATGCATTATTGTTGTTGTTGAAGGCAAGCACTCATTCAATAATCGGAGCCTGCACGCAATTGGCACCACACCTAATCCATATGAGCAAGCAATTTCTATTATTGGGAAGACTTTGGCTCCCTTTGATGAAGACAACTTGATTCCTTGTTTTGGGTTTGGTGACGGTCAGTAATGTTCCTACATTAGTTTGAAGATTTTGATTCTGAATTTTTGGTACTCATGACAACCCCCTATGCATTATATAGCTTGTTGCGTACTAATCACTTGATTGAATTGATCACTATAGTCACCACCCATGATCAAGAGGTGTTCAGTTTTCACAGTGATCATACGCCTTGTCATGGCTTTGAAGAAGTTTTGAACTGCTACAAGGAGCTTCTTCCGAACTTGCGTTTGTCAGGTTGATGTTACACTCGTTTGATATTTATACAACTATTGAAACTTGTTAACGCAACTACTAGGACAGCATCTTAATTGAGCTTCTTGTGTTATGGAGTTCCATTATGCTTATATATTTAACCCATGGATGCTTTGTGCTTCACCTGTTCTAATGTATAATTTAACATGTTCATGCTGATCTCAAGCTTATATGTGTTTATGTTGTTTAAGGACCAACTTCTTTCGCACCTGTAATTGAGGCTGCAGTTGACATTGTGGAAAAAAGTGGTGGACGATACCATGTTTTGGTTATTGTCGCTGATGGGCAGGTCTTGATTGAAGCCATTTTCCTTTTTCTCTTTTTCTTCGGCGATGATTTTGTCCACCTCCCTACGAACGCCCTTAGGTCCGCTGGGCATCAGGGGGCCGACACATTAGTGCCGAAAGTGAAAAGCACTAATGTGTCAGCACCCTGCTACCCAGCCGACCTAAGGAGTTCATAGGGAGGCAGACCAAATCCGTGGGGCTTTTTCTTCTATCATCCATATAACAATCATCATTGTATTTTTTTTTTTTTTCCCTGTATTGTGAAGGTTACGAGAAGCGTTGATACGGAGGATGGAGCTCTCAGCCCACAAGAAGAGAAAACGATCAACTCAATTGTGACTGCAAGGTAAGGTGCTTTCTATAGTTGGATCTTTGGACATCTTTGACAATTAGAGTTCTTGTGTTTATCTTTAAATTGATATTCTATGATTAGATGCAAATTACTTGTATAATAATAACAATGCTTTCCCAAGGTTGGAACGACCTTTAGGTCTGTGGGGCAGTTAGAATTTCGATTAGATGTATATAGGTTGGAACGACATATCTCTATCTATGTGTATGTGTGTGTGCTTTTATATTACAAGGTCAAACTTTCAGATCTTTCTATTGACCAAGAACGTTTGAATCTTAAACAAAGAATTCAAAATTTCAAAAAGTGAGGAAAGACGGGTTTAGCAATCCGAAGGAGAGTAACATATGAAAATGAATTCTTCAAAAAATTTATTGTAGATTCTGAACTTAGTATTTTAGAAATGACAGAGTCTTTAACACTCACTTGGAATTATACTGTCATCATTTTTTTAACATCTACCTTTTGGATTATATATTTTAGTATGAATTAGCAAGGTAGAAAAGAAAGTGGTCCCCCAATGTATAACTTTGCCATCACAGAAGCGAGTTGGACTGTCAATCAGGCCCGGCCAAGGTCTGTCCTAACTCAGCCCGAAATGTTTTACCTGAGCCCAAACATGACCCGAATAAAGCTTCAGGCCTAAAATTTGACTCCAAACTCAACTCATTTTAAAACTATGGGCTTCAAGCCAAGTTAGGATTTCCTGAATTAAAACTTTTTTCTTAATTTTTGAGTTGATTTTAAATCCACAGTTTCCCCTAAAAGCATATTATATGGATTTTCTTAAATAGTTGATACTTGAAGTATTTAATGATAGTAAATTTGTTAAAAATATATTGATACAAAAATAATATATATATATATATATATATATATATATATATATATAGTTCTGGCCGGGCCAGGGTGCGATTTGGGCTGAACTTAAGTCTGGCCTAAAAGTTGGGCCCAAACTCAGCCCAGTCCAGAATTTGGTTGGCCCAGTCTTTTTAATTTTCGGGCCAGACACGTTGGCACAATTGACAGTCTTTCTAGACAGGGAATCTTTTAATGATTAGCCGCCATCCTATTGATAAATTTTGTTGGAAGATCTAACCGATTTGTGAATCTCACTGCAACTAGCTGACAACAATGAACTCAAAATCAGTAACATTTCATTTTCATTTGTAACCAGTTCGTATGCACTCTCAATTGTGCTTGTTGGAGTTGGTGATGGACCTTGGGAAGACATGAAGAATTTTGATGACAAGATCCCTGCACGTGAATTCGACAATTTTCAGGTCTTACACATTGGTACCTCCTGCTCATGTCTATAAGAAATGAGACATCAAATTTTGAAAGCCATGTTTAATTGTGTTTTTGATGCTATTGAAATATTAATTGAGGTCTCTATCCACATCTTTGTTTCTACAGTTTGTTAACTTCACTGGTGTCATATCTAAATATGCAAATCCCTCCGACAAAGAAACAGCATTTGCTCTTGCTGCCCTAATGGAGATCCCCATCCAATATAAAGCAACCAAAGAATTTGGTATCCTTGGGTAGGTTGCATAAATTACATTCATAAATGTTTATTACTCTTGTGGAACTTGAGGTTGTGTTGTTATATATGTATGGATAACCTGCGTATTTGTATTGCACAAGTCATGTGACAGGGAAAGCCAAAAGGGTAGTTCCACGACCTCCTCCCATTCCTTTCACCCGTCGGTTATCGTCGTCTCAGGAACCGGCCAACCTCCCGACCTCCACTACCGATGATCATGATCAGAATCAGGTTAGGATGATTAATTGGCTAATATTCATTCAATTGAGTTCTCAACCACTCATCCGCATGTCTGGATCCTCTACAGTAAGTTAAAATACATTAACGTGCAACACAATGGTAGTTTAACATAAATTACTCAAGGTTATGTCTCTAAACCAGTCTTTTTGGATGTAGGTATGCCCAATTTGCTTGACTAACGTAAAGAATTCAGCCTTTGGGTGTGGGCATATGGTAAGTTACTCCAATACCATTAACTCACTTGTGACACTGACAAATGATTTCTCCCTTCTTTTAACTTAATGCTGTAATGATTTTGGGCAAAAATTATCTTAATGCAGACTTGTCAAGAATGTGGGACGAGGCTGTCAAACTGCCCCATATGCCGTGTACCAATTACTTCCCGTATCAGATTATATCCTGCTTGACGGTATAGTAAATGGGATCATCAACTTTTAGCTATAATTAATCCTCTTCAATTCAAAACGAAAGGAACAAAAACAATATATTGTATGTGTTTATGTCTAATATGGTTACATCGATCATGTTGATAACAATTTTTGTAAGTAGACTAAAAAGTTTATTTATTGCAAAAAAACAATAGATTGTATTCAATTAGAGATACCCTTTCGTTGATAGAAAATCACCTGGTCCAAATGGTTTAGAGAAGGGGAAGCATCATCACATCACAAGGGTATATTAGTCAATACACTGGGTGGTGTGTTCATAATGGTGTCTGGAAAACTTTTGACACACTGTTGTTTGTCCAGTAATTTATAAATTTTATATTGACGTCCTTTGAGACTAGCCACCTGAAAATGGCCTCATATCCTCTGTGCCGCCCCCCCGCCCCAAAAATATGGTTTCTATGTGGATCCAAAATTGACATTGGTACGATACATGACTATGAGAGCAATGTGTGATATAGTTTAGACATATCATGAAAGGAATTGATTCCATTATATCAGGCTTATTTGAGAATGTGATAGAAATCAGAGTATACCCAGGAAGAGGAATCCTAGGAATGAATCAAGGCGAAAGAAGAAGATAAAATTAAAGAGAAAGCTAAGTTTTTGCAAAGGATTTTGGGATTTTTTAAGAACTTGAAGCTTATGAACGAATCTTCAAATAAAGAGGTAAGAACACTGATAAACTTTGTTTTATTTTTAAATTACTAGGTTCTTAGAATATATTTAATCTCGTGTTTTAAAAGATTGTTATCGTTTTGTGCTTGTTTTGAATTGTTTTAGTTCTTAAAACTTATGTTTTGCAATAAAAAAATCTAGTTTGTAAGAACACATATAAACTATGCTTTATTTTTCATTCCGTAGGTTCTTAGATCCATGAAAATCTCTATTTTAAATCCGTTTTGCATGATTTTCATTGTTTCTTCATAAATTTCATGTTTTGAAGGGGAACCAAAAGTTTTGAAAAGGGGATTTTGTTTTTAAAAGCAAAGTAGTTAATTTATGTTTTATTCTGAACCTAATCATGTTCTTAGAATTATTCAACTACTATTTTGCAATGAATAGGTTCTTAATTTTCTTGAAAACTCTGGTTTGCAAAGAAAAGTGTTGATTTCTTAAACTATTATTAATGATTTCAAAAGAGTAATGTTTTTTGATAGATTTGTAATGTTTTCAAAAGATATTTTGTAGTTTGTGCATAGGTGGATCAAACAAATCTTTGTTATGTTTGTACTGAATTAGGTTACTGTCAAGAACTATGCATATGAAAGTTATGTATTAAAATGCCTTAGAAATATGAAATGAAATGATTTCATTATAGGTGGCTGCCAAAAATGGCCTTAGAAAATGAGATTAAATCAAGGCTCAAGTTCAAAACTCTCTGAACTTAAAACAAGGCTCAAGCTCGGTTCAAAAGATGCCTAGTTCCGAGTGGCTAGACCGCTTAATAAAGCTAAGCTTAGGCTCTCTTATGAAATGAGCTTAAATCAAGGCTTAGGCTCTGAGCTCTCTTAAACGAGGCTCAAGCTTGGTTCATAACGTGTCAAGTCGAGCTAGATAGCCCTAAGTCCACCCACAAATGTAGTTGTGATTTAGTTGAAATTTGAATTTTGAGGATAAAGAAGAGGTCATCTACATTTGTGACTGAGAGCCTAAGATAAGAGTGTTTGAACAGCAGACAATTTCCTCTGATTTAAATCACACAATGAGAAAATGGTCTGGTTATTCAGATGATAAAGGTATGAACATAGAAACTTATGAAAATTCTCCCATTCCAGCCCAAATACAAATAAAAAAAAAAAAACATACGTGGGAAATGGTGAGAATGTAGAAACTTTAAACCTATAAAGCTTGTTGTGTGTGAGTTTTATACATTTAAGAGATGAAAAAAATAGATCTGCCTGAGATAGGGAATATGTACATTTTTGTTCTAAAGCGAAGGCCCCAAACCATGTACAAAGAGCATAATTTAAGAATCCTTTTCAATGGAGATTCCAAAAGACATTTCATAAGATGGTGGGATGAATATGTAGGAGGACAAGTTGAAAACTGATAACACCCTTAATGGGTTTTTTAACATATATTTTTAAGTAATTTATGGACCGGTTTTTTCAAGAATAACCACTTGAATCAAACTGTTACAAATGAACTTCAATTTGCAAATTGCATTTAAACAACACTTTACAATTATAAGGGAATTGATATATAGAAAATTAGAAACTTTATAAGAAATTATATGAAACAATTGAACTGCTTTGAAAGAAATTGTACATACTAAACGAATATCCTTCAACATATGCAACATATAGATATATACAATGCATCTTCTCGAAGTCATATGACAGTGACTCATATGACTTCTAGTTTGTGACTAAGAAGCTAAGATGGGACTGTTTGAACGGTAGACGATTTCCTCTCACTTCCACTGGATTCGAATCATCTATACGGAGAGGTACCTATTCAGCACGCAATAGAATACCTAGAAAGGGTACTTTGATAATTATATAATATTTATTTGATTTGTATTTATTATAATATCTTCCTCAAAACAAATGATTTGTGATGAGAAAGTGTGTGATCTTATGTGAGCCCTCTAAACCAAGGCGTGGTGTGTTTGGATTGAAATGGCAAGTCTTGGGGGAATATCACCAGGGCCGACCCTCTTTGTGCGACGTCGTGAGACAAGACAGAGGGGAAGTATCATTTCACTTTTTGGGAGTGATGTGACAGCTCCGAAAAGTAAAATGATACCCACGATGTGTCTCATCTCACAACGTCTCACAAAGAGGGTCGTTGCAGGTGATGTGAACCCGGTGGCGCAGGTGATTTCAGGCCGTGTAAACTGGTGTCTCCCTGTTCTGGTTTTTCGCTGGTGCAGACATGTCCGGTTTCTTGCAGTTGTCATGATGAAGGCCCACGTGCCCATACCCAAACAAAACCAAAAAAAAATTGAGCAAAAGAAGTAGAAACACCCGGACCCGGTCCCCCCTCCCTCTGACCCTCCTCATTTGAAATGGAACCGCGGTCGAAAATCTATGGCCCACTTCAACCTCTGAAATACCAAAAACCATTATTCCCCTCATTACAAAAATAAAATAAAAGTTAAAGGGTGGGAGAGAAATAACTAATAAGGCATAGAGGCTTGTTTCCCTGCTGTTTCCTTTGCAAGGCAGAACGAGTGAGCGACTCAATCAAAACGAGCACAAAAAGAGAAAAAGAGAATTTAAAGTACAGCTTATAGTAAGCTGTATTTCTCTACGCGTTTCCTTCTCTCACTTTGTTTCCTGCTGCCCACTTTATATTTCTCCCTTTCAGATCTCCCCCCCTCTCCCTTCTTCAAACCAAACACCAAACATGGCCTTTAATGACCTCCGCTTCTTCAGGCCCGTCTTCTTCTTCTTCTTCTTCTTCGTCTTCACAACTCTCCGATTCTCCTTCGCCCAACCTCCGGCCCCATCGCCTGCCGTCGATGCCTGCAACGGTATCTTCCTATCCTATGTTTACTCTAAAGGAGCTCGTCTTCCTCCCCTCGTCTCCGACACATCTCGCCAACCATACAGGTTTGAATCAACGCTCATGATCCTCAATAATGGTCTCCAAGAGCTCAAATCTTGGAAGATATTCGTTGGATTTCGATATGACGAGTTTCTCGTCTCTGCTTCTCAAGCTGTGTTGGCTGATGGGACCAGTCTTCCGGCCGGTGTCGGTAATGGGACCGTTTTTTCTGGGTTTCCCACCACCGATCTCAAGACGGCGGTCGAGACCGCTGGAGATGTGACCCAGATGCAGGTTCAGATTGATTTGGTGGGTACCCAGTTCGGCGTTGCGGCTCCTGATGTTCCTATGCCGTCAAACATATCGCTTGTTAACGATGGGTTCATCTGTCTTAAACCCACTAAGCAAGGTAACTCAATTGCCATTTTTTATTTTTTATTTTATTCTAATTCATGAACTTAATTGGTATCTCTGAATGTTCGCTTGTCTGTTGGATTTGAGGGGAGGGGGTTTGAAATTTTTGCGAGGGCTAATTTTGGTGAAAGCAGATTTTTTTTTTTTTTTTTCCAATTTTGAATAATGGGTATTTTGGTTTAATTTTCTTTGTAGATTTGTTGAATTTTTGACAATTTAAGTGTGAAGATCTGATACACAAGTGATATTGTTAGATTTGTGGACCAGTTTTCTGTCATTTTTTGTTTTAGTGAGTATTGGATTGAGAGAGAGATGAAAAAAATCAAAAATATATTATTTCTTATCATTAATTTCATGGGCAGTCTCTGTTTTTTTCTATGTAAACTTAGGAATTGATGAGGAAAAAAGAACAGGAGAAGTTTGGATTTGATTTTTTATATTTTTGATCTCTGTCTACCTGTTTTGATGGGGTTAAATATACGTGTGTTTTCAAGCGCTAATTTGAAGAAAACAATGGCTGCTTTATTTTTGAAGTATAAACTGTGGTTAGTTTTGTCTTAGTAACTTGAGGAGTTTATGACTTCTGAAAAGCCAAGAATTGGATAACAGAGGAGGGGTTGATTTAATAATTAATATGAAGCAGATGTTTTTTGTATGACTAGAGGAATTCATGATGACAAGAGAGAATGATCTAGTCCAAAAGTAATGTTAATTCTTGAATCTAGCTTATTGGTTTCTTTCTGGAAATTTTATTTTAGATGGTTAAAGAGTTTGTACATTTTTGTTTTTATATTTTTGGGCTGTCGTCTGACTCGTCTCTGATGTTAGAGATTTGTGGATACTAAGGGACTGAGGGTGGCAATTTTAGTTTCTTGTTATGTTAGTTCCTTACCCTCCCCCCACCCCCAAACCCTCCTCTTTTTTTATTGTTTTGACTGAATTTCTTAATTTGGGGTGACTATGGAAATAAAATTAGTTTGGAGGAAAAAAGGAGATGTTTTCTTTTTCTTTTGGTTATCTGGGCACTGGGCAGTTTCTTTCTATCCTTAGATTTAGAGAACTAGAAAGTTAGAGATTAGAAAAGCTCAATTGATTTTCGAATTTTAAACCCTTCTATAATCTTTACCCATATTGATGCAGTAATTTATGTATAATGATATCTTTTTGTAGGGACATCTGAGATGAATGTGTGTTGCACTAAAGACCCAAACTTCAAAGCAAACAACACCTTAGATGAAGAGTTCCTGCTCCGCCAAAATGCTGATCTCACGATTGCGTATGATGTGACCAGTTCATATCCTTCAAATTACTGGGCTCAGGTCACAATCTCGAATCACAATCCCATTGGTCGCCTTGATAACTGGAGATTGAGCTGGGATTGGATGAGGGATGAATTTATCTTTGCCATGAAGGGGGCTTATCCATCCATTGTTGATACAACAGACTGCATCTATGGCCGGCAAGGCACCTACTACCAGGAATTGGATTTTTCTACTGCCTTGAATTGTGAGAGAAGGCCGACCATCATTGACCTCCCCCTAACTAAGGCCAATGACTCGAAGCTCGGATTGGTACCCTTTTGTTGTCGGAATGGAACAATCTTGCCACAATCGATGGATCCAAGCAAGTCTACTTCAGTATTCCTGATCCAGGTCTTTAAAATGCCACCAGATCTTAATCGGACCCAACTTATCCCACCACAGAACTGGAACATCAGTGGCATACTGAATCCGGATTATCAATGTGGACCACCAGTGCGTGTGAGCCCTAGCCAATTCACAGATCCAAGTGGTTTGCCATCAAATTCAACAGCAGTTGCTAGCTGGCAAGTGGGGTGCAACATTACACAGCCCAAGGGGTCTAGCCCAAGATGCTGTGTTTCATTCTCAGCATTCTACAATGATTCAGTTATCCCTTGCAAGACATGCGCTTGTGGTTGCCAAAGTAATCCAAGCCCTACTTGTAGTGCAACTGCACCAGCTCTGCTCCTTCCACCTGAGTCTCTTCTTGTCCCATTTGAGAACCGGACGGCCAAGGCTTTGGCATGGGCTGACCTCAAGCACCGAATTGTGCCCAAGCCGTTGCCCTGTGGGGATAACTGTGGAGTTAGCATCAACTGGCATGTGTTTACTGACTATAGTCGTGGTTGGAGTGCAAGGATCACACTCTTCAATTGGGCCGAAACTAATTTTGCTGATTGGTTTACTGCCGTGGAATTTGACAAGGCAGCCACTGGTTTCGAGGGAGTGTACTCATTCAATGGGAGTGTGCTGCAAGGTACTAACAACACCATATTCTTGCAGGGTCTTGAAGGCTTTAATTATCTTGTAGCAGAAACAGATGGGGCCAACCCAGTGAAGGATCCACGGGTACCTGGGAAACTGCAGTCAGTGATCTCATTTACAAAGAGGAATACCCCTGGTATCAATGTGGCTGCTGGGGATGGGTTCCCAACCAAAGTCCTCTTTAACGGGGAGGAGTGTTCACTTCCCACAGTACTGCCATCAAACAACGGTTATAGGTTGGGCACAGCTGGGGGCGTTTCTGGCTTTCTTCTAGCTATTGTAGTGCTCGTGTTGATGCAGCAATAGCTGTGGCTGAGGCATACATTACTTTGTACCTGCCGCAGATTCTTTGATTCTTTTAATGCTTTGATTGGTCAATGCTGAACTGCATGTTTGGCATTTTTATTAGCAGAAGATGAACAAGCCAACATTGCATTGCACATTTGCACAGGAATCTCCACTAGTTTGTTGCAGCAGCTGCTGCAGAATTTAAAGGGAGAGCCAAGGGGTTTAATTCAAAATGAAAGTGCGAGTGATGAATTATTTATTTTCCCATCAACATTGTGTAGTTAGAACATGTAATCTTAAACATAGAAGTTGGTACTGAGAATCTTAAATGTAGGTTGGAACTATACAATTTTTTTTGTTTTGTTTTGTTTTGACTCTTCTTCTATAAGAGGTCTGTTCTTATCTTTCCATTGGGTGATATGATGATGTACCAAGTCTGTGCTTGATCTGATCTCAACTTTCTGGGTTTTCAATGATCTCAATGATTTCCTGTCATCAAACTGCTAAAGTCATATATATTGACAAGCGATATATCTAAGAGTCTTCCTGGAGCATACCATACTAGCAGAACTCATTTTTGGCAGAGCCAATGATGCCAAAGATTTTTTAATCTTTGTCTTGAAAAATAATAGTGTGCCTGTGTGCATGCGCTATTCTAAGGTTTTCTAATCCCTTCCCTGGTCAGCGAATGGTAAGAATATCCAGTGGCAGGGCATTCCGGCAGAAGACCCTCTTGAGAGATCCCTCATATGACGGAGCAATACTGGTTTCAGTCAAGATGAGGATGGGAAGTTATCCAATCTGCATGATTGTGGGTTCCTAACTGAGAGATCCCCTTCAATGAACAATCAAAACTATCCAATCTATGATATTCAGAAGAAACTTTGGCTAACAATTCTGAAAAAGAAAAAAAGAAAAATAATTCATATAGGTTCAAACCATCTCCAATCTGAATGAAGATATATCAGCAGCCACACAGCATGGGACACAATGCCTGACAAAGGGTGCTTTGACAATCATACATGTATTTATTTACAGTGTATTTAATATAACACATTTCTTTGATCTATTTGCATTTATGGAATGAGCTTTGTCAAGCATGCGTTATGTGTTGATTGGTAATGGCCTTATACATCTCCAATCAGAATGGAAATGATTCAGACCCTATAATTAATTATCTAAATGATCACGATATTGAGCATTTGAGCTGGGCTATAACACCCTTCTATTTTCTTTTGTAAAATATACACCCTTCTTTGATCCATGTTTATCATCACAGTGCTCTCTACCTTGACCATTTTTATTGATATCATAGTTTGTAATCTTTTATAAAAGTGAATACTTTAACCAATTTCTTACTTATTTTTATTAACAATTTTGATATACTAAATACTTAATCTGACAAAAAGCAATAATGTTACTGTTATAAAGGTCTGAGAAGAATGGTCAAGGTCCAGAATGAAAGTTCAGTACTAAATATGAAAATTCAGAATGAAAGTTCAGTAATAAACACTTCCCTTTAAAATCTGGTCTCGACTCTAATTAGATCATAAATCAATTAAATGGCTAAAACCGTAACTAACAAATAAGACAGTTGAATAGGAGAAATAAAAACCTTAAAAAAATATTATTAGATAAGTAGTAGTTACCAAAAATAACTGGTAAACCAGAGTCAGTTTTCTCTGAGTATGTTATGCAAGTGAAGGTCCCACATTAATCTCTTATGCAATCAGATGAAATTTGTACAAAAAAACTCATTCCTAAAGAACAAACTTGATATGTTGTTAGACTTTGAGAAGACCCTTCTCCCTCTATGAACAAGTCTGCAGAGGTCCCAGAATCTGATCTTTAGAGCATCCATCACCAACACTTGCACATAACTTCATAACCCTCTTTCTCAAGTTAACAATTTCTTGTTAGCAGTCAAAATTTTGCAAATACACCTTTGCAGATCAAGGCTTCTCCTCAATATCCAAGATATTGGATCCATATTGAACCTTCTGCTCCACCACCTTTATTGTAGAATCATGTTCCATTTAGCTCACAAAGTGAACCTAATCAGTCTATCCAAAACATGAAGATGTGACCTAAGGGATATATAACAACCCTACTCTCTGGATGAGTGTAATCTTGAATCTCCTCCAACTGAAAAAGAGATAAAATAATTCACCTGTAAAAGGAACTATGCACATTAATACTATTACCATATTTTTGGAGAGAGGAAAAAAGAGAACTGCTAACATGGAGATAATTGAATCATCTCCTCCACTGAATGTTAAGTATGGTATATTCATCAAAGTTATACTTACTTTCAATTGGTCCAACTCTGGAAAAGAAACTGCAATGATGATATTCACAGAAAATTGACATGTTTGAGTAGTGTACTCATGAGATCATCCTGACCAAAGTGCTCTGGAAGGAGCATATTCTCACAGCACAAATCAGGTATGGCTTCATTCTTTACCCTAATTGAATTATCAGCCAAAGGATTGGTAAGCTGTTCAGCACTGTTTTCTGTGCTCTGATGTTCATTTGCTTCTCCCCAGGAGACAGTTGTCTCATCAACTATAGATCCATTCACGTATTGGCCATTCTCTTGGCTATAAGAGAAGGATTGATTACTCAAAACTGATGGTGAGATGTCTGGGTTGCCCTGTTTGGAGTTGACATGTTGAGACACCTCAAAAGTTAGACCCACATTTGGTAATTCCCAGTCTTGGATTTTGTCCAGGCGAAGTTCATTTGAGAAATCATAACTTGAAGCAAAGCCTCTTAGTCTTTTTAATTCCATGCTTTCCCTTTCTTCAAACATCCCTGTAGATACCTTGGTGGTACTTGCAAGAGGAAAACCATTTCTAGGCAGCTCCATCATGTGGTTCAATGGAAAATCAACCACTGAAGAGGTTTGGGAAACTGGATTGTATACTGCCCCAGTTCTTTGCAAGACCTGACCTAAAATCTCATTTGAGGATATTTGTTGCCCTATGGATGATGGAAGTTCAGGAGCATGACCACCTGCAATCTCATTCAATGATTCCCCTCCTGACCATGACCGAGCCATCTGCATTATTAAGGAACGACTCTTGTTTCCATGGACACTGTCCACTTGGGTCGACAATCTTGTTCTTAGAGACATTGTTGGAAGGACTTGAGGAGCAGTGTTGCCAAATGACTTGATTGAATGAGGCAAATCAACTTGATTTGGCTCCATGGTTGTGGGGAGTCTCTGAAGTAAGTTCACTTGCTTATCACTATTGCTTAGTAGTTGCCCTTCTCCATATCTTAGCATTGATGTTTCAAAGAATATGTTTCTATAATCAGCAAGAGAATTGCTTATGCCAGTGTTTGTATTTGATCCCCCAAGCCCTACTCTCTGCAGTGTAGCAAGACTTTGAGGTGGGAGTTGACCTGAGAAAGCAAGTGCTTGAAGATTAAGCCCATCAAGTGAAGAGAAATTTTCTTCTTGTGGACCCATGAAAGGCATGTTTGGTCCACTCTGATGCTGTGATACTTCATGTGACAACCTTTTAAGATACATGCGGTATTTCTGTAACATAAAACCGCAACCATTAGTCAAAACAAAGGAAGAAACATAACTGACGACTTATAATAAAAATAAAAATAAAAGGAGTATAACACATGGATTACTTTCTAGACCAAGTTTCTCCTCATTGAAACTTTTTTTCTTTTTTGAAGCACAAATGCCCCCTTGAAACATTTTATTTAGAACAAGCCCATCAAACAGATAGCCACTATACCTGAAGGTGGCTTGCAACATTTTCTCTAGTGAGCCCTGGAACATTCATCACCTCTAAAATTTTCTTAGGAACGGCCCCTGAATCAACACATAAAATTTGAGACCAGAAAGGATGATTACGACTATTGGAAACAAAACTAATCAACAGATAGCAGAAAACAAAAAAGTGGCCATAAGACAAAAGATTCTAATTCTCTTCCCCAATTTGAGAGGGATAGAGAGAGAGAGGGAGATTCATTTTGCTATAATACCAAAAGGAAAAAAAGAATAACACCCAAATTGATTGCCATGTGTAGTGTGAATGAGCCTGCACCAATCATATATTTACAAATTGGCACCAATCTGTTCGAGTCATAGCATGAAGTATAAGATTCTAATATAATTTTAGGACATCCATAGAACTACAGTTAAAAATATCTGGAAAAAAATATCGCAGAACTACACATCAATCTATTTTTATTTTTTTGATGAATACTACACATCAATCTATTATGGCACTCCCTCATCAAATTTTGGTTAATGATCTCCCTATGTGGTAATGTACCATAATAAGCAGTCTAAATAATTGCAAATTGATAGTCCCTACTGTGTTATTTGCAAATATTTTTTTTTTCTATTTTATCAATTATTGCAATTTCATTTCATCTAACAAGAGAAATTCAACTTCAAAAGCATTAGTCAAAACAGAATCCTATATCTTCCTTTTGTAAAATGTAACTAATGTACTATTTGTCAAATAGTTCTATCTGCGGTATGAATTGTTTGTGACGGGACTAAATATGGTTGGAATACTGAAATCAGTTTGCACCCCCTAAATCTGGCTAAAATAATGGATATTCTGCATAGTTTCAGAAAATGCAGAATAATATTGTGCTTCAATAGCAAAACTAGTAATGATAACACATTAAAACTACAGAAAATTACAATTTTATTTTCAGTCAGAGGATTATGTGCATTTCTTTACTTTGTGAAGAGAAAAGATGGTATAATAAATGGATCAACACATGGGTGTGAAATTCTTACTGTCAATGCCTAGTTGGCACACAGCAGCAACAAACTGGTCATGGAGCTCAGCTGACCAGACCACCCGTGGCTTCTTCAACGTGGAAGTATCATCCTTGTCCTCCCCTTCCTCCTCCCCATCCTTCTTCCTCTTCGAGTTCCTTCCTTCGCTCACTGAGGATGCATACTCTGCATCATCCGAAGGTTTATAATGGTGGTCACTATCTTCTAGGCTCCCTGATTGTTCCAATTCCTTCAACTCATTCCTCCTCTTCCTGACCACATGCTGCCATATGTTCTTGATTGTCTCCATCCGAATCGGTTTGATCAAGCAATCACATGCACCATATTTGACACTCTTCATAACAACATCTTTTTTATCATCACCTGATATCACTGCATAATATTGTAAAAATCAGAGATCAACATATACAGATGTAAAATATTAAGAATTCATGTTTTCAAGTTTTCAAAATAGATAAAAGTTGTTCAAATTATTGAGTGAACCACTTACTGATAACAGGCAGGTTCATCTCCAACCCAATGTGCTTGAGGAGTTCAAATCCATCCATTTCAGGCAGGTGGACATCACTAAGAACAATATCGAACTGAGATTTGCCATCTCGAAGGATAGACAATGCATCCTCAGCCCGTGTACATGTAGTAACTGAAATTAACCACCCAACTCATTAAACAAATCAATTAATAGATCACAAATTCAATACCCTTTTAATTCTACTTTTCTCTAGCTAGTATAATAATTATATCAGCTCAAATCTTGGTCTTCAACATGACACATTTAAATTGATACAGAATCCCTAGTGATATGAAAACTAAACCTTAATGGGCTATCATTCTCATCTATATATTTGAGATTAGATTACCAAAGGTTATTCTTGTTTGTTTTACTTCATATTACCAAACCCACCAAAATTATTCAACTAAGTATCAATAACTGATATCTAAAGAACATGGCAACAAATGTATCTCTTCTGTCAATATAACAAATAAAAAGGCACTAAGAAATACTTGCAAATCTGATTATAAAATTCCTTAAATCTGCAGAATCGAAATAACTGCTAAGAGCTCTTCTGTTCACAATATTTCTTGTAATCCGGGAAGGGTGCACACGTACCCAAACACTTGATAATCACTTCTTTTTCTTTTTTTTTTTAACTTTTAGTTAGGACTAAGCGACCAAGAGTCCAAAACGAATCAGGTACGTCTCTCTCTCTCTCTCTCTCTCTCTCTCACACACACACACACACACACACACACAGACACACACACAGTTTTCCC
>JAOXJP010000006.1:16438845-16449097 GCA_025762735.1 Platanus orientalis | reverse complement strand
GTTCCCCACTTCCCATGTAGGACTAAACTTTCAAGGCAAAAGCCTTTGGGAGTTGGGTTGTACTTTGTTTTGGAGGAAAACACTAAAACTTTAAACAAAACATTTCATTCAAAATTCCCTCCAAATCTTTAAAACAAACACATTGGTTTAAGTAACTCATGCAGGCCTATTTGGTCCACACAACTAAATAGCCCATAATGCACACACACACATATAACACAAGATTCATTTTGAATCTTAATTATTATTCAAATATAACAGTGATGTCCATCCCAAAGATGTGAAAGAATATCATTTATTTAGTTAGATTCTAAGGATTGCAGACTGTAAAGTTGTAGGTCAAGTCATGAACACCACAAGTGGTTGTATGGTTCTAAGAAGGGGAAGATGTATCGAAATCTTTATTACCTGGTTGAGAACACAGTTGTGGGTGGAGTGCCCGTGCTATCAACAATAAGTTGAAAATTAAATAGTATACATGAGTGATTGGTGTTCACCAATGGTCTTCGCAGTTGGTGTAGGATTTAGTCTCTTTTGCAGTCAGAGAAAGAAATGTTTATGATTTTACAGATTGTTGGTTGTGAGGTGCTTGCTGGTTAAATGATAAAACCATGTCTTCCTCCAAAGTTGACTTTGGAGGTTACATATATGTCATTTTCATTATTATGGTCAAGTTTAGTAAAGTCATGATCTGATTGATTCGATGAAGTGTATAACTAGTCTGTGAAGACCAATATTTATTTGTAATTTACAGAAAGTGAACCAAGTCAAGATTGAATCGATTTTGGTTCCGGGTGGAATATATGTTGTTGGCCACATTGAATTTTTGCTTGAATATTCAAGAAAATATACTCCAGGAGGTGAAGATGAATGAAGCACAATGATTAATCTCTTCATGGTGGCCATGAAACAAGTCAATGTGGTAGTTATTTTGTTGTTCATGTTTCTTAATCATCACATTAGACTCTTCCGATGGATGATTTGAACTTTTTAAATGAAGTCTTGTTTACTTAGAAGTCAACTTTATTTGAAAATAACTCTTTTTTTGTACCCCGAAAGAGTAGAAAACATTTTGGGAACTAATTTAAATAAGGTTCTCAACAGTAGATTTTGTATATGTAAAAGTTTTTCAGGAATAGATATGAGAATTTTCTAATTTTCTCTTGTAAGGTTTAATGATAATAGAGGGTTAATAAAGACCTTGCAATTGTTTGTCTTTCTCAATGAGTGGGGCACAAACATGTTGGACACCATAAATCTACTATGTTATTCATAAAAAATAAAAATAAAAACATAAATCTTAAAGCAAACTTACTTCAGAATTATGAAATTTGAATGGAAAAATAAAATAAAATAAAATAGAATAAGATATAAAGATTGGAGATTCCTTAGTTTATTCAAAAGTCTTCAACTGACGTACAGAGCACCTATTGGAGATGGCCTTGACTTGGGTTTGGTTACATGATTGACCCTGATACCAACCCAAACCTAACCTGATCCATGAGCGGAGCAAGCCAAAGTTAGTTGGCATAGACCAGGAGATAAATGGCTGAAACTCAATGAGAAAAGTAAGAAACTAGAAGAAAGGACACTTAGAGATTAGACTCTTCAATAAATTTGAGTTCACTAAATCCCTCCCCGCCGGACCCGGCCTGCCTCTGCCCACCCCATTGCCATCCTGAGTCCTTCCCCGCCCTACAATGTAAATCACCTAGAGAGACCCATATTTACTAATTAAGCATCACAACCAACTTTGAGGAGGGTTACAGGCCCAACTTAAGCACATCTTGACACGAGTTAGCAGGCTGAGTTCAGACTGGACCTTAGTTTGTAGATAAACTTGGACTCGTACTTAAGTTGAGTCCTGGGCTTGTGTTGGGCCCTCTACTACTTTGGAGAAACCTAATTCCAGAAACTTCGGATATTAACACCCTTCCCTGATTGCAAATTGTCATTAAAACTCAATTAAGGAATTGATTTGCAACCATGACTGGTTGAAATAGTAAACACAAGTATTGGTCCTCTCGGCGTGTCTGGCAAGATTGCGAACCAAATTTGAACTAAAATCTTATTTGACCCAAGCCAGTCAGCCCTAAAATTGTTGACGTGGTGCAAAGTGACCAGCCTAAGTCGGGAAAATTGGACCACACCTGAAATTGAAATAAAATAAAATGGATTCTTATTTTCCACATCTGTCTCATATGTTACACACTTTCCATTGCGTGTGCTGCCTGTGAAGATATGTGATGTATTAGAAATGCATGGAATGGGTTATCTGTTAGATGGTATTATGTGGGCCCCCAGCCCAGTCTCAGACCCGAGTGGCTTACCAT
Source organism: Platanus orientalis (assembly GCA_025762735.1). Lineage (NCBI taxonomy): Eukaryota > Viridiplantae > Streptophyta > Magnoliopsida > Proteales > Platanaceae > Platanus > Platanus orientalis. The sequence goes on along the minus strand of JAOXJP010000006.1, from coordinate 16,446,764 downwards.
CAAATTCTACATCATTTGCTAGCTCGCAAGTGATGTGCAACATTAACCAGCCCAAGGGTACTAGCATGTGAACTATAATATAGAAGGTGGGGTTAACAATCCTAAATATAAGTCGGGACTACACAATTATTTGAAAAAGAAAAAAGGAAAAATTGGAAAAGAAGCTATAATTCATTTGCTTATGATCATTGCATTAAGACGAGGATTAACAGCGCTAAACCATGATTATTCATTCACTTTTTCCAAAAAAATTACTTCTTAAACATAATTATTTTCAACTCTAATATATTAAATATTTGATCTTATAAAAACTATTAAATTTTATGAAAGTGATATTAAACCTTTATAAAGGTCCAAAAAAATAGGATGACAGCCATTAGAGGACCTTGCTTACATACATAAGATGATCTATGGCCGGTAATAGACTCTCTACTGCTATAATACCATTATAATGGCCTTTCTTAAAACCAGGGGAAGCATGGTTTCTTCCCAAGTAATATCCTCTCATGATTCAGGTATTCCTCAAGTTCCTCTACTTATACACAAAAGGGTCCTTGATGTGTTGAACAGTGATAATTCTTCTTTAACCATGATACATGAGAAATTAAAATTGGTGTTAAAACACTCCTATTTTCCAAGGGAAATCCCATTATGTGGATGCATTGAATTTGTTGCATTTACAAGAGTAATCTACCCTCTGGTCTATATAGATTATAACTCAATTAAATGATTGAAACCATAACACACAAATAAGTCGGTGGAGCAACAAAAATAAATACCTACAAAGCAGATAATTAGATTAAGTTGTTGTCAGTAACAGCTAGTAAATCAAAATAAGTTCCCCCAGTACAATAAATACAAGCAAATGACAAAACAGAAGACCCACATTTATGTCTTGAGGATCAAATAAAACCTGTACAAGAAGCTCAAATCCTAAAGAACAAACTTGATATGTTATTAGTTAGAAAAGAGCTCCCCCTCTATGAACAAGATTGCAGAGGTCTTGGAATCTTATCTCTAAACTATCCATTACCATCCGGACACACCTTCATATCCCTCTCTAGAATTAGATCTTTCTTGTTAGCCTGAGCAACTAAAAGCAGTCAAAATTTTGCATGTACGCCTTTGCATATCATGCGGCTGTCTTACAGAATTTTTCCTCAATATCCAGGATATTGGATCCACACTAAATAAGCTTCCGGTTTCACCACTTTCTTGCATGTATAATCGTGATCCTTTCAGCTCACAACTGACCCAACTAAGGGCTATCCACAACAAGATGGGGCCTATGAAAAATAGACTAAACTTAGTCCATGAAGTGGGTACAAAATTGGATCTCCTCCCTCTGACTGAAAAAAGAGAGAATTCAATTCATCTATAGGAGTTATGCACATGAACATTGCCACCATGGAGATAATCGAGCCATCTCCTACACTCGAATGTCAATCAATGGTATATCCATCAAAGTTATACTCGCTTTCAACCAGTCCAACACCTTGCTGCTGGAAAACAAAGAATATGAGATGAGCTATTAGACTATCCTCCAAGATCATAAACTAGACCTAGGTTTGGAAAAGGAACTGCAATGATGGTAGTCAGAGAAAACTTACCTGTTTGAGAAGTGCACTCATAAGATCATCCTGACCAAAGTGTTCAGGAAGGAGGACAGTCTCACTCCTTGAATCAGGCATGGTCTCAGTCTTTACCTTAATTGAATTGTCAGCCATGGGATTGTTAGGTCGTTGAGTACTATTTTTTGTGTTCCCTTGTTCAATTGTTTCTCTCAAGAACATTGACTTGCCAATAACAGATGTATTCATGTTCTGTCCATTCTTTTGCATAGAAGCACAGTCCTGATTAGTCAAAAATGATGGTGAGAGGTCGGGTTTTCCCTGCAAGGAGTTGACATGTTGAGATGCATCAAAAGTTAGAGCCACATTCTGTAACCCCCAGTCTTGGGATTTTCCCTGGAATAGCTCACTAAAGATGTCATAACTTGGAGCAGAATCTCTTGGCTCTTTTAATTCCTTGCTTCCTCCTCCTTGAAAGATTCCCGTAGATGTGAGAATAGATACCCCAGTGGTATTTGCAAGAGGAAAACCATTTCCAGGCAGTTCCACACTTCTTCCATTTACAATGGTCCCATTTCTTTCCATTATCTGACCTGAAATCTCATTTGAGAATACTTCTTGTCCTACAGATGATGAAAGCGCACTAGCTGCAATCTCATCCAATAACTGCCCCCTCGACTGGGATTGAGCCATCTGCATCATTAAAGAGCTACTTTCGTTTCCATGGACAACATCCACATGGGACAACAAGCTTTTTCTTAAAGATGTTGGTGGCATGTTTAGAAAGGTTGAACTTCCCTCACTGACTTGCAGACTAACGTTACTGAATGACTGGACTGACTGTTGTAGTTGAGCTAGCTGCTTTGGTTCCATAGTGATTGGGAGTCCATGAAGTAAGTTCATTGGCTTACCATCATTGCTTAGTTGTAGCCCTGCTCCAAATCTTAACTTCGGAATTTCAGAGCTAAATATGTTTCTTTGATCAACAAGAGGCACATTTATGCCAGCGTTTGCAGAAATTGCAGTTGATCTCCCAAGTCCTCCTGTCTGTAGTGTAGCAAGACTCTGGGGTGGGAGTTGACCCGAGACAGCAAGAGCTTGGAGATCGAGCCCATCAAGTGAAGACATTGAACCAAAACTTGCTTCTTGTGAACCCATGAAAGCTGTGTTCATTCCACTCTGATGCTGGGATACTCCACTTAATCTTCTAAGATACAACCGGTATTTCTGTACCATATGAGTGCAAATATGAGTCACCAAAGAAGAAATAAAACTGATAATGCAGTAGTAATGCTGTACTGATGATTTATAAAGAAAGAGTATTATACATGGATTACTTTATAGACCAACCTTCTCTCTGACACATTTGCTTTTATTACAGAACAAGTCTATTAAGCAGAACTGCAACCATACCTGAAGGTGACTGGCAACATTTTCTCTAGTGAGCCCTGGAACATTCATCAGCTCCAGAATTTTCTTAGGAACGGCCTCTGCTTTGGCACATAAATTTTGAAACCAGAAAGGATGATTAGGGCCAGCAGAACACAATCAATCAATAGAGAGCACAAAACAAAATAAATGATCCAAGGACAAGAAGCTTGGATTTTTTTTCCCTAAATTGAGAGGTATTGTTTTAATACCAAAGACTAAGAGAGAAGAAAAGGAAAGAAAAGAAGAATGACACATAAATTGGTTGCCTAGTATCATTTTGGATCAGTGGATGAACCTGAACTAATCAAATATTGACAAGTTGGCAGTTGGCACTACTTTTTTGAAGTCAAAAGCATAAAGAATAAGTTGCTTCTAGAATTTTAGGACATCCATTACAAATTACAGGAAAAAAAGAGACAGAAATAAGATATGTCCATATCAATCTTATTTCAGCATTCCCATATCAAATTTTTGTTAATGGTCTCTCTACGTTACATAGTATTGAACCATAATGAGCATTCTAAACAATCAGAAATTGGTAGGCATTCGTACTGAGTTATTTGCAACTCTCTCTCTCTCTCTCTCTGTCTCACAGTTTATTTGCAGTTTTATTTCATCTAACAAGAAAAATTTAACGTCAAAAAGATTTGTCAAAAGTCTTAGAGGCCTCTATCGTAGAATGTGACATACTATTTGAGTGTTTGTCCAATACTATCAATCTGAACTATGAATTGTTTGTGACAGACCAAATTATAATTATAAAGATTATAACAATACTTTTCTGCCTAAAATAGGAGACATTTTGCTCTATATCAGAAGATGTAGAATAATACCCTGCTTCAACTCAACTTATGGGAACACTAACACATTTTAACTGCAGAAATTACAAGTTTTATATTTCACCAGAGGATTTCAAATTAGTATTATACAAAGGGAACAGAGAGCATAAAAAGTGGATAAAGGGGAAGACATGGTAAGAGATTCATACTGTCAATGCCTAGTTGGCTTACAGCGGTAACGAACTGTTGATGGAGCTCAACTGACCAGACCACCCGTGGTTTCTTCAATGCGCCATCCCTCTCCTCCCCTTCCTCTTCCTCACTCTTCCTCCTCTTAGAGTTTCTCCAACTCCCTTCATTCACTGAGGATGCATAGTCTGTATCATCAGAAGGTTTCCGTTGCCGGTCACTGTCTACTACACTGCCTGATAGCTCCAATTCCTTCAACTCATTCCTCCTCTTCCGGACCACATGCTGCCATATGTTTTTGACTGCCTCAATCCGAACTGGTTTAATCAAATAATCACATGCACCATGTGTGACACCCTTCATAACAACATCTTTTCCATCATCAACCGACATCACTGCATGATTTACAGAAATCAGAGATCAGAAAATACATATATATAGCACAAAGCATCCAAGATCTCAAAATAGGTAGGTTCATATGTAATTATTGACTGCAATTTCTTACTGATAACAGGCAGGTCCATCTCTAGTCCAATGTGCTCGAGGAGCTTAAATCCGTTCATGTCGGGCATGTGGACATCACTAAGAACAATATCGAATCTGGTTTTACTCTCTCGAAGCATAGACAATGCAACCTCCGCGCGGGTACATGTAGTAACTGAAAATAACCCAACCCTTTTTTAATCAATTAATCCATAGATCACAAATTCATTTACACCCCCCTCAACTTTATAGAACAGAAATTCATATGATCAACAGTCACATAGAACATTTAAACGAACTCATTTCGATCTATATATAACAAGTGGAATTTGAAAACTATAGCTTCTTGAGCACAATAATTATTTTCAACCCAAATGCCGAACTTTTACATAAACCATTTGAAATTGATACCGAATCCCAGTTGCAAGTATCTTATGATGTGATAGAAAAACTAAATCTTAAAGGCTATATTCTCTTTCTTGCTTCAGATTCCCAAACCCATCAAAATCATTCTAAAAATTTATCAGTAACAAATATTTCTGAACAAAACTTTACAAAAATCGTTTTTTTTTTTTCAGATAAATGATAGGAGGAAAAAAAAAAAAAAAGATTCATCTAGTTTCAGGGTTACCTTCATAGAGGCAGTTTTGAAGCATCTTTTCTAGGATCTTGAGAAAAATTGGATCATCATCGACAACTAGAACCCGGAGACCAGCCGGGAACTGAGAACTAGCCCTCCACAGAGATCCTCCCCCCATGTTCATTTCTTGAAACCTCAGAACATTTAACAAAATCAATTCAACTCATCAATTTCTTCCTTCTCTTCTCCCTTAACTCAACCAAACAAGCATTCACAAAGGCCTCAAACTTGAAAGGAAACACCTTTCTACTCTCAATCAATAAAATTTTCTAGACAAAGATTACTGAGAGAGAGTTTCAAAACTGTGGACTAGAACGACAGAGAAAAAAATATATATTTTTTTATAAGAAAGAAGATGAGAATTTAGCAGCTGTTTGTCGTCTTCAAAAAATTTCCATCTCTTCATTCTCTTCCTTTTCTTCCGCTCCGATAAATGTGGATACAGCTAACAAACCATAAGCAAGCCAGCCTATTTTCCAAGTAAGATTACTGCTCTTTAATTTCACTTCTCTCTTCTGTGAATGTCAGCATCTCATGTGATGTGAGAGACTCTTATTGACGTCTGATTGGAATCTACATACCCACCTCATATTGACCCCATTGACATGGAGCCCATATCAACTTAATATATAAAATGTAAAAATGTCAAAAAATAGCTTCAGATACAGTAAAATTACTTCTTAGTTTCAAAAAAAAGAAATTTAGCTTTTTCTTATTATATAATATTACTGAAAAGTTATGTGATTTCACTTCTTTTTATTGGGTCAAAAGCTAAAATTATTTATTTTTTATTTTTCCTTTTTTATTCTACTGAAAAAGCTCTGTGATATTTCCTTTTCTTTATTGTACCAAAACTGGACTTTGGAGAAATTCGAATCATCTCCGGTCTCACTGGAGAGATGTTTCCAGCTTGAAACGAACAAAGGGTATTTAGATAAATATTTCAGTTTCTAATTTACTGAAACACCCTTTGTCTGGAAACGTGTCATGCAAGGATAGAACTGGAGTGATATCTCTCCAGTTTGACCGGAGATCAACCAAACTAACTTGAAATCACGTGACAGTCCACAAAACTGAATTGACGATATTCGTAAAAGTATTTTATTTTATTTTTTATCCTCTCTTCTTTTAAAAAAATTGAGAGTATTTCGTACTTACAAGTGGCATGATCTATCCACATCAGATTTTAGATTCCAAGTTATTATTTTTTTTGTTTTTTTTTTTTTTATTCTTGTTTTTGGCTTTTTAAGGAGGGGGAGAAGCTTTTAAGAGAAACGAATATGTGTAACTGCGAGCAAAGGTGTCACGCGCGTATTAAACAATGTGAATGTGGGCTTCAGGTGATGGGTATCTGCCACGTGGCATTCTCTGCGCCTGATTAAAAAGGACTGTGTTGCTTTTTCTACCTTTTAGGTAAGGCTGTACCCTTGAATGATGAGACCCAAATCATGGATTAAAACAATTTAGGAAAAAAAATTTTAAGGGCTTCTTCTTATTAATTTTTCTATAGTTGGTGAATCACCCGTAGAGTGACTTCTTTGTTTTTGTCTTTTGGGTAGAGAGTAATGTAAGACTTGAGGTTGCTATCTTGTGGGTCCCAAGATAAACCCCATTGGTTGCTGTAATTGGATGGTTGATGGCTGATGGCTCTAGAACAGCATTGGGGTCAGTTTGTCCCAAACTGATTTTATAGTCACCCAAAAAATGATTCTCATGGAAAGTTTCATTTTGATTGATTTGAATAGCTGTGAAGTTTATTTATGGATAGATTTGCAAATTTATGGAAGGCTCATATATGGAAAGTTCATTTTTATAAAAATATGAATGTTTTTCTCTTGGGCCTTGTCTGATTGTCTTGAATTGAAAAGAAATTGATAGAAAAGAAAATTACACAAGGGAAAAATTATAATAATAATTTTTCTTATTCTTTTTCTCTGACTGTTTTTGTTTTCTGTTTTAGTTTTTTAGTTTTTTTTTTTTTTTTTTTTATATGAAGGGTAACCCCGGGCCAGCTTGCACGCACCACAGGACAAATCCCTCCACCCCGAACAAGGCTTCGTCTTGCGGTCCATGGCCACTGACATTAGTAGCTAGTAGGAGTCGAACACAGAACCTAGGGACTTGGTACGCCCTAAACCCTGCTTGCTCACCACTAAGCCACCCACCTGATGGTTTATCTCTGATTGTTTGGTTGCCAAGAAAAATAAAAAAAATAAAATTATGTCTTACAATGTTCATGTGAAAGGAAGTATTTTAGGCAAGAATTGTGTGAAAATAACATGGTGGCAGACGAGAAAAAAGTTAGATATGTGGAAAAAAAAATTAAAAGGGAGTGAGTTGACAATGATCAAATTTCTAAGTCCCCATCACCATTTTTTTCCTTTTATACCCCCTCCCCAACCCCCTCCCTTACCTAAAATACCCTTTCCCTCCCTCTCTCTCAAACCCCCACCCTTTCTTCTTCTCTTACCCGGCGATGGCAATGGCCCCTTCGACGGCAAACCACTCCCTTCCTCTCTCTTCCTCCCTCTCTCTCTTTCTCCCTCTTCCTCTTTCTCTCTCTCCCCTCTCCCACACCCCCTCCTAGCTCTCTCTCTCTCTCTCTCTTTCTTCTTTTTTCTGGCCAAAAAAAAAAGAAGAGAGGGATAGAGAGAGAGGGGGAGTGTGGGAGAGAGAGGGAAGGGGGTATTGCAGCCGCCAGAGGGGATGGGCTGTGGGAGGAAGACAGGGTGGGGTGGGGCTGTAGGAGAGGGAGAAGTATTTTAGGTAATGGAGGGATTAGGGGAAGGGGTATAAAAGAAAAAAAAATGAGAGAGGAGGGGTACT
>JAOXJP010000006.1:16411811-16423591 GCA_025762735.1 Platanus orientalis | reverse complement strand
GCCCCTTGCCAATTTTTCACCACATTCGGGGGATGAGGTGCCCCTCGCCAATTTTTCGCCACATCCAGGAAATGAGGTGCGTCGCTTAAAGGGTACGCCCTAGTATTAGATCGATATAACGTATTTTCAGGATTCATGTTTGATGCTTCTTCAAACACCTAGATTTTGAAAAGAACAACTTTTCAACAATTTTAACCTTGTATATACCATGTGTCAGTCCATGGTGTGGTTGATTTAGGAAACCTGAATTAAACCTAAACTTGTTGTTTTATAATGAACCAAGTTTGGGCTAACTATATCAACCTGAGTTCGGCATGGCCTCAACCTGAAGCTTATTATTTTATAATGAGCCTGAGTTTGAATTTGACTGAAGCTTGTTATTTTATCATGAGCCAAGTTTAGGCAAAGTGCGTTTAACTCAAGTTGGCTTGAGCCTGGCCCAGCCCAACCCGATTGACAGTCCTAGAATTCATTAACAATTGTTTAACAGTCAAAACAGGAAAAAAATTAAGTGAAAGGTCTCCGATTATGTGCAAATGAATTTCTTGAGAATCATGAAAATGGCAACAGGGGGGCTGATGCATCAGCACCGAAAAGTGATTTACACTTTTTGGGGGGTGCTTATCACTTTTCAGTGCTGATGTGTCTGCACCCTGGAGCCCTTTTTACAGTTCTCATGAAATTTATTCTCACCTAATTCTTTCCCCATTCTAATAGATCAGGAAAAGCTGATTTCCGTACCTAATTTTTTCCGACCACCATATGGTTGTCAAGCAACTATTCTATGGCCAAATATAACAACAAATAGTGGGTTCTTTTTTCTAATGAAAAATAGAGGAAGGTTGATACTCCCAATGTCTCAAGTTAACTTCTTGAGGTTTTTGGGCTATATTGGATGGTAGTAAAGGGCACACATGCGAATTCAAGGTGAAGAGATTCTGTATGATATACTTGGAATTGATTATTCTACCGAATTATACAAGAAATTAAAAGGACATGACATGACAAAATCGTTGATAAATAAGTTGTTTCTTAAAAAAATATATGGGATGCGGATGGAAAAGGGTTAGCCTTATAAACAATCTAAACACTTGAAAACATTATTATATGGCTCTTAAATGTAAAGTAGAATATTGAGCAAGTAAACATTATTCCCTCTCCTTATCTTATCTTATAATACTATGGTTATTATTCTTTTGTTTATGAAAGAGATTCTAAAGACAGAAAAAGGCACTACAGAAAACTTCTGAAGAATGATATGCATAAGAACCCAAACAATGAAAGATTCACATGGATGAAGGATTAGTAATCAAATGAAACAATAAATAAAGATGTAGTACAACAAAGGAAAGAATATTTTAAAGAGATAGATTTCTTTGTCATTACTTCTTAAAATAAGAAATTGCATTGATTAAATTTTATACCAAAGGCTAAAATTTATTATAATAATAATAAAAAAATATCTTTGAAGTATCACCTCAAGTAGTTGAGATCTTTATTGGCAAAGACATCATCTTCATTTTTTTTTTTTTTTTTGCAAACCAAGTAAGAGATTAATGTTTTCTCTTACTTTAGTCATCCCTTATAGATAAACTTATAAAGAGTTTTAATTAAATTACGACAAGATGGTATAGGATCAATCCAGTAGGATCTTATTTTTGTTATAAAAAACCGCATCATAAAATTCTTTGATATTTTTACTATAACTTTAGTTCAACTATAAATGCAGTCAATGAAATTTAAACAATTTTATGTTAAATTTTACGTTTTCTTTATTAAAATGAAAACTATAAATTTTCATACCCATTAACATATTGCAACTAAACTTCTCAAGAAAATGAAATTTAGTAAAAATTAATTTCATGTATAATAATCCTCATAAGAATCTCCTTACTAGATAAAATCATTTCCTGTATAATAATCATCATGCCCATAACCAAAGGAGTTGGTGAAAATTTGTGATTTTGTCTTATAAGGTATTGGTTTGTTATGTCACATGCTTGTTGGCCAATTATTTGTGAAGTTAAATGTCATAGAAATGAAATTCCATTTTGTCTCTTAGGTAAGAGCACTAGAATGTGCATTTTTATACATTAAAGAAAAAGTCAACTTACACAGAGGGACAAAGAAAAGGAGATAATAGGTAAAGGTAACCTTTATTTCATATGTACTCACCAAAAGGTACTGGCATTTATAATCTGTCACACAGTACACTGGATGAGCAACAAACGCTTAGGCAAGTTGAACTAATTGATCTAAATTAATTTAAATCAAACAATCCCCATTTTAAGCAAGAGATGAAGAGGCCACTGGTGGGTATTTAACTAATAGGAAACTCCTTAAAATGACATGTGTTAAAATTCTGTTATTCATGTTAGCTCTACACCCACCATGACTATACACTCAGGATCCTCTGTAGCACGATGCATGCTGCAACCATGTTACGACGAAAAAATAGAATTAAAAAAAGGGCAGTCAGGTGCAATAAAGGTGATTTGTGCTGTTTAACTGAATCCACTTTTTACTTTATTGTTGCCGACACTTTTTTTTTTTTTTTTTTTATCTCCTGTCGTTTGTTTTGTGGTCACCACAATATGGTTGCAACACGGGACATGACTACAGAGGATCCCCAATGACAACAATAGGTACTAGGTTTCAGTACATTAGAAGCAAGTTGTGGAACATAAAAGTGGTCTATAAAGAGTCAACGTGCATATAACCCGCAAGACCCTTTGGCTTCTGTGCACATAAAATTCGTGCATAATACATGTACAATAACTTGGGAGTGTTTACGTCAACACCAAAAATTGATAAGCACGTGCCCCAAAAGGTGAAAATCACTTTTTGGTGCTGATGCAAACATTGCCACGTCTTGCACATGCATTGTGCATAGATTCTGTGTACACAGAAACCAAGCTACCCACGAGACCATTGCCATTTGAGGATCCGATTCTAAACATTTGAGTTGTTTATTTTTATCTTCAATTTTAGTATTTACAAGTTATGTATCTCGTTTCTACTTTTTCATTACAAAAAGAGGAAAGAGAATTATCTGAAATTCGGGACTAAGAAGCTGTGATAGGGATAGGGCTATCAACAGTTGGATACATACTTGGAAATAGGCATATCCATATTTGCATTTGAAATAATAAAGACTTAAGAATTATAGATATAGAAGACGATTGATAGATCAAGCAGAGACTGGGGAACTGGCTACTGGGTGCATTCTTTCATTCAAATTGAGCATTAGAGATGAGAAATGTGTTTAAGTTGAAGTTATAGAATTCACATGTTGTATTCTACATAACATGTGCTATAATATTATAATATAACTATTAATTAATATTAATTTCAACATATATGGATAATTTGTTGAATAGTCAAATCCGATATAGATGCATTTGAATCGAATATGGAAAATAATAGGATAGTTGACATCCCTAGGCGTGTGTGTAGAGAGAGAGAATCAACTCATCAGTTCAAAATTTCTCCATAGAAGATAGAGGACACGTAACAGGAACGCAAATCATGACAGATCCCACTTGTGCGTTGCCGTTATGTGCATATATACATCTACAATAAACAATGGGGCATTGCTGTTAGGTGCATATATTTATACACCTAACAGGACAAAGGAATGGAATCTCTGTTGTGCTTTGCTGTTGCTGTCATTCAAATGTCTATACTGTTAGCATTTCTCTGTTGAGATTGCCTACCCAATTAGCATTTATCTGTAAATGCAAGTGGGGTTAGGTTGGTGGGTTGGTTGAGAGAGAGAGAGAGAGAGAGACAATGAACCCCACCATTTCAAAGTCTTAACTTTTTCCATAGAAATTATGACACGAAACATCCCGGCCGGATTTTGAATCATCTCCAGTCTGAATGGACAAGTACCACACCATTACCATTAAGTGCATGACATGTGGTCTAACAAAAGGTGTTTAAGTCAATACACATGGGTCAAAGGAGGGCATTACTGTAAATACAAAATAAATAAGTACCTGTGTATTTATTAATACACCTTTTGTCTGACATTGTGTCACATTGTGAGAAGAGACTGGAGTGGTACATGTCCATTCAGACTGGAGATGATTTGAACTCCCGACTGAAGCAGTAGGCACGGGAGCAAATGTTCTACTCCTAAATTGTCTACTCTCCAATCCAATGCTCCCAGACACAAAGGCTGGCACGTGATGCCTTTCGGACAACCCTTTTTAAGGTTTTAACCCTATACATCTCAGCCTTTGTGTTCGAGAGCCTGGGGAGTAAACATTTTGGAAGTAGAACATTTGCTCCCGTGTGTGCATATATAGTCATATGAAAGAATGATTTTATCTGGTGTCACAGAAAATTTGTTTAATAGAAATATGTAATAGTTTTCGTGGCACATATTTCTGATATATATATATAATTGGATTCGTTGCTCAATTATGAGCATTAACCAAGTTATATGCAAACAAAAGCAAGACAAAACATTGATTTTTTTTGGTAAAAAAGATTAAACAGTAATATGATAACTTGAAAAAAGATCCAGTCACCGAGTAGTTTACCCCCACATGAGAAATGACTTCTTAATTTTGTATTATAATCCACTGAATACCAATTCTCAACTTCATATTACATGCAAACAAAGGCAAGATATACCAATAATTTTTGTTTTTTTTGTTTTTGTTTTTAGGTAGAAAAGATTAAACAGAAATATGATGACTTGAAAAAGATCCACTCACCAAAGCAAGTAGTTTATCCCCACATGAAAAATGAATTCTTGATTCCACTGAACACCAATTCTCAACTTCATATTGGCATGACCCCCTTGGACCAAAAACTTTAGTCCTTACATTAGGGCAATAGATAAGGAAGACTATGATTTTGATTCAATGCTTTTTGTCATTTATCAACCACACCCAAACTTGTATTGGCTTGAATCCCCACAAAAGCATATCTCAACGGGTATAAAACAGTGACCACATATGAGACAATTCTCATGGAACTGGGACTCAAAAGGGTATATTAGATATTATAAAGTTCTTAAAATTAAAAATATAACAGTTACTAATAGTGCAAAAGATGGAAAACAATGAGTTAAGGCAAAATGCTATTTAGGGAAAAGTTAGGACATTCTTTCGGTATTTACAAAAATTCATTAATTCAAGTCTGTGTGGTCAACAGCCGTTAACTGAATTCTCTCATATTGAACAACAACAACAGCCTTGAAATTCAAACGAGGAAATTAGCTGGAATCAATCCTCCAATCACAAGGTTGAGAGCATAATATTACCGATGAGCAATGAACACACCCCTAATTTTTTTAATTATTATTATTATTATTAAATGTTGAGTGTTCATAAAAAGCATAAATTTACTATGGTAATAGCATGCAGTTTTAAGTTAAAATTCAGTATCTTCAATCTATAGTCAGAATTGAGTTCCATAAAAACTTCTGGCAACAAGCTAACGCTCTTTCCACTAGTGTCAGCTTTGCAATTTTTCAGGATTCAACAATATATATTACTTATTTAAAAAAAACAATATATATTACTTCAGTAGTAACACTTTTTTTAAAGAATTTAAAGAGAATGCAATATATTGAGTAAATAATTTCAGGATTGACCAATGTGAACACCGCATTTCAAAGAAAGAATTATGAAAAAGAAAATATTCTGAACAAATATTTAAATATGATATTAATTAGAAGCAATGACATACAGTATACATGTGTAACTTGCTCTGATCATTTATTTATATGCTTACCTTTAAGGCACATATTAAAGGTTAAGAACCCACTACTGTACGCTGGATAAAATACAGATTTGAGATATAATACATGGATACTCATCTTTGGAGCTGCTCAGAAGCTGGGTTGCTGGTGGCAGATGATGCTGTTGTCCTGCCATTGGAAATCCCACTATCAATTGGAGTTGTCACTCCCCACTTCCCCTCGGACTCTAAGGGCTCTATCACTTTTACTGACCCATCTGTTAACCCGACAGCCAATTGATTTGGCTCTTGGGGGTGTGCCGCAACAACAAGCGGGTAAGTGTGGCTGCAACAAAACATCACAGGTTCAATGGTGCAGAGTAGAGTCCACCAAAGTAAATGCTTGTAAGATTTCAGCAAAATTAAATATTGAGAGAGCAATGTCATTCCAGAAAAATGGCAATATTAAATCTTGATTGATCACAGCTAACAACGTCGAGAGCAAAGAGAAAACTATTATCAACTAGTTGAATTTTACAACCAATCTGAGATTTAACACTAAACAATAACTTCTATCCAGTTGACTGGAGGAATAGAACTATAAATCAACATGATGATGGGAGTATTCATGCAACATGAATAGCTGGGGATCTAATTTCTAATGTTTTCATACAAACAGATCAAACTGTACTTGGAAAAAAAGAAGCTGTAGATTAATGAAAACCCAATCATCATTTATAAACTTTGACAAATAGTATTCATCAAAATTACAAGATCAACAATAAGCAAACAAAGATTGATTCTATCAATTCTGTGAAGCAAAAAATAAAAGAAAATGTACTACTGATTACTTAAAAGAGTACACCTCTAGTGGAGAAAAGAAACCCAGATCGTATCAGAGGATTATGAAAAAAAGTCACGCAATTATAGGGGTTAAGGCCAGATGCCCCAACTTACCTGTTTGACACTGTTTGGGACATATATGCTAATGGAGCAATACGGCATCTTAGTCTCAGATTATCAGCATCAAACACACCAATGTTGCCATCAACGAAAGCAGCATATACTAGCTGACTGTTGCAGGAGTATGCAGCATAAGATATGGGTGCAGAAAGTACATCTTGTGGAACCCACTGCAATAGAGAATGCATAAGAAATTTGTTACCACTCCTTAAAATCACTGAAGATTCCGATTCTTCCTTCAACTTGGAATTGATTCACAATAATTCTTCAATTTTTCATGTTCATATAAAAAATACAGACTCAGGTCATCATTACCACTCCTTAAAATGACACATATATGATTTTCTACCTGCCGAATGCGGTCCATCTTGGAGGCATCATATATTGCAAGTTGTGTTTCATGGAATACCAACAAGCGGATTTGATCAGAGTGAAACTGTACTCGGGTATCACCAATAGGTGCCTTTCCAGCAGGCAGTTGGATTGTAACTGATTTCCGCTTCTCCCATGTATCAGTGTTCCATATGTAAAGCTGCAGAAAACAAATGTTACATTGATACTAGCATAGGAAAAACCATATTGGATGCCAATGTGTGAATGAATCATTACTTTGCCTGCTTTCAGTCCATTTTAAGGGGAATAAAAAATTCCATTTGACACAAACCCTGAACTGAAATGAACATGAAGACCATAGAAGAGCCAAAATCATCTTAGATGACAATGTGTGAATGCATGGTTACTATGACCGCTTTCCATCAATTTCACAGAAAAGAAAATATATATATTTGATGCAAACTGTGAATTGAAATGAATATGAAGGCTATTTATATTTAAAAAAATTCAAATGATCCTTAGAACGAAAAAAAAAATACATATAGTAAAAGTAACACCCAAGACAATTTGCAAATAGTGAATATTGGAACCAGGTAATTAGTGCCGGAAGATGGTATCAACATGTGATCCTTGGGTTTAGTGCTAACTGGTTTTGAGGTATTCAAGTAAGTAATCTTTTTTCCTTTCTCCTTTTTGTAGGAATATGGACATTGGCAATCTATCTAAATGAGCTATTCCAAAAACAATAAAATACAATAAGAGGTTCATCAGATTGAATTAAAATACTCAAACATGACAGAATAAAAGATAAAATTGAAAAGGTGAAGTTCAGCAACGGAACAACAGTTCAAGACAAACCTATGGTTTAGATGATTAGACAGCTTAGTAGAACACATACCGTAGGATACAAACATTAGGAAGAGAGCCAAGAGTGCAACTTACCTGAGCATCAGCCCCTGAAGAAATCAGAACGTTAAGGTTGGTGGAAAAAGCTAAACCAGTTATGCGCTTCTGGTGACCTTTCAATTTTGTTTTTACCTGATGATAGCAGAATCTATCACTTCCTATTGAGAGCAGTTCAGAATCTGTATATGATTTTTTTCCAAATGGTCAAAGTATTTACCTCATCCACCCTCACATTGTAAATGTGGATGGTAGAATCCTCCATTCCAATTGCTATTATGTTATTATCTTGTGGATGAAATGCTAGAAAGGTTGATGCTGGTGGAGGCGGCATGAATGTTGTCATTACCTGCAGGTCAATGTAATTTCATTCCCAACTATACAAAAAGTGTCAACATTGACAAAGTTTGCAGCAAACACACACACACACACACACACACACACATATATATATACAAATTACCTTGAAAGTCATCATGTTGAACAATGAAACCTTTCCACCAGAGGCAGACATCACATATGAGTCATTCTTTGAGAGTGCTATGCACGGGACTGCTTCTTCAGGATTGGCATCTGAGACATCATTGGTCATAAGAAGACCACTGTTTGGTTGCCAATGCTGTGGAACAACACTGGCAGTGGCCTTTAACCCTCATTGGATTCAGATATCTCTTCTTCACTGAAAGTTCATGTAAATATAACACATGAATCACAAACAAGAAAACTTGTATTGAGCAAAATATTACCTTTCCATTTGGATTTTGTTCGCTGCGGCCCCACTTCCATAGTTTTTGAATCCCATTTGATCCAAGAGCTAAAATGCCAACACCAGAATTTGTGTAAAGAAGCCGAGCAACCTGGATAGAATGGGACCATTAAGTCATTAGAAAATCGATAAATTGTGATATAGAAGACAGGATTTCGAAACATTTGACAGTGATGCACCTTGCTGGCAGGATCTGTGCTGTCAGGCATGGTAACTACTCGGCACTGAGCAGAGTCCACGATTTCAGCCAATTCCCAGGCTTTGGTTTTTTCAGATACATCTTCCAAAGTCCTTGGCTTTTCTAGGCTTCTAGCCATTTGATCAACTCCATTCTATAAATGCATGCACATCATAATTGTTCATTAGACCATGACAACCTAGCTAAACTGTAAGCCAGTCAAGAGCCGTTAACTAATTCTACTTTAGCAAGAGAGAGACAGTCTAGTAGAAAATCTTTTAATGTGGTCATGATAGAAATGCCTGGACCCTGGACCAAACATTGAGAATCAGAGGCTTGGCACAGTGCCAGCCTCTGATATGCCATCGTGCCTGGTCAAGAAGCAGTCACATAATTGTTACTCCAACTGACATAGTACTTCATAAGCCACACAACTTTCAATTCATCTATCTGACATACAAGAATTGCAGAAGGCCTTGCAGGAGAGCTTCCATCTATGCGTTCCACTTTAGTGATGGCTGGACCAATGTTTGCAACCGTAGCAGTACCAGAAACCTGATCAACAAGAACAGAACAAATCAGGAGAGTCAATCACACATTCCATAAATGATGATGATCATCATGAAGATTAGAACCTTAATTGAAGCAGGTTCGGTCGGCGTTCTCAAAGTTTCGAAGGATCGGCTGTCACTTGTTCTCAAATATCTTAGACCATCAGCATTCGCAAGGATCCTGAAACCATTATCTGCTGTGGTAACAGCAAGAAGATTTCCTTCCTTGTTGAATCTCAAGCGAGGAAGACTCTGAAGCAATCAAAGCAATGATGTCATGATTATGATTTAAACAAGAAAATATTTAGGAGATGAAAACTAAAATCTACAAATTAAAACAATGCAGACCGGGAGTCCACCCTCAGCATCTGTGCTTGTGAGAATGTTGACATTGTCCATATCCCAAAACTTTATTTGGTTATCTTCCCCAGCAGCCAAAAAGTGATTCTGTGTCGTGTCAAACTGCACAACACCAGTTGATTTCTTTCTAAACCCATTATATGTCCTCCTTATTGCTCCTTCGCTTTCATTCCATTCAACCAGGTAAGAGTCACCATCTTTACTTGTGCCACAAGAAAACAATCTGAGAGAGAATGGATCAACTGTAAGTTCTCTAGAACTTAGTGCACCATACATATCAGTCGGTGTGCATTTGTGTCCATGAATTTCAAAATAGAATCAATTCTAAAATCCTCAAGTTATTATGTTCAATATTTTGGACTTCACTCATCTTACCTGCTTCCATCAGCACTGTAGAGCATTGTAGTGCACCAACGTCCAGGAGCATCATAGTCAACTCTAGAGCCCATATTGTCATACAGCCAAGCCTTTATTTTCCCATCAATAGCAGTTGAAAAAATAAACTACAAATTTACAAGGAGAAATCATAATGTCACTTCAACATGTCTCTACTAGATCAAGTGGTTCCATATATAACTAAAATTTATCAAAACAAAAATTTCATCGTTTGATAATGTCTAAGAATTAAGCTTACAATATCATCACTATGCTGTCAATATTGGATAAGATCATATCTAGCAACTATTCAATGGTAAGTCTAGATTAGAATCTGATCGCTGTCATACCAGAGGCAGGGATCAAGTTCATATGGCGGGGACAACGTTGGGCTAGCACCTCGAAAGTAGTGTGCACAAACCAACTTGCCAAAAAATTTGTAACAAAGCTATCTTCAATAAATATTTCATTGTATTTTATCCAAGCATCGAAATTCACAAAAGCAAATCTTTACATCTAAAACAGATTGAAGTTCATCATACTAGTAAAGTTACGATAATTGTTAGATGCTTTTGGCATTTGCATGTCAATGTTTCATAAAATAAAATTCAGAACTGTGAAAACTATGAAGTGATCAATTCATACTCGAGGTAGTGGGGATTAAGGACATAACAAAGACTGGATATGTTAAGTATATAGCAAAAGAAATTCTCTCAAAGAACAAGGCTGAAAAAGAGATTTATTTTTCAGAAGTGAGCCCCACCATGGATACCGCAAGTAATGGGACCACATACTATGGAGAGTTGATGGGTTACGATTGGTATCAATCTTTTCTGAAGTCCAAAAAACCAAAATTTTCAGTTAAGGGTATTTCAATAAGTTTATGTTTTGAATATTTTTTGGTTTCTTAGGTGTTTTTAGTGACATCCAAAACGTTATAATCTGTAATTTTAGTCTTATTTTCGCAACTTAAACTTGTTATATTTTGTGTAGCATAAGGATTAAAAAGCATATTTCCTATTCGGGTTGGGTTTTTCTATTTAGTAGGAATTGGAATGTTTTTCCTATTTTGGTTGGGTTTTCTTTTGCAAGAGTCACTGTGTTTTTCCTAATTTGGTTTGTTTTCCTTGATAGTAAAAAAGCATTAAGAAAGATCATCTGTTGGGGTTTGAAAAGAAAGCGGTTTCACGCATACTTAGTTAAGGATGATGGAGCAGAAACTACTATTAGAACTATGGGAGAGACAAGCAAGTTCCCAATCATAGTAGATTTACACTAGGGATCAGCATTGAACCTGTATACCTTTGAATTCATTATAGGGAATTAACTAGGCATATACAAGAGAAGTTTCCATTGTGTATGAGTTGATTTACTTGGAGGTGAAGGAGCATAAAGAAATTAGTGTTTCATAGAGAAGAAGAAGAACAAGAAGAACAAGAACAAGAACAAGATGAAGAAAGGAGATTGGAACAAAATATAGGAGAGCCTCTCCACAAAAAACAAAAAACAACAACAACAACAACAAACAGCCTTATCCCAACTATTTGGGGTCGGCTACATGAATCCTGTTCCGCCAGTCCACTCTGTTTAAAGCCTTATCTGCTGTTAAATTACAAGCTGCCATGTCCCTCTTTACTACCTCTACCCAGGTCAA
>JAOXJP010000006.1:16359897-16373252 GCA_025762735.1 Platanus orientalis | reverse complement strand
GATAAGCTGCGATACGCGAGACGTACCCGTATCTCGGGTCCGCGATATGAGTTGCGATAACGATATTTTGAACCTTGGTATGAGTACAGTTCTGAAGTTTTCAAATATGAAGAAGTTGAAATAGGTGGATTCAGCTACAGGTGTGAGAACTAGTTTCTGACTCTATTTGGAAGATTGCTTCTTAGCTCCAGCTGTTGAAGTATTGCTTCAATTTGATTCTTCCAGGAAGGTATGCATCCTTAGGCAATTCCCTAGCAACCTGCCAACCTCTGGAAAGCTCCACGTATTGGAATCCATATATGGTAGAAGCATAGCTAGGCATTACTGGCTGAATTTGGGTGATTTCATGAGCACTCACATATCTCCTTCATCCTTTGGTTTTTGTAAGAGCTAGTCTAACAAGACCTTGGCAACCCTTGTACGATCCTACCTGTAGCTGTTCTTCTTAGAAAATCTTCACCAACATTAAATCCCATCTGGATTAGTGTAGGTCAGGCGTGAATTTAGCCTGTAGAGTGATTTTACAAAATCACTTAATATTCTCCAACGGCTAAGATTTTTCAAGTTTGGATCTTCTCAGGGTAGTCACAACCCTTGGGCGAACCTAGTGGGTAGGCTCCACTTCAGAAAAATAAAAATAATTATTTTATTTTTTTGATTGGCGGCACTGTAGATGGAGGAGAGAGAAAATTCCATTTTTTTAAAAAAATCATTAGAAGTGCTTCCGGAGCTTGGCTGTGGATCGCAACATCATTGGAAAGTCTTACATCAGATTCAAGTACTAAATCTCTTTTCATAGTTCTCTTTTCGATTCTCTAAAGGTTAGTGACTTTTGGCATGTGACATATGGCCTAGACCTAAGATTTTTATTTCTTGACCCGAACAATCATTTCTTAAATTATTGGTATTGATGATAAATGTCAATAAATTCATCTTTAGCTCTTTCAGATCATTCATGGAATTATTTGACCAATTTATCTAATTTTTGGGCCTAATTTAGGCACTTTTCTGGTTTGACCTGCATTAGTCCCATTATTAAAATTTTGTTTCTTATTGATAATCCAAGTATGTTAATTAGGTCTTTACTTGTTTATTAATTTTTGTGATCCCTAATTCCCCCATTGCATATGAACCTAATTTGAAGAATTTCCTGAATTAGCATGTGAACTTACGAGCAGGAATCTTGGTTACTTTTCTTTATTACTTTATCAATTTTATTCTTATCTCTTGAATACACACCCACTAACCTACATGCATGCTGCATCAGTTACCCATATGGATTCTTTTGGGGTCATTTGAAAGGTTATTCAGTTACCTTTCCATCAAGACCAAAATCATGAGAATTCGATGTGATTTGGAGAAGTTATAGCCAAAATACTGGCAGGTATCACATGATAACGGGATTTGATTGTTGTAGAGTGGGATTTTATTATTTTTAGAATTTTAAAGCCTAGTTAGATTTTTTTAATAAATTCATATTACCTCTTAAAAATTACTATTTTATTCATAAAAAAAAATTACCTCTTAAAAAAAAAGAAGAAGCCTAGTGAGTGGGATTTGGATAGCTTGGAATGTAAAAGCTATAAATATGGTTTGTAGCTTTGATTTTTATTATGATGAATTGGTTATTGACGAATGAATGAAATTGCAAGGCCTCCAACTACTTTCTTCTCTGGTATGACTCCTTTGAAAGTGTGATGCTTTCGACCATAGGTGTGACTCCTAGGTTCAACTAGTGTGACTCTAGTTGGTATCTTCTTCTATTCGCTGTTATTTGTTTTCTGTTATTTTTGTTTTACTGCTGATTTCTCTATTAAAGCACTGGATTAGAGCCTTGGTCCTACATCAGTTTGGTATCAAAGCTTTGGTCCTACATCATGTGGCCTTCCAAAGTCGTTAATGCTGCAGTCAATCACCATTCACAGGTTTAAGCATGGATATCATATGGAAATCTATAGTACTGCTGATGTGGATTTTGACTTTGGCAATTTCTAGCATTGAGTTTTGTGTTATGTGACATTGACACGTGCAATTTACTGTTTGGAAAACCACACAATGGTGCAAGACATTTTTATGGTGGTTGCTGCAAATACTGTTTGCGTGTGGAAAAATGGCTGGGATATTCGTTTGATCTGTCATTATTAGAAGATATGCTTCATAGAAAGTGTAAGAGGGCCCCTAATGAAGAATCCTTGCTCAAATAGGGTATGATTGATTTCATTGTTCTCCCTAGGGAATTAAAGGTCCATTTTTTTTCAACTAAGGAGGAAGGATGCAGGAGCATCTTGTAAGGATAATTGTAGCCATCAAATGGGTGGATCATCACGTGGTGTAGATAAGGATGTTTATATGTCATTTCATAAGCAATGTAACCCATCACAGTTGGATGGATTGTGGTCTTTTTACAATTCGGGATCTTGTATTCATTGGGTTCAATTTGACATTATGTCAACTTTCAAATAAAAAAGAGTGGTTGAAGGAATGCAAGCATGTATGTTGGTACGGTACAACGGTCCTAAACAGTACCAGTCCCTATTTGAGAGGCATTACATGCTTGGACATGAAAGAGGAACTGACCAACTTTCTTAATTTATTAAGTTTTTAGATCAGAATTTGTCTTTACTTTGTTTAGGAAGCCAAACAGTCAATGCTTTTAGGTAAGAGGTTTGTGTGTGTGTGTGTGTTATGGTTACTTTATTATTACTTTATCTGCTTTTGTTTTCAGTAGGAAAGAAATTATAGTTTTTCTAGGAATGAGTAGTAGGTTATAAGCCAGTCTATAAATAGGTGTTATGCGATCTCCTAGATGACATTGGTTTTCTTGGTATGTTGAATTGAAAATTTGAACAAGGAATAGTTCACATGGAGAATTCTTTCTCATGGTGTTGGTTTTATTTGAATCGTGAGCACTCATCCTCTCTAGTTGTCATCCGAGTTCTTGAGTTGCTTATTTGTGTCTGTTACTTTAATATTATCGCGGCTTCTAATTCTCAGATCATATGCTTGATTCATCATCAGGTGGATCTGGTTCAACAATTAGTCTTGGTTACGCTAATAGTGCTAGTCGAGGATACTATAGTAGTACTATCATCCAGGAACACATGAGCTCTTACTGGTTGTTAAATCAAACCTGCAAGTTACTTTTTTTTTTTTTTTTTTTGGGGGGGGGTGTCATTTCTTCATATTATGTTCATTAAAATTATCATTTTATTTCAATTCCTTGCACATTCGAGTACTTGTTCTCATCTTGCCACTCATCATCTTTATCCCCAGATCTTGGTGGGTCTCATTCTGTGGACATGTTGTTTCATGATTGCCCAATATTCTGTTCCATAAAAGGTCATACAAAACAATGGCATTGTTATAATTAAATATGATCCACACCCAGGTTGGAACTTTGCTAATATAGAAAAAGTATTTAAGCAACATGCCACACTTCCGTTCTCTAGAAGGGTTGCAGCACCATAACTGCTAATATCTCCTGGTTTGTGTCCTTTTTATCTCTTAATTTTCTGTTGATTTTTGCATGGTTAACATGTAGTGTTTTTTCAAACTCTGAACATATTAGGAATTGGATGCATTTGTATGGATTTTTCAGATATTTGAATTTTTTGTGGCATGTGAAATTGTGAAATTTCTCTCATAAAAGTAGGTAGAACTTTGAACTGAAAATTAGTAAATTATTTGCTTTATTACATGTTCTGATGATGTGGCACTTTGCAGCTGCCTGTATGACATGGGATTTAGCAGAGTCTGGCAAGCACTTCATTACTACTATCATCAATGGTTCTGATTTGGTACCCACATTCTCAGCTGCTTCTGTCGATGATCTTCGTTCTGAGGTGCTGCAACACTCTCCCTCAAGTCAATAACTGCTAATCATGCGAATGTATAGAATAAGAATTTGCTTCCAATCTACATCTTTGCGTATATAATTCCTATTTATATTTTTATAATGCTTACAAAAAATATATATTGTTCTCTGCAGGTCACAGCATCATCTTGGTTAAATGATCTGCGTGATCAAGTGGAGCGCACACGGTTCCTAAATGTTGTTTATCGTTCTGCATCTGCTCTAGGATCTCGTCTACCATCTATAGCTAGTGCAAGAGCGAAGGTTGCAGATGCAGGTGCACTTCTCCGGCCTGTCTCCAGTAGTACTCAGGTAAAATATAGTACACCATTTTTTGGGATCACAACCTAGTGGCCAACAATCAGTAATGTGGTTTCTTCTAAGCTAGGGATTTTACCATGAAATGTTGCACAAACTAGATAACGTCTCTAAGAAAGAGGAAATTTATTCTGGCGCTGAGCATTGCACACATACACATGGCCCATCACTCATCATTTTGGACCCAAGAGCACTCATTGACGAGTCTCTGGCATGTTTGGTCTATGGCACTCAGCAGAGTCGGCACCAACATATATATTTTCACTTTAAATGATCCTTCACCTTGGTACTTTTGTTCCTTGACTCATTTGCATTCATTGTTTTGACTGGCTATATATGTTGGGGGCATCCTAGGTTGTGATAAAGCGTGCACAAAATGTTGCTCAAGCTGTTGTCAGGACCCGCTCCTCTTTTTCATCTTGGTCATGCATGGGTGCACGTCGCCGAAATGTAGGTCCATCACGAAACTCTAATGAGGAAGGAGATGCACCTGAGTCTTCCCTAATATCTAAAAGAACCTCAGAATCTCTTGTGACTGAAGTAGTCATGCGAGACGCAGAGCCTGATGAGGTGGACTATGGTTGCTCAAGGGGTGGCTCGAGCCAAGATGAGACAGAGGAAGAGGAAGAGCTCATCCCCATGGACCATGACATTAATACGTCCACAGTGGAGGACATGACTGAAGGTGAGTTGTGGTATGAACTGGAAAAGGAGCTTAACAGGCAAGGGGTTGATGCCAATGTTCAGGCCCGGGAAGAAGAAGCTGCAGCTGCTAAAGAAATTACCGAAGAGGAGAATGTGTTGGCTGAAGCAGTAGAAAACAATCCCAGTACATCAGTGGATGCTTCAGAAACTCTCCGCTTCTATCCCCCTGGTCGGATCATGCATATTGTTGCCATACTACCACTGTCAGACACCACTAATTCAGGTGATGATGACTTTACCTGGGAACATGTGGGCATATATGAGACACCTCGAGATCTGTATAGTAAGCTCCGACTGTCAAGAACTATGATTAATGATCATTATATGCCTATGTATAAGAAGATGATGGAACTATTAATAAGAGAATTGGAGAAGGATGAAGAAGAAATCTGTACTAGTATAATGTGAAGAGAAAATCATATTAAACACTATATTGCAAATGCCTAATGGATAAAGTTGTTTAAATTCGCATTCAGTACTTTTTGTGCAGAGTTGTATCTGCCTCTGTATGCTTACAAGCCATGGTTTATTTGAAAAGAATAGAAGCTTCACTCTTGCTAGATCTGTTGGTTAAATGCCACACCATTGTGGAATCTGAGGGGTTAGGAACAGACCGTTATTTTGCAGGTGTGCCTTGAAACAGGAGCCATTTATTTACACAGAAAATTTGAAATCACTACGCTGAGAGAACGCCAGTACCAATCAATGTGTGGCTGAACGGTGAGGATTAGGTATGAATGAAATTCGTACTATGGATTAGAATGGCATCAGGGGGTGGACACATCAGCGCTGAAAAGTGATAAGCACCCCCCAAAAAGTGTAAGTCACTTTTTGGCACTGATGTGTCAGTCCCCTGATGTCATTCTAATACATACAGTATGAACTTCATTCGTACCTAATCCAAGCCTGTGGCTAAAGGCCTAAAGGGTGTCTCGGTTGATACCACTCTGGATTTTGTGCAAGTAAAATCCGCGCACAATGCATGTGCACAGGCTTGGGAACGTTTGCATCAACACCGAAAGTGATAAACACGTGCCCCAAAAAGTATAAATCACTTTTCGGCGCTGATGTGAATGCTCTCAAGTCCGTGTATGCAGAAGCCGGCCCGGATAAATACATATAGGTCAGAGGAGTGTTATAGAAAATTCACTGTGAATAAGTAGTGTATTAATCAGAGTACCCTTCATCAGGACTCGTATCGCATGTTAAGAACTGGGTGTGATGTCTCTTCACTTAGGACCAGAGGAGGTTCAACCTGAAATTGTTTTTTTGAAGAGGTTTTTAGGGGGGGGAAATTAGGTGCGAATGAATTTCGTGAGAATGGTGCAAACAGCACCAGGGCACGGACACATCAGCACCAAAAAGTGATAAGCGACCCCCAGAAAGTGTAAATCACTTTTTGGTGCTGATGTGTCAGCCCCCCTGGTGCCATTTGCACCGTTCTCACGAAATTCATTTGCACCTAATCTGAGCCGGTTTTTAGGTGGGTCTATCATCTCTTCACTGAATCTCCCCTGTTTTAGCCACATGGAGACTAAGACTGACTTGAGCTAGGGGATCCTCTGGATTGCCCACTTGATAACTTCCCCAATTCACGTCAGTTGTATACCCACCGTTTATTGGATTCTCCCCCTCGTAACTCCGGCTGTTGAAATTTCAGATTTTCAAAAGGCCCAGTTTGGTTGCCTTGAATTGTATATAAAAGAAAAGAAAATCCCACAAGAAAAGGAAAGAAAAGAATCACAGGAAAAAGATGAAAGAACAGACTTTTCATGGCAACCAAACAGCTTAAAAATGATTTTTTGAGAAAATTTTGTTGTGAGAAAACCTTTTTCATGGCAACCAGACAAGGCTTAACAGGATTGCATGGAAAAGAATGCTTGCTTTGCCACATGATGGTCTATTGGCCTGAAAGTTACCACATGAAGAGAGTGAGTGGTGAACATAAGCAGCCCTTCTGTGTCGTCACATCAGTTTTTTTCTGAGTCATGCAGGTTGCCTTGTTAGAGAACTCATCTAGCAAACCCAGCCCTAATTGTTTTTCAATAAAAAGATTGCTTTGCTAGATGACATTCTCACCCGGCTACATCTGAGAGATATCATCAACTACAAATTTAAGAGTTCATTTATTCATCAATATACTTGTTAAAAGTTCACCATCAATTAAGAAAACCACATAAATAAATAGATCATAATTCTTCCTTGATAATGTACCATTTCATGTTTTAGCTTCCCCAACAAACTTCTGACCAATTCAAGAAAACCCATGGGTGAGAATTTTTAAACCTGTCGTGGTCTGCTAACCTTTTTCCCTTTCCTAGCCAAACCAGGAGTATATTAAGGTTGTTTCATCTGTTTAGGCAATTCACTATATATCATGTTTTGCTGCTTGATTGGGGTCCTTGGACTTGTCAATATTACCCACCATAACGCACCTTGAGTGGTTCTGGAGGCTCCTCTTCCATGATGCCTGAACCTGTTGTGGCCAGGTACTCACGGATTCTTGTCTTACGGTCCCCAAGAAATGTGTGATCCAAGAAGTTGTTGTACGCCACATCACCAAGATTTTGTGCTGCCAACACACTACAGAAACTATTCAATCAGATACAGTCTACGAGAATTTTCCATTGCAAACATGTAGCCATGGAGAATCATTTGTAGAAAACAAGTAGCTGTCCCATAGAAAGTGAAACCGAAGCTTAGATTCCTCAATGTATTTGGGTATGACAACAGAGAGCTTAGTGCCCAGTGGAGGGAGGGATGATATGGGTAAGGAACAAGACAGCAGCAATTCATAAGAAATTGAGAAGAGAAGCATCTGCATAAAATAATGTTGACTCGTAATAATATAGAGGAACTTTGCTAAGGATGTTCACTCTTCCAACTTTCCTGTTCTATACATGTGCCATGCATGATTCCCTCCAAGGTAATCTTCTAGGCCAAACACTTGGATGATCCTAACCACTGATTTAAAACATAAACGAAATCCAGTAAAAGGGAACCTATGAATAGGATAAGATACAAATAAAATATTCATACGCTGCCACTTGTGTTGATGCGACTTAAGTGTAAATAAGCCAGTTTACTCATTTATTTATATCTTTCTGTACCTACGGATATAAGAAGTAACTTCTTTGGTTCCAAAGTCACACTTCACTGTAAATACTTTTTATCCCTCACCAGAAAAAGAATGCAAGTATAAATGGAAAAGATATGCAGACAAATAAGTAAAAGTTACCAATGTCGAAGATAAACACGGCAAGGCAAGATATCATCCCGCCATATCTTGTGGATGTTATACCGTCCATATTGCTGAAAATAGATTTCCTTGCTTCCTGCAGAAGATAAAGCTCCATGAAATCATAGAGTGTAGTGCATTACATTGCAGTGGATCAAAGAGAAACATCAAAGATAACAGGAAAATGTCATAATTCTAAATATTTTAAAGCTCATTAACAATACTTTCCAATTTAACAAGGTCTATGAACCATAATGTGGAGCACTGAGCATCACTATACATTGCTTCTAATAATAATGGATTTTAGGAGTTTTCTTTCTTGTGGTGATAATGTAATAAGAAAATAAATGCATGTAAAGGAAGGGCACTAGAAGGTCCTCGTGTGTAAAAATTCAGTCCCAAAAAGAAAAGCCATCTATCCATGGGCAACCCAATTCAATCCATCAAGTGATAGGATTATGATATGGTGAATCCATATGTGGTTGAAAATTTAATCATTCCTGGGTTCAAAAAGCAAACCATGGTAGAGGAGAAAAAGGTAACTGGTGCAACCACAAACCTTTCTATAATTCTTTTTTCTTTTTTCCTTTTGATTGATTACTTTTATTTTCTTAAACTGAATTACGAGAAAACCAGTAACAACAATTAACCAGTTTTCTGGATAAGAGTCTCTCATCTCAACAAAGCCTAATCCCAATACACAACTACTGGGGTTGCCATAACCGTGTCTCTAGCTAATATTCTAAACCATGAGATGGTCATCATATCATTTACTTTTGCAGTATTGTATCAAATTCACATTATTATATAATCAACTCTTTTGAAGGGAAAAAGTGAGAGACAATAACATCTTTTAATTGGGTGAAATAATAAGAATTTAAATGAAGGGGCTGAATCTTTCACTCAGTTGTCATGTTCCTCGAGAGATTCTCCTATAAGATTCAATTGTGTGGGCCTTGATTGGAATATATACATGCTCGCTTATAAGAGGTCACATGTGGGTACTTTCGCTTGAATTGAGTCCTTCTTTCAGGACTAAGTTTAGATTTTAGTTAGTTTATAACTCTTAGTTAATTAGAAGATAGTATCGAACTAGAATTTCACTTTTTGACTTTGACTTTCAGTTGTTAAATTTTTTTAAAACATAATTATAATTTAAGTAGGGATAAGGCTGTTTGTTGTTGTTGTTGTTGTTGTGGAGGTGAAATTCCTCACACAATCAAACAAGAAGGTTCCTGGTTTCTTTGTGCTGTTGGGTGAACCAGAATTATCTATAGATC
Source organism: Platanus orientalis (assembly GCA_025762735.1). Classification (NCBI taxonomy): domain Eukaryota; kingdom Viridiplantae; phylum Streptophyta; class Magnoliopsida; order Proteales; family Platanaceae; genus Platanus; species Platanus orientalis. The sequence goes on along the minus strand of JAOXJP010000006.1, from coordinate 16,363,858 downwards.
GTCTTCTCACTGGTTTGAGCTCCAGCGGGCTGTACCTACAAAGACTCCGATAGTCAAGTTAGCAGGGTTTTACAGAGAGAAATTTTCATGTTCAGAGCACTTACTTGAGGATGTAGGTCCCGTCTTCTTTATAAAGTTCAAGAATATTCATTCCTTGTTCTGTGGGATTATAGATTCGCCAGTTTGGGAGGATCGTGGGAAGTTAGGATTTGTTCCTAGTGGATTCCTCTTTTGACTAGGCCAATCTGTTTAGATATGGCTCATAGACGAGCTTCTCAAGCGAGTCTATCTGGATTAAAATCTTTGACTGGGATAGATAAGTTTTGACTGGCCGTTGGCCTGTAGATTACGTAGCTTGACTTGTCGAATGGGGTGTCTGCATGAATTTTGACATGCATGGACTCTCCTGGTCGCATGTGGACGCCTTTGGAACTGGTTTAACCTTGGATTGGTGCTTAAACCAAGGTTGTTTGGTTTGAGTCAGACTGAACCGTCCACTATACGGGTTGGATCGGTTCAGTGATGCCACCTGGCCACTTGGGAGTAGCAGATATTTTTTGTCCTCTATAGTTGTTACTTATAGTTTAAATGGGTAATTGAGTAGGATATGGGATTCTTAGCACTCATGGGAGTTGCTATATAGCATCTTTTACGTCCTACTTAGATTGTGAATACAAAATCTTTATAAATAAGGCAGTAAGGATGGCTTCCTGCTGAGTTTTCTTAGTAATTTCTATACAACTACTATTGCACATGTGGTGATACTTCTTTTCAATAATCAGGTGTGGTTTTCGCTCATAGTTCTGCCATATGATTGATAAGCTACTGCTTGTTCTCTTCTGGATTATTGTCTTGTGAATTAAGCACTGATTCCTCAGTAGAAACCAGAATACATAATCTGAATTCGTTTCCTGCAGCTGGGATTATAAGCTACTGGCATTTTTTCGGGTAAACTCAGCTTCCTCAACTGGGTTGCTAAGTTGGTATTTTTTTGTGGGAGTTAAAAAGAGGACTGATATTAGAAGTTAGTTAAATACTTTTCTCTGTCATTTGTGTGGAACTACCATATCAATAATGGCATTAGAGCCAAATTCTGTTGTGGTTGGTGTATGCAATTAGAAGTGAAAATAGTAGACCTCCAAAATAGAAAGATATTGATGGAGTTACGAGAAAGAATGGATACTCAGTTTCAGCTTATGATGGATCAACTTAATGAGATTGCTGGTTCACGTGCAATTATGCAAAGACTGATCCAACACAGTGAAATCAACAACAGCAGTCTTGCGGTTCCTCCACTACTAGAGTTGGTTCTGTATAAGCATAGTCAGTAGTAAACCTATGAACGAGACTTTAGTATCATGATGGAATTTCTTAAATTCCATGGTGATGGTGATCTAGATGCCTATCTTGATTAGATTTAGCAGTGGAAGGAACATATAGATTCTTGCTATAGGCACAACCATGAACCTATTCCTAGTTGGATGGAATTCCAAGAGACTCTAAATAAAGAATTCTTGACCCTAATCGTTTTGCAGCATTTTTTAATATAAAGACAAGCTCTAAAACAAGGAGATAACAGGGTATAGACTACACTAAGGAATTATACAAGTTATCAGCTCAGTTTCAGCTTTTAGTAAGTCAAGATGTCAAAGTTCAAAAGTGTCTTTTGGGATTGAAGCCTGAGATCTACAGTGACCTTTCTCCCGTAGAGCTTCCTACCATTGACAAGGCCTCTCAAAATGCTACCTTATCAGAAAAACACATAGTAAACTATCAAAACTAATTGGTAAGAAGAAAACTTCTAAGGCCCCCAAAAAAGATGCCTAGTGAAATAGACAAGAGGGATATCATTGGCTAAACATATGGTGCTAGTGGATAACTTGTTCATCTATGCATACCAAGCGGAACAGCCTCAATCATACTCAACCTGAATCTATTGACAAAAACTTCCATGTTTGATGAACTTCTTTACAGTGTATAAAAAGGAACCAACAATCCAAGAACCTTCTAACCTTCTCATCATACACCAAACCATCCACATGTATCATACCTACAACTTGCTCAAAAGAATCGTAACAAGAATTGAAAGTAAGGAAATTAAAAATGCATGCACAGAGAAATAAAGCATAGAAAGAAAAATGAAATCACACCTATGCTAGATTCAAAATTTTGAAATTTGACTAGTCACTTGAAAAGCTTGATTGAGTTGATACTAAAAAAAGTAAAAAATAAAATCTTATAAAATAATATATAAACAAGTAAAGAGAAAAGTAATTCTGTTACATATTTAGTTGAATAATATAAACAAAATTTAATGTATAGCATTGTGAACCTGGAAGTTACCATTGTCAGTCTGCATAACATATGTATTGATTGTAAAATTGTATTAGTCATAACTAGAAAAGCCATTTTTTCTCAAAAATTCAATAGTCATAATTAATAATCACAAATCTGAAATTGCAATATGCAACCTCACAGTACAAGTTCAGAATTAAGAACTCATCACTCAGGTGAATTACAATTCATGGATCAGAAGCAGTCATGTCAACTATCAAATACAGTGATGAAGAATAAAAGAACCTGTGAACAGTAAGAGATGATAACTTTGGCACATAATCAGAGAAACCAAGGGGCCAGAGGCAGCGCTAAATGATAAAGAGGGTGCACAATCATTTATGTCATGAGGACTAGCAGATAAGACCAGGGGCTGATTTATCACAACATCAAACAGAAATACTTCCAAATGGTTAGATCTAGTAATTCAGGTCTGGGAAGGATATGGAGGATTTGGATTGAAGAAAGAGTGAAGAAGATCCCACATCCCGTGTCCCGTGGTCTCGGAATGCGATGGCTGATTCTCTAGCTAATTGAGGGGTGGGGATGGACAATGTTTTTAGTGTTAATGTTCTTCCTGATTTCATAGTGTGACGCCTTCGGGTCCCGATTTTGTATTTTATTTTTCATCTTCTTTTTCAATAAAATCGTTAATTATCAACAAAAAAAGAAAAAGAAAGAAAAAGTGAAGATCAATCATGTCTAAGTCTTAAAACAGCTGACAGATTCAACAAATTTTCATACAGTTTTCAAATTTCAAGTTGCACATAATTTCCAGCTCATCTTCTAACAAAATCGAGTGAACTTGTTGAGTTTTCTGTGTAATCAATCCAATTCCAAAAAGGAAACTATATGTACCAGTATGTGCCTCAAAACCTAGAAATTACTAGACTAAGGACACCAGTGAAAACATTAAAAAGTGCAAGAAATATTAGGCATTAGCAAAAAAAATTCCAAATATATGGCCAAATAATACTAATATTTCATAATACTAGAAAGTGGCAATAATTAGTAGCATCTCTGTTAAGATGATGATTCAAAATAAAAGGGGAAATTGCCGAAATTTCCCCTTTTAGGGGCGGTGAAACAAAAAAGCAGGGGAATACAAAAGTTCCAAAATTTCGTCGAAATTTAATCAATATTAGCAAAATTTCATTGATATTGATACTTTCAAAGAAAGTTCATCTGACCAAGCTAAAAGCCACCCAAGTCACTCTTTTGCTATAATTTTTAGTTTATTGCTTTTGAAAACAAAAATAACAACTTCACTTCAATCTTTTGTGATATAAAATAATTAATAATTGTACATTTTCAAAAATGATAAAACTTATGTGTACATATAATTGAATTTTTTTAATACATATATAAGTACATATATTAGAGATATGTTTTATATGAACTATTGCATAAATTGAGAATATAAAATTTGTTACAGAAGATAGTTGGGAGAAGGCAGTTGTTGTTATTGTTGTTACAAAAAGAATAATTTATGATGAAATATAAGGTACAAAAAGAATAATATGACATGTTTGGTAGCCATTTGTTTATCTATATGTTTCACTTATCATAGATGCTATACAAAATTTTTTGAGTCTTGAGTTTGTAGTTATACTGGTCTTAACATCCC
>JAOXJP010000006.1:16334849-16350645 GCA_025762735.1 Platanus orientalis | reverse complement strand
GAACTGCATCAGCCCAGTAATGTTTAGGAACACTCATGCCTAGTACCAGAGTACATATAGGTTTTAACAAACCAAGTCAGCGAGTCGAAGCTCAAGGACAAATGAGTTCTTGAGCAGCAAGCTTTCTCCTCTTTGGCCCCCTTTCAAGCACCAAGGCACCAACCAAAGCGAAGCATAGCAACCAAATCGAAGAAGAATCTCCTATTCATTTTATCAAGTTTGTCCATTTCAATGTAAGTCATTTAAGCTCGGACCAATCAAATTCACTAGGCACGAAATCTATGTCTGATTCCCATTCATAAAATGTTGATTATGTTCATTAGTGATCTACCTTTAGACTAAGATTATATCAAATATTTGACACAAGGAGCATAGAGCAGGATGGAAGAAGTGGAAAAAAGAAGAAATGCAGTAACGTTCATTTGGTCTTTTGTGTCCGGGCATGGGAAGGGGAAGCAAGCGGACAGCTACGAAAGACAACATGGTCCATCCAATACAGTGCTTGCTCTACAGATCATCACATAAATTCAAGACTAGGCAGATGGGACTATGCCTTAACCTTACCCTAGTGCTAAGAAGGGGATCTTAAGCCACCTCTAAGAGAGAGAGGTTAAGAGACGTGATGTTCATGAGACCGAGACAAACTCACCAAGTCTCTAATCAAGGATATCGAAGATCAATCATTTTGGGACCCACAAACACTCATTGCCAATGCAAGGTCAGTATTGGTGTGGGGAATCAGAGGCTGTTGCCTCATGGCCAACTCAAACAAAAATGGGTCCGCTAGAGAGGTCTTCAAAGCAAGGTTCAAAATGTCAGTGTCGATGGAAATATCGGTCAGGCCAAAATAAGACATATATCGGAAATGTCAGAAATATCAAAAAGAAATATTGTAAAAATCGTGGAAACTTAATATATTCTAATCTAAATACATATGCGCAAGGAAACAAATTGATTCATTAGGAATGATAGCTTATTTTAGTATACTTGCATTTTAATATTATTTAAAAATACACATGCATACATAATGGTTGACAAAAATATTATAATCCAACCGTACAAGCATAGGGAACAAGTAGATTCTCTTCATTTTCTTCTTTCTTATCTTCAATTTCTTCCTCTCCCTCCTTTTACTTTCTTTGAAATTTATCTCTTTTCATATAATTTTTTATCATAACAACACAATGTCGATATTAGGCAATAATACACTGTGAAAGCGGAATATTTGCTTAACACACCAATAATGTACATCGTGTTGACAAAAAAATGAATTTTTATAATGTACTTAATGTTTCGTGTCGATATAGGAACATATCGTGTCGGAAGATATTTTGAGATATTTGATACCATGCTTCAAAGGGTCAATCCTGAGTAGAGTTGAGCCCTTTCATGCTCCGACTCTGATTAGGATCTCAAGAAACAGCAACACCAATGATGTAAGGAATAATGGACTTACATCACAATATATCATCTATTTTCTCATTGATTTGTCATAGTAAGAAGACACTAAGATACACCCACTACATACCACTCTCAAACCACGCTATAGATTTCAGCAACCTCAACAAGGCAAGCCCAAAGGACAATTTCCTACTGTCGCAAATCACATCGTATGCCACGAGATGCTCTCCATTATGGATGATTTTCATACTACAATCAGATCAAGATGGTAGAGGAGGATAGGGAAAAGACGGTATTCATCACCCCCTAGGGAACGTTCTGCTATGTTGTCATGCCCTTCGGTTTTCAAAATGTTGGGGCAACCTACCTTACTAGATAGGGGTGCCATGACTGCTATATTAAATAAGTTGATGAGATATAGGCCAACTATATGAATGGCTAATAGGCGAGTAGTAAAGGTTAGGAGCACCATGGTAGTAGTTGGTGGGAGGCTTCGCTCCTTGAATATTGAAGCATTCATTGTAGAGCCCTATTCATTCAATCAAAATCAAAAAGAGGGCCAGGAGAGCAAGGTCCAATGACCAATTGCAGTAAGACCATTGAACTTTTCGTATTGACAATTGATTGAACGTTTCAAAGCAGCATGAATCAAATAATTAAAAAAAATTGATCGGTATTGGGAGAGGTAGGATTCGAACCTACGTAGAAAACCTTTACCAGATTATAGTCTGTCACTTTTGACCACTCTCCGGGGTTGGAGGGGAGAGTTCGCTTAGTAGGTGATGTAGGACCGATGGGATCAGCACTATAGGGAAAGTGGGTTGAAAACTTGAAATTAGAGTCTTCAATTTGGGCAACTCGTATGTAGAAGATGAAACCAAGGTTAGAGATTGTATAAAGAACAAACAAACTGCTGGAACAGTGAGAAGATTGAAGGAAAGAGAAGAATAAGAATATGAAGAAGACGAAGAAGAACTAGGCAATCACACCTAGGAGCTAAAGCAATCACACTTCAAGAGAATAAAATTTGCATTCATCAAGTCATGATCTGTTCCCCACAGTCAGCCCTTTTATAGAGGCTTAACATCAGCTCTTTTAGAAACTTCTTACCTAGCAACCTTCTAAAAAAAATTCTAAGAATAATTGCCTTCCTTAAAAGTATCTAGTTTCTAAAAAAAACATTAAAGCTGAGTAAAGCCTGTCTTAATATTCCCTACTACTACTTACTAAAACATAAAGAAAATAAAATAAAATCATATCTCAAAGATCCTTAGAAAATCAAATCATATCTCAGAGATCTTCCTGCGACCAGCTGTAGCTTAGACCCTTTTGAACTGCTCCATTGTGCTCATCAGCATCCTAATTCCCATGTGAGCTCCATATTGTCATAGTACTGCCATATTATAACAGGGACAGTTTTAGGCCCTCTCCGGTAGGTCTTTAGATGTTGCGTATGATTCCCATAAACTCTAAACATGGGCTGTTACGCACTCTGCATCATTCTTCCCTAATTCGAAAAAACTCAATTTAGAGTTTTGTAATTTTGCAAGAACAAAACAATCAGGACCATGCTCTCGAGCTTTGACAATTCATTTTCCTTCATCTAGATATACTCACAATCTTCCGAAGCAAATTTGTGAACATGTTGATTTAAGAGAGGATCCTCATAGATGTGGTGTTGAATTTCAAGAATTTCATCTTGAAATTTCTCTTCCTCCATTGCTTGAAATATTGTTTGATTATCCTTGGGCTGAACTTGAAGTAGTTCAAGTGTTTCCTCTAGTGGGACAACAGTCAAACTCAAAGGAGTCTTCTCTTGAGGAGTCTCTTCTAAAAGTAGTTGTACCATTTGTTCATTCGGAGTTGGTAAACTTGGTGGAGAAAACTTTGGCTCATCATCAACTACCTTGACAATCTTTTATTTTTTTTCTCTTCCAAAACTGATGGAAGGATAGAAGAAGGGTGTTGGGGCTTTACTTTAAGTCGATACCACGTACCAAAGTAAAAAAATATTCAAGATACGCATCTATTCATCGTAAGTAGCTTTCCTTTCTTCAAGCCATTGCTTTCCGAAAATCACCTTACTGCTTTTCGAAGAAAAGATTTTGCATTTGGCACCATCGATGTATTTCCCTTGTTTGAATTGTATAGCAAAACTTTCCTCAATATATCCACAATAGCTTTGATTTACAGGATCTTGTAAGACCTCCTCAACAAAATTTGTAGAAATCAAATTCTCCTCATATTTGTCGCTAATTAGAACATTGATTGCCTTCCCGGAAGGGAAAACAAATCCATGCCTAATTTCAAGAAGCATCTCCGAGGCTTGGCTTTGTTACCAAATCTGATATAAGACCAATGGGTTCAACACTATAGGGAATGTGGGTTGAAATTAAAGTCTTCAATTTGAGCAGCTTGTATGTAGAAGATGAAGCAAAAGGTTAGAGATTGTATAAAGAACAAACAAATTGCTGGAACAGTGATTGAAGAAAAGAGAAGAATGAGAAGAGGAAGAAGAACTAGGCAATCACACCTTAGAAGCAATCATACTTCAAGAGAATAAAATTTGTATTCATCAAGTGATGATCTCTTTCCCATGGTAAGACCTTTTATAGAGGCTTTACATCAGCTCTTTCAGAAACTTCTTACCTAACAACCTTTTAAAAAAAGTATTAAGAACAATTGCCCTCCATAAAAGTATATAGTTTCTTAAAAAACAGCAGCAGCAACAACAACAAACAAACAGCCTTATCCCAACTATTTAGGGTCAGCTACACGAATCTTGTTCCGCCATTCCACTTTGTTTTGGGCCATATTTGCCGTTAAATTACAAGCTGCCATATCCCTCCTTACCACTTCAATCCAGGTCAATTTTGGCCTTCCTCTAGTCCTAGCACCTTCAACTTGTATGGTCTCACTCCTCTTCACTGGTGCAATTAATTTTCTTAAAAAACAACATTAAAGCTAAACAAAATTTGTCCTAATTTTACTTACTACTACTTTCTAAAACATAAAGAAAATAAAAACAAATCATAATTCAGAGATCCTTAAGAAATCAACTCATATCTTAGAGATCCTCCTACGACTAGCTGTAGCTTAAACCTTTTGGACTGCTCCATTGTGGTCATCATCATTCCAATTCCCATGTGAGCCCCATATTATCATATTACCATCATATTAAAACAAGGACAGTTTTAGGCCTTATCTAGTAGGTCTTTAGATGTTGTGTATGATTCCCATCAACTCTAAACATGAGCTATTTCACATTCTGCACTAGTAGGGGAAGCACCGATTTTGGCCATGCCAGACGTTCAGAAGCCATTAGAAATCGAATCAAGATGGACGCTTTGACTCATGCATTTAGAGCCATTTTATGGAAAGACAGCCAAGTGGTCGCATACCAAAGTTTGACGTTCAATATAACCGTATTAAACTACCCACGTACAAGAAGGAGATGTACACGATAGTGTAGGCTCTGAAATATATATATATATATATATATAAAGTTTTACATTAGATAATACCATCTAATATAAAACTGATGCAACACAAATCCTTAAACTCTTTCCATCTCTAAGTCTCATTTCTTGACAATCAAGGAGAAATGGGAAGTTCTAGCATTCTCTTTCAAGTAGCCATCATCTCAGATGTCCAACTACAGGTAGTCTTCAACTTCTAATTCCTCAATCCATATCCCTCACATCTTGGCTCGGGGATCAAAGTTAGGATAGCTCTTCCTCCTCCACCGCTCAAAGATCTCAGGTAGGTTTGTTTTTATTATATACTCAGTTTTTTTTTTTTCATCTTGTATTTTGTTTCTTTTAGTGCTTTTGGGTTCATTTCCTTTGGAGAATGATGGGTGACTAAGTGAGAATAGAGCAATTTGATGCAGAACCAAAAAGGCTCTGATATGATTCTTTAATAAATAAAAAAACTGTAGCCTTGAATTCATCAATAATCATCATTCTTTATTAATAAAATTTGGGTTACAAGTACACACACACACACACACACACACACACATATATTACATTCCAAGCTTTCCAAATCCCACTCTAACTACACTTCCTTAAAAAATAAAATTATAAAATAACTAAATCCTGTCACCAAGTGATACCCCACCAGTATTTGGGTCATAATTTTCCCAAATCAGAATGGATTCTCAAGATATTGGTCTTGTTGGAAAGGTAACTAAATAACCTTTCAAATGGCACTAAAATCAGCCCAAACGGGTAAGTTTTGACTTTCCAAAATAGGGCCTAAAGAAAAGTGACAGAAATACACTATCTTTAAAATTAAATAAAACCTATTCTAGTTGGAATTAAATAAAAACCCTTAAACTGACTAACAAAAACTAACCTATGTTAACCTAAAATTGACAAAATAAAAAAATTGTCATACAAAAATTTTAAACCCAAAATACCCCTGCATAAACCCAACAAATCTGAATATGGGCTCTTTCTTGTTCCGCATCAAAACTGCTAAGAAAGTAATCACCAATTTAAATTTTAAACTCTACGGTTGCTGATTTGCAAGTATTACTATGTTCTCTAGGGTTAGCGTATTTTGAGTTTGGGGAATTCAGTTCATTCGATTGATAGTATCATACTTCTTAAAAAAGGTTTTATACCTTTTTATAGATTATATATACCTCAGTCCAACACAACCTGAATTTGAAAGTTTAGGTTGATCAGGTTCAATTACAAATGAGCTCAACAGGGATGGGTTTGGGTTAGGGTTGACTGGCCTCAACCCAAGGTCTGGTTGGGTTGGTTTAGTGTTGATGATTTGATTCTCCAGGTGTTGATCTCAACCCAACCCAACCCAAGTTGCATCCCCACTGCTTGACATGACAAAATGAAACTGTTCCTAACACAAGGACCAAAAAAAAAAAATTCTTCTTGACACATGATGTGCCATGGACCAGGAATTTCCCTAAGCCAGCCGACTAGGTGTTTTCTTCTCCAATTTACCAATCCTTGCGCCCCAACATTCCAACATGCTAGAAGGAAGGGTATTGGTAATTGCTATTTCATTATACATGGAGGTTATAGGCGATTAATCTGTTTTAAATGTATTCTAGAAAAAGGCCTCAAGTATACCAAGTAACAATGGTGTGGCAAAAGATCTCATCATATTACTTGTGAGTTAGTGTTACTTCTCGGCATTATTTAATGAACTACCCATGTTTAATTATTACAATGAAGAATAATGAATTGTTACTATTGGAACCTTCATAAATCATTCATCATGATGCCTTTTATAAAACAAGAGAAATATTCAGAGTTGCACAACTATCTTGGGACTAAGCTTATGAACCCTACTATTAAACTTTGGGAGAGTTATTAAGCACAGACCAAGACATTTACCTAAGAGTATCAGAAAATCAGTATAAATGCAAATATTCCTAGAAATATCCTTTCCTTTCTGTTGAGTTGGGTTTCTTATCTTCCATTATGTAGAGATCCTTGTTTTCATGATTGGATCTTTGACTGAGACTCCTATGTATTTCTCTGATATTCTCCTTTGTAAGAACGTATTGTCTTATGCGTACCCTTTTGGTTCCTTTTCTTTAATAAAATTTCATCTTTATCTATCCAAAAACTAATAATAATAATATGCCAGGGAAGTAATGCTCTAATTGGATTGATTAAGAGTTTAAAGAGAAGGAGAAAGATACACACATGGTTTGTATTAATTTTAAGAAAGCATATGATAGGGTACCTAAAAAGACCATATGGTGGGTTTATAGAAAATAATGGGGTCCCAAGTAAATATTTTGACTTAGTTGAGGATATGTATAATAGAATAGTAACTAGTGTTAAAACAATTGGAAGTGAAACAAATGACTACTGGATCGTGGTAGGTTTACACTAGGGATCGGCATTGAGTTCATATCTATTTGTATTCGTTATGAATGAGTTCACTATGCATATATAGGAGGAGGTCCCTTGGTGTATTGTGTTTTCTGATGTATAGTTATGATTGATGAGACCAAAGAGGGCGTAAATACCAAGTTAAGACAAGGGAGGGATGTCTTAGAACCAAAATGTTTCAAGATAAGCTGGACTAAAGCACAACATTTGGAGAACAATTTTAGTTAAAATATTAGTAGAAATGAGGTAGCAGGTAAGATTGATGACCAAGAGATATCCCACAGAGAAACCATTTTTGTTATCTTGTTCCAATCATCCATAAGGTGAGACAAATTAAAGAAATGCAGCCCCTAGAGTTAAAGTGGGGTGGATGAAATTGTGAGATTCTTAAGAGTGTTGTGTGATAGAAAGTCCATTAAATTGAAATGAAAATTTTACAAGGCAGCCATAAGATGACAAGCTCAGCTATGCTTTATAGAGCAAAATGCTGAGATGTGAATATTGAGATGAATGAGTAGCAAGACTACAAAGAATAGACTCAGAAATGAATGCATTTGCGAGAACTTAGGGCATAGGGATAGCACCAACAGGTGACAAGACGAGGGAACATCAACTGAGATGGTTCAGTCATGTGCAACAAAGACAAATGACTGCACGAGTGTGGAGTGATATGGTGCAAGTTGAAGGGATTATAAGCACAAGAGAAGGCCAAAAAATGGTGTCGGTTGCAGTAGTGAGGAAAAACATAAGTTCTTACGATTTCACGGAAGATATGACCCAAGATAAAGTGAAATGGAAAAACACAATTTGTAGCTGGCCCCAAGTAGTTGGGATAAGGCTATGTTTAGGAAACAATTCATCATCATCATCATCATATGAACCTTGTACTATTATTTAGGTTTGGCTAGAGGAATCCTTTTCTGCAATCCATTATATCCAACATTACATGCCTTCAAATCATTTCACACTACTTTGAAAAGTTATGCTTGTAATCTTCTCTTTGGAGTGCTTCAACCTGCACCAGTTCACTCCTTGCCAATGCTATCAATGATCTTTGCTGCACCAGTGCACGACTTATCGATCACTAATGGCACACCCTCACAAAACCATCTTAATCAACTCTTTGCTATTCCACCACCTCTAGGAGTTATACCATGTTCCTCAGAAATGCTCATTCTACTTGTCTTTCAGTCCTGCCACTCATCCTTTCTTCATCACAGACTCCCAGAGTAAGATCTCTCTTTGTCATTTAGTACCTACCAAATGCCTAATGAGCTTATCCACCCAAAAAATAAAAACCATAAATATTACAAATGTATGTGTTTGTGTGTGTGTGTATGGTAGATGACGATGACATAACACTGTATAGACAAAATATATACTATACCTCTTTTGATAATCTACTAGAAATTTTAGTAAGTATTAAAAATACAAAATGTTCTACAGTAAAAATGCATAAGGCAATATTGAAAGAATAGTGGATACAAACATTGTAAGTAATTATCTCCACAACTTCGGCATTTGCAAGAACATGTGTGGGAGAGACAAGGTTACCATTGACCTGCATCATTGGAAGTCATGGAGGTAACATTCTGATTCAAAGAGAGAGAGAGAGAAACTAGTCAAAGGTGAGAAGAAAACCTTTGCAGCCACCATTTTGTTGCCAATTTCAGTGTGTATCATATAAGCATAGTCAATCACGGTAGCTCCCTTAGGTAGGTTTTTAATCTATATAATAATTGGGGAAAATAGAAGAATAAGAAAGTACCCAGAAGCCAAAACATTCAACTAAAATAAATAAATATGTGCTGCTAACCTATGCCATTACCTCTCCTTTTGGAGTAAATACAAAGACACGACTCCCTAAGAGGTCTCTTGTGATAGTTTCTACGAACTCCCTTGAACTCATGTTTCCAACAAACTCCTCTTGCCATTCTCTGATAGCATTGAGCCAGCTAATCTATAGATAAAACAAAAAAGGATTTTCACCCATAAATAACATTCAAGGTAGGAACTTGGAGTTTACCATGAAATTTCTCCAAGAAAGATTATTCACTATCACAACTAAAAAAGGACAATGATCAATACCCTAAGAGCAATGTTAGCATTGTTCAGACAGACTGTTTTCCCTTTGGTATTTCTCCCATTGGGCATGGCATGTCCAACTAAACCTGTAACAAATACTCTCCCACTGTAGTGAGCAGCGATGCCCCTCTCGGCTATCAGATCCATTTCTTCAGTTCTTATCTGCCAAAAGTAAACAAAAGCGAGATATAAATAAATATCTTGAAATTAATCTAGAGCAAAAAGACAGCAATAAAAAGTTGAAATAACACTAAAAACCATTAAGTGCAGAGAAAGGCAACTGAAGGAATGGGGCATTTATGAAATGACCTGAACTTCCAGCCGAAACATGCTCTCGTACAGAAATGGTATCACTGTTGTATGGAGACTTTGATAGCCATTAGGTTTTGGAGTTGCAATATAGTCTTTCATCTAAAACAAGAATAAATTATCTTCTCAAGCTCTAAAATAAATCGCAAAAAATAACTTGTTACAGAGAGAATGCAAATTATACACACAGCTCGAGGAATGGGGGTCCAGATTCCATGTACAAGCCCAAGAACATGATAACAGATCTGCATAGAGCCACGTAATGAAAAAAAGGTAAATTATCACTTAAAATTCCATAAATGATAAATCTGATAATTTTGAAATAAGCAAGGATTCACCTGCTGTGCACTACACAAAGGCCCTACTCCAATACATGGCTTTGTCTTTATGATAATACGAAGCTGGTACATGAAACAATAACCAACAAATAGAAAGAACATACAAAGGCAAATTTAGAACATAAACAATAAATGACTACCAGAGCTTCGCTAGTTATTTTGGATAAGTACAGAAGGACGTATTAATCAAAGGTAAGATTTCCCAACCAAGATACAAGAAAAACAAAATCAAATACAAGACAAGGCCCACAAAACAGGAAAAGAAACGGCCAGAGCCCAAAAGGACCCGACCCCATAACCCCCAAAACAATTATTTCAAAGCTTCTCTAATCATTTCAAAAGCAGACATCAAAACAAACCTGTGCCATTTGGTTGATCTCATTTATTGAACCTTTAGATTTCAACACAGCTTTGTAGATACTGCAATAAACAATCACAATGAATATACATGGCAGTGTAAGAAATACCAACCACAACAACAAAGAGGCTACTATTCTAGCAAGGTACCCCTTCCCCACCCCACACTGACAACCAGGCTGAATAAGCTAAATTTAATGCAAACAATGAAGAAAAAAGGTTTATGTCTAGACCTGTAAGGTTCCTTGCATACAGAGCGAACTTCTATTTTTACCGTCATAAGGTCTAAAAACTGATCGTTTTCAATTTTCTTCATTAATATTTTTTTTGCCTGGACAAGTAAAAAAGAAGAGATTAGCAAGCAGAAAACTACACTCCAGAAGTAATTGGACAATATTTGAGACCAAAACTTAGACATGCACCAACAATAGAATTGTCAACAAGGTATCAATATAATAAATTTGAAAATGGATAATAACCTATATCTCTAAAACTTCTTTTTGATAGTCTTTCTAATGTAAAAGCTTTGTTGAAGGCTCTACAAGTATACCTCAACAAGTTCTTTCTCATGCTCTTTATATAGGTCTGCAACTCTTCTCTTAACCTTTGCATAATTTTGAGCATCCGTGTACATGAAAGATAGATTTTCCAGTTCAGACTGCAATTGGATCGTCAGAATTTGTAAGAATATGTATGAAAATGATTTTGTAAAAAGAAAAGAATAAAATCACTAAGCAACAAGGTCAACATTAACAAATAGAATGATATATAAATTGAGCACTTCAAAGTGAAAAATAAAAAATCAACGTTTCAGTTCTGGAGACTTCAGATGTTCAAAGCCAATGGGAAAGGGATGGAAATATTGTAGAATTTCAATGGAAATATTGTAGAATTTCATTACAAATATTTTTTTTACAGGGAATTACAGACTAACTATTGCAGAGGCAAGTAACTTGACACCCAGGCACAAGCAGCAGATGTTCCCCTACCGGAAGCCAGAAATATCAACTAAATGAAGTGCTATCATGCAGCTTGGTACCTTACATATATATTAGGATCCACCAATCATTCAAAAGAGAAAAAAAGAAAGGAAAAAGTTTTATTAAAAATAAAAAAGGGCAGAAGGATAAAATACATTTGGATCATCCAGAACAATCAATTCTGAGAAGAGAGAGATGACTACAGCTGCAATGGTGCACTATGACATCCTTAATCTCAAACTATGACTAACTGATCATCACATAGGCTTATAACCCAAATAGGACAGGATCAGAACACATCAGTTTTGGGGCTGGCAATATATGCTTCAATGCAATGTTTTAATATACAAGGCAGGATGTGAACATGCATGCCAATCTGAGATTAAAAAGCAGAATATAGGCACTAAGGTTTCAAAAGGGCGGAGCAAGGACACATACCTTAATCTGGTACATCCCTAGTAATTTCACTAGAGGGGCAAAGACCTGCAATGTCTCCAATGTAATGCTGGACTGCATATAAAGCAGAAAAATTAAGAACAATCCCATTGAACAACCCATTAAATATCAAATTAACAATTGCACCCACTTGCTTATGTGGAAGCATGTGTGAAAGGGCATGCATGTTGTGTAACCTGTCAGCTAGTTTTACAATGGTAACATGAACCTGAAAAAGAAAACGCTTAGTTTACAGGTAACCTCATTATCAACAGAGAAAATAAATGCCACTTATTACCCATACAGTACTAATAGGCTCTTATAACGTTTGCTACAGCACCAAAAGGGTATAAAAAAACTGTTTAAGGATAGAAATACCCAAACAGCAAGTTATAGAAGCCCACGCCTTAGCCCAAGACTGATAAAATACACAACAGGGTGCTGGTTTGATAATAACAGTATAAAATTTATAAAATCAGAATTTTGAGCACTGGAATAATACTATATAAGGCTGCTTTAACAAAGTATTGCAGGGTTTAGAAAGAACTTTAAAATATGGTTTGTAATTGGGGTTGAAAGGCTTACAAAATGAAGCTAGATAAGGGAGAACAGGGAATATTCTTAAGGTCACAAGGTTGAACAAAATAAGGATTAACCTAAGGGGAAACACAGAAGTATAGTAGATGGCAACAAACTCAGCAAAAGTGGGGGGTTTATATGGAGGATTTTGATTAGGTGATTTAACAAGAAGATGGGATTCAAATCTGTTAAAGGAATACTAAATCATGCATTTCAGGACATATATCTAACTCCATAGCCCATATTTTAGTAGTACCAAAGTATCATAAACAATAACACACCAAAAATAGGAGAAATTAAGCATATATGAACTATCAAATAAACAAATTTAAAGCAAACTTTGAGAAAACTTCTAGTCATGAACAAGCCTAGAAGGAAAGCTATTACTATAGTACCCAGGTTTTAAATAAAGTCCACACTAGAAAAAAACTTGGAAAAATACATGCATGTCTACCACACAACATACATGAAAAGGGGAAAGAAATCCTCTTCCACCTAAATTTGTTTTCTGCAATGTAGAGTTTCAGCAATAAACCACCAAAAAGAACTAAACATTTCAAACACGAAAACCCCTCTAAAATAAGATGTTTTAAAAAAAAATTCAGACAAGAAACCCTAAATAAAGTCGGTTTCTTTCAAGCAACAGGGGACAAAACGGCTAAAGAAATCTCCTTTTAAGAAAAACTTACTCCGCATTTCAAACAAAGCAGCTTTAGAGCTTGTTAGTACCAAAAGAAGAAGAAGAAGAAGCCAGAGAAAAAAACATTGGAAAGTTTTTTTTTCTTCTAAAATTATGAACACATGGGAATGATTGATGAAAACCCAAATCACTAAAGCAGTCCCCAAATGGGGAATTTTTATTTTTATTTTTATGAAACAACAGGGAGAGAAACGAACCCAAAAAATAAAAATGAAACATAGAGGTCTCTGTGAAAAAACGGGATTTCTCATACACAAACAAGCAAAACCCACCTCTCTCTTCCTTTGATCTTCAAAACATTTTCCCCAAACGAAGCCTCAATACCCAAATCATTGTTGTTCTCCTGCATCCCCTCTTTGCAAACCACCGCCGTCGCCCTCATAGTCGAGAATCCTTCCTCGTCCTTCGAACAACCCAACGAAACAGACCTAACCGACCCTGAATTCATAAAATCCACCACCAACCTGGAACTCGCTTGAGAGCTAGGGTTAGGGTTAAGGTTTTCTTTGTAGCCCTCCTTGGGTGGTGGGTTTTGTTATTTCTTGGAATTGCTGCTAGCCACAAGCAGTGGAGGCTTCTCAAGCCTCCTACTTTGAAGCTGCAAATAAGAGAAGCTAAAGTTACCCGCTAATTCCATCATCGTCTTCTGCAATCTCTGCAAGGTAAGGGTTTTGGTTCTGGTTCGAACCCCTAAAGAAGACTGTGCAACCTCCATGACTACAACCTCACCTGTAATCTTAGCCTTCCTCATGTACTTTCCCATCTGCCTTTTGCCTAGTTAAGCTCTCATAAGATAGAAGCAAAGAGAATAAGAGGGATCAGAAATAACGGTGTTGCTCTCTTACGCCAGTTATGGTGGGAACGCGGGAAATAATAAAGAATAAGAGGGAATGCTTAATTAGTTTAAAAAGGGGGTGATTGGGAATGCTTACTGATAGAGTTACTATGGTTTGGGATGCCAAATAACTTGTGAGATATTTTTGTCTAAAAAATGTTTAAGGAAAACATATATACAAGTCGTTTTAGATTATGGATAAGTAATAGAAAATTTTGGAAAAAGCCATCATAATTATTAATGGATAATGCCCATTATAATATGTAAAAAAACCTATCATATTACATTTCATGCGATACAAACACCCATGTCGACTATTTAATTGTTGAAAATCAATATTACAAATTTGGTGGAGCTTAAGGGAACTATTTAATTTTTCATAAAATTTTATTATGATTGATGAAATTTATGGGCTCATGTCTATATATATAGGATTAAAAGTGTTTTCAAGGTTCTGATATTTATAAGTATTATAGATTAGCATCAAAATGATGTAATTTAATTTATCACACTTGTGGTGACGGAGACAACCATGTTGCCAATGCTATCACAGTACTACTTTTACTTACAGCGACACCGAGGACCATGTTGCAGTTGAGCATACACTTTTCGCGATGCAAATCATAACGTTGCCACTGAACTTTTATTTTTGGCAATGCAGAAAGCTATATCGTCATTGGACAATCACTTTCCACAAGACAAATCATAATGTTGTCAATCAATTTTCTACTTTTGGCGACACAAAAGGTCATGTCCCATTGAACATACACTTTCCGTGACGTAAATCATAACGTCGCAAATGAATATTTGAGCTTTTGTGATGAAACAATTAATTAAGTCGCTGAAACATGCTATTTTGGGCGCCGTAATCTAGCTTCCGTCTCTAATTAGTGGCTTTTAGCGACTAAATCTTGTTTGCGTTTCCAAGAGGGGTCGCCAAAGATGTAATTTGTTGTAGTGATCCCCACAAGTCAATACATTTACCTTTTTCATTCATTCGCAGCAGAAACATATAGGTCTATACATATTCGACCTCAAGTAATTTCTTATTGACATTCCAATAATATAAATCAAATATGAAAATTCATTCCATTAAATAACTTTAAACCATCACTAGAAATTTGAAACATCAATCTCAACAATTTAACAACAATCTAAAAATTCATCTACTTATTACAATACCATTCTTAAAACAAATTAAAATAACAATAGTCTGTAAATCAATGGTTTAACTTAACTAAAACTAATAATTCTAAGGATCTAAGTCATCCATAACCTCGTCCATAACCCTATTCAATCATCAATCTCCATGTCTTTCCTCTTCCTTGTTATCTATAGTGTTGAATTAAGTGTGTTTGACAAACTCCGCATAAAAAAGTGTAATGCTATATAAAAGTATGGTCAAGATTTACACGATACAATTAAAATGGAAAATGATAGTAAAATGAAGATAATACAATACAAATGCAAAATATGATTTTTACACTACTATTTTCCAATTTTACTTTATTTTAACATATGGTGTAACATTAATTTTAAACATAAAACATTCTTTACAATCCTTCTTATATTTTCTTTAATAATTCTATATAAGTTAACATTTAATACTACGAAGAAAATATGATTACAGTATAATGACAATGTCTATACATATAAACAATACTACAATAGTAACATTACGGTACGATACGATACGATGTCAATGTCACAATTTTATCTCTGGTGAAAAGAGTCACATGATACCACAATTTTATCTCCTGTTTAGGAGCTCATGATACACCAATTTAATTTTTAATGAGAAGAGCCACATGATTCACTAATTTTATCTCAAATGAGAAGAGCCGTATGATACACCAATTTTATTTCCAGTGCAAAGAGCCACATGATACACCAATTTGATC
>JAOXJP010000006.1:16294180-16313822 GCA_025762735.1 Platanus orientalis | reverse complement strand
ACACTAAAGAGCTTGACAAATCCACTTTAAAGGCAATAAAGTACTATGAGCGACACTAACAAATCTTGTTATTACACACTAGTATATTTATCTTCTTTTAGCTTGCAACAACACCATCTGGGTTATGTTATAATTCATTTAGTTGATTTTTTATTCTTATATTTCAATTAAATATCATATTTATACCATAAATTATAGTTTAAATTGTTGTGATTATAATCATTATTGAATATCTTGAGAATTAGACAACTATTTTATTGTTGTTTTTAACCCATAAATCTTGATATGAATGTGACATTGAAAACACTACAAAATTATTATTTAACAAGCTACACCTAATTTATGGGGGTGATAGTGGATTATTATTATTATTTAATATATCAAGAAATTTTGATAGTTGGGAAACCATCATAAAGTATTGTGTTAGTAAGATTTCCATACGCTACAGGAACTAGGGGTATCCGGAAGGGGTTCATTTTCCCTTGACCCATTAAATAAATAAATGGGTTGGCTGTGCTCTATACTATTCTTAGATGAGAAATTCTGATGTTTTTTCTTTTAGTGTTGTCCGTGACGCATAATCTCACGAGACCTTCTCTATCTAGAAACTGATTTAAATGAACCAAATAAAATGATATAACAACAATCAATTCTTGTTCTTATCCTATTGGTTGATGATCCATTTGATCAATTTTTTAATAACCATCTCAAACTGTATTTTTTTTTTTTTTTATTGAAAGAAACCCTTGGGAGACCCAAGGAATTTGCATTCTTTGTACAAGAATTCATACACATTTATTAAATTATTTATGTACTTATTCATCACTATTCATTGTTTCGCAGGTGATTCAAAGTATACTTTTATCAAAAAAAAAAAAAAAAAGTTGGATCCAAAGTATCATTTTTCCATGCTTTTGTAGAGGGAGGAGTAGGTTTGGGAAACGTCAGAGCGAAAGAAAATGGGGGCGTTTTTGTTCAAATGTGGGGCTAGCATTTCCCTCCCCGAGAGTCCTGAACTAGAGGATGTTCTGGTAAATTTCTCAAAGAAGAATCCAACCCCAAATTATGGATAATGAAATTATTTGGCTGCCCCCTCAAGAAACTTTAATCATCAATAGGTAGGGTTTAGCAACAGAGTATATCGTGCCCTGAGAGAGCGGGAATGTCTTCTGGTCTCTTCAATTTTCTCCCACGTTAGCTTTTTAATTCGGTCCCACAACCCTCCCCCCCCTCTTTCAACTTTCAGTCCGGACTCTTCTGACTCCTATCCTGAACAACTTCTGACACACTCCTGCCATGAGATATCCTTTTTTGACCACATGACTTATGACCCCACCCCGCTTCCCCATATCACATGCAACCCATCTTCTTGTCTCTCATAATAAGCTCTCTCTTCTCCCTCCCTAATCCCTACTATCACCAACGGTCAAATATTCAATAACCAACGGTCAATTTTGTATCCGTAACTTAGCCCTAAGGATTTGGTAGGACTGACTTGTGTCAGTCTAAGTTAGCAAACCCTTTGATGTATATTTTAGGCTCCCTTTCTTTTTTTCTTCTATTTCTCCAAGTAGATCAGAAATGGAGAAGATGTGTTTTTGAGAGGATAAAGCAATTTACTTCAATTTTTCTGTAAGTTTACAAGATAAAACAAACAAACAACACAAGCAGACAGATTGCAACTCCCAAAATTAACTAATAAATATAGTGATATTCAAAGACCCTTCTCTTCACTCCGTCTACATTGATTGTTACATTAGACCCATAGCATACAATGCCGTTACCAGCACGAAATTCACACCCACACAACAACAAACACAATCTGCAGAAATTTGAAAAACATTTTGGACGATGACCCATGTTAAATTATCCTATATACCTTGAGAGCTGGGGACTTCACTGGGCTCGAGAGCCTTAATTAATTAGGCCTCCAACAAACACAACTATAGACGATCACATACATCATTGAAGAAAAAAAAAAAAAAAAACATGTTAATGTTATAACTGGCTCCTTTCTTTAGAGCTGGCCAAAGGAATGAGCAAGATAAGCAAGGGCGCCCACCAAGGGTGCATTAATGTAAGTGGCCGGCTCCGATTGTTCGTAGTCCGGTCGCCGATCGGGGAACCGATCATGCTCGTCCGGGCCACCGACGATTGCCCCCACAAGGATGTTTGGATTGGGGGATTGGGACTTCATGAAACTGAACCCAGAGGAGCATTGGATCTTGGCTGGGTGCATGGCGACGGATGGCAGTGATGAGCCCCGGTGGTGTATCCTTTCTGGGTACCTGCTTCCATAGCCCACCATGTAGGACATTCTCAAGGGGTTGTCTCCAAGCAGGTAGTCCACCTAGTGAAGCCAATTTGTATTAGAAAAGTGATTTAAGCTAATTTGAGCCTTTGGTTGGATTGAGTGAGTTTTGGGTATTCTATTTTATACCTGCTTCTTAGCAATGATTCGAAGTCTCTTTGGGGTCACTGTGGTTCCACCGCAGGTGACAACCTTTTGGGCTGAGGTTAAGTACTTGGCGTAGGTTAGCAGGAGGAATGAGGTGGAGGTCACATACTGCATATTGCTGTCACTCATCTTAAACAGAAGTCCCCCTGTTCAGTGTTCAGAGCAAAAGCATAACTAGCCGTTACAAATGTCAGAGAGAGAGAGAGAGAGAGAGAAAGAGAACCTGGGGTGTATTGAGTTTGAGAGAATGAGGTTCCTGGTATGAGAGAGCATATGAAGTTATCTGCATGGCCTTTGTAGTCATGGAGAGATTGCAACTTCTGAACAAGAAAGGCCTGAAAATACACAAAGTTAAAAGAAACTCTATATCTGTAAATATAATCATTAAACCCAGAAAACAAAAGGTGGTGGAAGGAGAAAGGGTGAAAATAGGACCTTTGATAGAAGAATCCTTGCTCCAACATGCTTGTTATCCCACCCAAATGTATTATCAGACTCATCCGCACCAAGGGTTTGCCCATTGACTTGAATGTAGTTCAGATATGTAGGATTTTTGGTGGCTTTGTGCAACCACGCAGCTCCCCACAACAGTTCATCCTTCAATAAATGAAGCAAAGAAGAAGAGAAGGTTCAGAATTCATCAAAGGAGCATAGTGTGAAAAAAAAATTTCAAAAAGAAGGTCTAACCTGATAGCCTGAAAAAGAGCAGTAAAAGGGGCAGACATATGATTTCAAACCATTGCTGTAGGAGCCTCGGTACTTGTCAGCAAACTCAAAGACCTACAAACCCCATTAAATCAGTAAAAAATAGAGGCACTTATCAGAAAAAAATGACTCTTTATCCTATTTTATTTTCATTTACCCTGATAGCTCTCCTCACTAGAGGCACTTATCAGAAAAAAATGACTCTTTATCCTATTTTATTTTCATTTACCCTGATAGCTCTCCTCACTAGAAGGTTGGAGTAAGAGGGGTCTGATCTTCTAAAGACCAAGGATGCAGCAGCAAGAGCTGCGGCAGTTTCAGCAGCTACATCAGAACCAGGAGTGCTTTTATCTATTTTAAAAACACTTCTTGGAGTATCCATGTCTTCAGGCCTCTCCCAACAAGCATGGTCCTTGTTAGCATCACCAACCTGCAAGAAAACCCAAAACCACCTTTAGTTCCTCTGTTATACCAACCAAATGGGGAAAAGGATCATGATAACAAGTAAACAAATGAAAAAAAAAATGTCAATTTTCAACACATAAAGAGGTCCACCCCCTCTAATAAAACCCCAAAAGCCAGCTTTTATTTCATCAAGAGAAAAACAGAGAAGAGATTGACAAGCAGAGAGGAGAGAAAATGGAAAATGGCAAAAACCAAACCTGAACATAAATGGTATCAGGATGGGCAGTTGCTTTGAGAAGGTAATCAGTAGCCCAACGAATGGCTTCCCTTGAATTTTGCAACTCCCCCTTCATCAATCCCCCAAACTCAATAACACTCCATGAAAGCATGGTTGTCGTGAAAGCCATTGGAAACCCAAACTTCACATTATCCCCTGCATCGTAATATCCTCCAACCAAATCAACCTGCATTTTTCCAGCCAAATGAACAAAACCCAGCTCAGATTTTATAAGAAGTATAGAAAAACAGAAAGAGAAGATCATAAACAGGGAATGTGAGAGCAAGTTGAGGACAGGTCCTCACATGCATGGCCGAGCCATCTGAGAGACCAGAGTCTCTTCTCCATCTAAGCCTCTGGTTGGAAGGGAGCTTCCCTGATCTCTGCCCTTCAAAGAAGAGGATTGATTTTGTGAGAGCATCTCGGTAGTTGTGTCTGGCAATGCGGTGGTGGGGGTGTTGGAGGTGGTGTTGGGCTGGAAAGGCATTGCAGAAGAAAACAGAGGTGAAGAAGCAGAGGAGGATTCCAATGGAGGAAGATGAAACAGAGAAAGCCATTTGGGCTGCCCAACCAAACCAACCAACCTGCGAGTGCCTGTGAGACTGAGAGTTCTCTGCTCTCCTATTTATAAGCAAAAACCGCCTCTGCAACGTCCTGCTTTGTTTCGGTTACTTTTTGGGTAGTTACCCTGATATCATTATTGGGCACATTGCACATTTGCACCCCATCTCTATTGGCCTTTCACGCCTTTTTTCCCCCTTGTATGAATACATGATTTTATTGACAAGGAATTAAGTAAAAATAAGTTAGAAGTTGGAAGATTTAATCAATAAATTGAATAAACATACCTTTCTTATGTTTTCCTTACCCAAATTAAAAAAAAAAAAAAAAAAAACTGACTAATATACCAGTTAATATAGCAAAATTAGAACCTATCACATTCCTTAAATTTTAATTTAGTTGAGAAGATTGGGTGATTTCAGCCATGTTGTGGTATTCATCAAAATAAAGAAAGAAAGAAAAAAAAAAAAAAAACCAGCCATGTTGTAAACAAAGTATGATTAGACCTAAAGCCTGCTTGTTAAGTTGTGGGTATCCACTTGGGTATCCATATCTGATCCAATAGCCAAATATATCCCAGCCATGAATCAGATAATGATTGGATTTGGATATTCAATCTTCATTTTGTGCTCTTCAAATTTTCCCTGCATGTAGCAAGGTTTTATATTTTATATTTTGGTAATATACGTATAGTAAGGATTTGAGGCTCGAATGTGGTCTGATTCGAATTATGCAATCAAACCTTATGTCCAAATCCGATTAATATCCTAATGAGTAAAGTGGATTTCTTGTAGCCCAAAAAGCTGCAGCACCCTTAAAGCGCCAGGTGCTGAGTGACACGCAGCGGAAAAGAAAAGTGAAAAACAACCAACCCTGTAAAACTCTTTATGTTTTTTGTCGCGTGTCACTCAGCGCCTGCCTGGCGTTTCAGGGACGCCCCAAAGTTTTGTGCGGCAGGAAATCCACTTTACGTAGTGAGATCCAATTTAGTCCACCTGCCTAACCCAACAAAATGGATACATGTTAATATCCATACCCAGTCGGATAACCCGCTCCACTTTTTTTCCCGCTTCGAGGGTTGTCAAACATTTACATCAAATAGTCTGACTTGCTGCTCATAGGCTTTAAATTTTCAATGCTTGTCAAAATCAGAGAAATGTGTAACTTCAGATGAAAAGGTTTTCTATACCTGTCAAAGTAAAAATGAAAGAAAAATTTTAACTTTAGGTTCTTAGTTGGGTAATGACTGGCCCACCACAAACCTACGTGGATAACATGCAAAGGTTTTCTTCTTGATTTCCTCTCTTATTCTTTTTCTCCTTTTATCACTTCAAGGCTGCGATTCGTCTTTTTTCAAACGTTGTTTTGCTGATTAGTTGCATTGAAAAAATTTATGAGATATTGGTAAGAACCACACCTTTAGCTGATTGGTTGCATTGGAAAAAAGTATGAAAAAATTATCTTGTTTTTGACTCATAGAACAATCTGTAACAGGGGGGGGGGGGGCTTATTTGAGATGAGTTCATTGACAGTTGAGGAAGGGAAAACCCTAATTTAAAATTAGAGGAAAAGGGTTAAAGAATAAAGAGGTGACTGTAAGAGGTTCTTATGGGTTTTCTTCAAGGTTTGAGAGTGTAAAAGATAAAAAACGTATACGAAGAAACAGTGTGGATATTTGGGTTGAAAAAATACACTTCCTTATATGAATTTACTTTCTTGTAACGAAGAAACGTTAATCCTTTCCCATGGATGTAAGTACATTGTCAAACCACATAAATTTTGGTATCTCTTAATTTTTCGTTGTTTTGATTTTATTTATTTAATTTTCTTGTTATTTGTATTGGAATAATTGCCACGAAATACAACACTTTTGATTTAGTTTAAATTTTAGATTCTAATGAGCATCTCTTAACCCAACCCAATTACTTATAGCCAAACATAACTCTACAATGTTAAAACCTGCCACACAAAGAGAAGATAACATCGCGGAGTTTGGATCTAGAGGATACTTCACAATAATGTGGAACATGGGGAACCCTTTTGGATCATAGCAAAGTCATCACATGTACCGTTACCCCAGCCATGTGGAACCCTCAGCTACATGACTTACGCAGAAAACTCTGTCCCCTATTTTGTGGCTTTTATCTGTGATAAATTATTTATTCCAATTATTTGATGAACTGCAAGATATTCTACTTTATAATTTGATTGAAAAGAATGTTTTAACATGCCAACATGATTCACACTTTGGATTGGATCCATGTAACACCTCTACCCCCTGTTCACACATAAGAATGCACTTTATGAATCACTTCCCATAGTTTATGGATGCTTTTGCCTTCGAATGTTAGATTATGTTTTGCCACACCTATTGAGTCTTGACTTGAAGCCTTCCACAAAGGATCAATAGAGATTCATGCTTATGCTCTATAAAGTGTAGTTACGTTTAGCCAAACCTATCAGTCTTCAGTTGAGGTCTCCTACAAAGGTTCTAGGGGTACATCATGGAAGCTTCATACAAGCAAGCCCCGTTACACAAAGGAGCAACAAAAAGCCCCCCCTCCCCCTCTCTCGGCTCACCAGCCAGCAAAAAAAAAAAAAAAAAAGCCCAACAGTGTAATGTCAACGTTCCATTAACCAAACCGAGGTTTTAATGAGCTGTGCTTAGTGAAGCTCGCGGCTCGTTGCCACCCCTAGATTCACACAAGCCTAATATTTGCATATAATAGACCATAAATTTCCGTAGTTACATTCCTTGTCCCATGAGCAGTATGTCAGTAAACATGCATCAACTCTGCAACTTTAACTATATGGACTGTCATCAACCTTTCGGGACGTTTGAGTTAGATTCTAGGAACCATGTCCGGTGAATTTCAATCCTAGAATTGATTTTGGATAGAAACATGATTTGTTATTGTTTATTTTTGTAAACAATTCTACCAACATTAGAATAGGGTGAGAATCATTAATGAACAAACACCCATTTTAATTTTCAAAATCATTTATTCTTTTCAACAACTTGTTGTGTGACTTGATGGATGTGAGTTTGTCTAATTAAACATTGTCTAAATCAGTATTGATTTTAGGAGTCTTTCTTGAAACCTATTAACAAAATGCCCCCTTGGTGATGCTCGAGGAAGCACATTCAACAAAATAATAAAAAGGGATAACCCATGTTTATTGATTTTCTACTCCATCTTGGATGTGCATGGAATTCACATGAATCTTACAAGTAATGGTTGTCAATAAGCAGAAGACCACTAATAGACTTCATTTTCCACTTCAAGAGATCAGTATACAATAAACAATATCACAAAAGAAAAAAATAATCAACAAACACACACAAGATAGAAGATTTGTATGTGGTTCAGCTATTTGGCCTATGTTTATGGGTGTCATCCACTCTTCACTGTTACAATAGAATTAATTATCCTTTTATTTTTTTCTCCACTCAAGCCAATTATTTTTAGAAAGTTAAACTATTAAAAATAAAGAAAAAAATTACTCACTGGTTTTTTTTTCCCTCTTAAACACAAATCAAAAGCTGTGATATCTTTTGTACGAACTTTTAACTTACCTATAAATATTAACTCACAATCTTTAAGGTCAATTCCTAACAAAGAAGACCCAAATCACAAAATCTTAATTTGACTTTGACTTAGACTAAAGAATAAAAAATCATAACAACTTCTCTTAACAAAATAATAAACCAAAACTAACTAAAAAAAACTCAAAACTCTAAAAACAACTTAATTCAGGGATTTTTGCCAAATCAGACAATAGGTTTAGTGAAATTGCCAAATAAGAAGGTAATGCCTAAAACAAATTTATTGAGGGTAGGTTACTTTTCAATCAATAAATTTTTATGCTCCTTTTATGCCTTGTGGAATAAAGGTTTTTCCTATTAGCGCGCTTTCATGAAACTCTAATGATTCACATTCCATTCCATTTGCAGTGGATTGATTCGAGTTCATTGCAATTTCACCATAATATATTTAAAATCCAAAAGAAATTGACTCAACAATTTTTAAAAGCATAAAGGTCAAACAAACAAAGTTATTAAAGATGACTAGATGGAAGCAAATATTACATGCATGAAGATTTGATAGGGTCTCTTCAGTGGGAAGGAAAACCCTTCATCGGCCATTTTTGATCACCAAAGAACTTTCAAACTCGCTGTGAGCCAGCAATTTGGGAAAGCAAACCCAACAATGAGAAAACCACCAATGTTGTCTGCTTTAAATGATGAGCTTGATCCTTCCAGTTTTAAAGTACTGGTGACATGTCTTCTTGAACACTCACGTCAGTGTAATTTCAAATTTTAGATGGATGCCTTAGATTTTTTTTATTTTTTATGAATAGATATTTTATTAAAAAGGGGAGAAAAAGAATGAGAAAGATATGAAAAAATTTACAACCCACAGGACTTAAACCACATAGAAAATGCTAGAATACCAATCTCTTTACACATCACTAAAGAAGAGACCCTTGACGTCTGAAGAGGCTTTCTCCCATGAGGCCACCTCAAAGTTGATTGCATCATTGACCTCAATGCTTGATGTCTCCACCCCTTCAAATAATCTTTTATTCCGCTCTTTCCAAATGCCCCCAACATATACCATGAAGAATTGACTTATGAGAGATATCAAATTTTTAGGCATAACCCATGCTAAGCGTACCTTTGACATGAAATGGTTCTAAATCCGATGGGAGAATGAGCAGTGGATTAGAATGTGATTCCCCATCTTGCCTTACACAATATGCACATAGACCGAGATAAAGCAATGTGGGCCACCCTTCTTTGAAGTAGATCCATTGAGTTCATCCTACTAAGAGTACCAATCCATGTAAATGCTTGAACCCTAGGTGAAATTAGGTCTTTCCAAAACCAAGTTAGGGGGGTAAGATGGGGCTATTGGGGAGAAAACAAGAGATTGAAAGAAAGATTTTACTGGGAACAATTATGAGGAATCTAAAGACCATATGTATCTATCTAGAGAGGATGGGGAGAATTGGAAGCTCTTTACAAAATCAATGAGAAATGAATATTGGTCCAACTTTGAGGTACGAAGGACTCTAGAGAGTGGAAGATTCCAAGAAAGTCTTGAAGGGGAAAAGGAAATAACTTTAGAGATAGAAGCAGTTTTATAAATGGAAAGATGAAACAACCTGAGATATTACATCAAAAGAGCATTACTTCTAATCCATACATCATTCCAAAAACTAGTATGGTTTCCATTATTGATTACACTAGAGAGGAAATGATAGATGCGAGGATGGATTGCAGAGATTTTCCTCCATAGGACGGATGTCCTAGAGGTTACAAGGGTGTTTATACTAAGACCATAGTGAACCGATCCATACTTGTTGAGAATTAAGGAATGCCATTGGCTGTCTTCCATAGTGAACATCCAAATTCATTTCCTTTAAAGCAATTTATTCTTTAGCATCAAATTTTCAATTTTGATGCCGTTTTCTTCGTTGGGTTTACAAGCATCTTCCCACTTAATGAGATGGTTTTTTTTGGATCCTCCACTTTCCCATAGAAATTTCTTTGAAATCGCTATAGTTTATTAGCCAATTCTATTGGCATTGAGAAAAAACATATAATAACTTGATAGGTTAGAGAACACTAATTTGATGAGAGTAATTCTTCCTCTTAAGGAGATGTAGTTCTTTTTCCAAGTAGCCAATCTCTTATCTACTTCCTGAATCACTAGATCACAAAATGAAATTATGTAAGAATGTCCTCCAAGAGAAAGCCTAAGATACTTTAGGGGCTAAGAGTCACCTTTGTAGTCCAAAATGGAAGCAAGAGAGTGAATGTCCTCCACATTGATTCCTACAATACTAGATGAAACAATGTTGTTAATTCTCACCCCTCAAAATGAAAATGTATGTCAAGGCCAACTACAATGGCTCAATGATGCGGTTTAGGCAAGAGGTATAGACTCATTGCATTCAGTATTGAAGCAAAATCATTCATAAAAAAAAGTACTAAAGCAAAATCCGTTTATTCTTGAGATGTACAATTGTTTGGATTCCATATTTCGATACTCTCATTACACATTGCTGCAAAGCATGGACAAACTTGTTTTGTGGCAGAAATTGCAAACTTGAAACCTTCATTGGCAAGAAAGTTTAACCAAGATGGGTTCAACCCCTGCATCTGGCTTCAGAATATGACCATGTTCAAAAGAGTGAAAGAACTTTAAAAGCGGACCATGACCTTTGTCTTCTCAAGGGCAGAGAGAAGATGACCCCGCTTCACCGTGATCATTTTCTCATTTATTTTTTTGCTTCTACAAAAGAGTTGTTGGTGAAGTTCGAGGAGGATCTTCTTAAAAATAAAAGACGAGGTTAAGGAACAAGTAATTATATATTACAAAAACCAGTTTTGGATAATATTTTGTTTTACCTTATTATTTTGAAATTTCACAATACTTATGGTCCGATTTGGCAAAAATCCCCTTAATTTATGTAATTCTATCACATGAGACCTCACGTAATTAGGTGAGTTTAAAATTTGATGGAATGTGATTGAGCAAGCATAATAGAGTGGTAGTGGAGATTTGTTAAGAAATGAAAAAGGTTCTTTGATTACTACTAAAACTTAACCACATAAAGATTTATCTCACCTAGTCGCAGAATGCTTGAGTTAGCTTGCTTGGTTAGGGGTTCGACTTGTTATCAGGCTTGGTTTGATTAGTAATTTTATAATAATATAATATATTGTAACAATAGCATTATTCAAATAAGACAAGTTAGGCTAATGGGCCATTCGGACCCTTTTTTTGTCAGCCTACTTTCTCCAGCCTGAGCTTGAGTTTGGCTTTCATGTGATGAACCCAAGCCCAGCTGAAGAAAAACTCAGCTCAGATCGGCTTGTTGACACCCTTAGCAGCTCGTATGGACATTCAAGCTACCAAAGTGTTGGGCATGAAATTATTAGTGTAAAAAGGTGATACCTATAACATTATCATATGGATCGATTTGGATTTTTCTTATGCTCCTTAAGACAACATTTTTTTTTATTGTAATCCCAAAAAAGAAGAAATAAGGCCACAATGGGAACAACTCTGCCGCAATTAGATAGGGTGCTATGAACTTATGTCATTACTAAAATGTCCATCATCCATATTTATTAGCCAAAACACTTATTTAGCTCCCATGCTCACGCACATTAATTGTCTGGGGAGGCTAGCATTCCCCCACTAAGCATAATATCAAGACATGAACACATCCATATGATATATTAATAATCGACCACTTAATTGTTAAAGAAAGCTAATCTCAATTCTCAACCATTAAGTTAAAACTACTTTATCTTCTTTCAAGAAATTATATATATATATATATATATATATATAGAGAGAGAGAGAGAGAGAGAGAGAGAGAGAGAGAGAGAGAGAGAGAGAGAGAGACGATGGAACTAAACCATAAGCCCCAGTCTGGCTGCCTTGAATTATATAGGAAAGAAAAGAATCATGAGAAAAACATGAAAAAACCAACTTTTCAAGGCAACCAGACAGCTTTAAAATGATTTTTCAAGAAAATTTTGTCATGAGAAAACCCTTTCAGGGCAACCAGACTGAGCCAAAAAGTTTTTTTTATCTTTTTTCTCTTCTCTCTCTATAATAAGTGTTTTTCTACAAATTACTTGAGTTAAAGATTAATCTTTACAATATTCGACTGAATTTAATACCCTTCAGGTATTGGGACGTTGTCTGGCATGCGCCTGGATATGATGGGCATTTTGATGTGTAAGTTCTTCATTCTCTTGTTTGTGCTGGTGAATGGTTACCAAATTCTCTAACCTAGCTTAACTATAACATGTCTAATTTATTCTTCCTTCTTACTAATATTGACCATATTCAGGATAGAGGGAACAAGTTTTAAGGTTATAAGGGCAGATGAAAACCAGATTGAAGTTTCATTCACAAGGTCATATAATTCCTCCCACGGAGGCAGTTACATTCCATTGAATATAGATAAAAGGTGAGCCTTGCAGGTCTTAGCATCTCCTCATTTTCCGAAAACAAAGAGATTTCTTTGTATTATTATTGATAATATATGTTAATCCACAGGTTTATAATGCTGCCTAATAGCTCCGGTTTCTACACATACGCCATTTATGAGCATTTAGAAGGAATGCCTAGTTTTATATTGGGTGAAAACAGGATTGCTTTCAAGCTTAGGAATGACAAGTGAGATAATTACCTCTAACTTCACCTCTAGTTTTGCTAAGGCCTCTTTCAATGGTGATAAAATATTGATTAATTACATCTTGAAGTGTGGAGTACTTACTGCATATTTATATATTTTTATGGCAATTAAAAGGGACTCTTGTGATATTTGAAATGAATAGGTTTCACTACATGGCCTTGTCAGACACCAGACAAAGGTTCATGCCCGAGTCCAAAGACCGTGAGAATGGCCAACAACTAGCTTACCCAGAAGCAGTTCTCTTGACAGATCCATCCAATTCGGACCTCAAAGGGCAGGTAATTCATTGCCAATTCTTCTTAACCAGCACAATAATATAAAGAAAATAGTTGTCTAACTATATCATGTGCAGGTGGATGACAAGTACCAGTTTTCATGTGATAACAAAGACAATACGGTCCACGGATGGATTAGTTTCGACCCGCCGACTGGATTTTGGATGATCACACCAAGCGATGAATTTCGTATTGGTGGGCCTCTCAAGCAGGACCTCACTTCCCATGTGGGCCCAACAACCCTCAATGTAAGTGCCACACTCCCCTGCCAAGACTTTGTGAATGAATGCATTTTGGATTTGTTCTTGCTCAAGCCTGGCGAAAGCACTGTTTGAAGCAGCTATTTGTACAGATGTAAATGGGCAGGCGTACTAGATTGGACCAGAGCTTGTATTGTATTTGAAAGCCTAGCCCATTTACACATCTAATTGGACTGAAGCCGGGTTAAAGAAAAATTTAGCCCTTCTCAGGCATAGGCCATGTTTGGGCCTTTGGTATTCCACGCTGGGCCTACCTTGGTTGACATGGCCCTTCCCAGGTCCTGCCCATTGATAATCATGCCGTATGAAACATGTCCTACATGTCTTGTGAGCTTAAGATTGCATAATTAAAGATAATGCAAGTTTTAGCCTAGCACTTTGGGTGATCACAAGCTCGTTTTTTATTATTTTTAAATGAGAAGATTATTTTTACCAAATATTTGCGGATCCAGTCACGATCTTACAATAAGAACAAGAGATTTTTTCTTAAAAACAGGAGACCTTTTTTGATAAATCCCTTCGCCCTTCATTCTTGGAGAATGAGAAATAAGTGCGACTAAGATCATTAGCTAGAGCTATAAGATCATTAGCTAGAGCTAAGTATAGGAAATGCAGCTCCACTAGATGTTATTACCCCCTTAATGTGATTCACTTGAGTAGCTAGATATTTCTATTTCAAGATATGTATACTACTCTTTTATTGTTCTTTATTAATTTGGCTAGCAATGTTCAGATGTTTCACAGTAGTCACTACAGTGGGATTGATCTAGACATGGATGTTCAAGATGGAGAGCCATGGAAAAAAGTTTACGGCCCTATTTTTATATATCTCAACTCAGTTTCTAAAGATGAGGATCCACGTACACTTTGGAACGATGCGAAAGAACAGGTTTGCTGCCTCAATCTTCTTCTTATTCCTCTTTTTTTATATATATATATTTTTGGAGAGCTTTATTTCAAATTTATATCTTTAGCTGAAGTCTGCTGCAAACTTTTGGGCCATTAGAACTAATTTGACAACTTGTGTGGTTACAATCTTGATAAAGGTTTAGACCAAGAAAATCTTCTCAATAGAACCTATTTGTTGAAATATGTTTAGTATACTAATTCTAACCTCTCCTTCAACCTTAGGTTTTAGGAGGCTGTTGATTGTTTTACTAATTAAGATAGTATCAGAGCACGTTTTAGGTCATCAGTTCAAATCCTCCTGTGGATGCAATTATTCTCTTGGGCTCTTTGTGTACATGTATGCATTTTGAGGACGTGCACCTAGTTCCCCACGTTCATTG
Source organism: Platanus orientalis (assembly GCA_025762735.1). Taxonomy (NCBI): domain Eukaryota; kingdom Viridiplantae; phylum Streptophyta; class Magnoliopsida; order Proteales; family Platanaceae; genus Platanus; species Platanus orientalis. The sequence goes on along the minus strand of JAOXJP010000006.1, from coordinate 16,299,366 downwards.
TTCAGGAGTAAAACTCCTGAAGGGGGAGTATTGAAATATATTAAGTAGATTAACTCTAACCTCTCCTACAATCTAGTGGGTGCTTCTTCCACTCTTTCTGTTCTGATGCCAGCGTTTCTCCTTCTTTTCTTCTTTTGAATTCTGTAACCTTTCGCTTTGATATTTTACTGTGTTATTGTGTTCATTTTGAAGAATAAAACACTCAAACGCTTACTTGTTCATTAGATGCTAACTGAAGTCAAAAGCTGGCCGTACAGTTTCCCAGCTTCTAAGGACTTCCCTTCTCTTGATAAACGGGGTACTGTTACTGGTAGATTACAGATCCAAGACAGGTACATCAATCAAGAATTAATAGCGGCGGATTCGGCCTACGTGGGGTTGGCTGCACCTGGGGATGTTGGATCATGGCAAAGAGAAAGCAAGGTGATTATAGTAAAACACCTATATGTCTGTATCATATTAAACCAATATTAAGCCACTAACTGCACATTAATTTTATAATGCCTTCTGTTAATAGGGTTACCAATTCTGGACTAGAGCTGACTCTAATGGGTCTTTCTCCATCAATGGTGTTCGGGCAGGAGAATATAATCTATATGCATGGGTGCCTGGTTTCATTGGTGACTACAAATATGATGTTAATATTACCATCACACCAGGTTTTAACCTTACATTTTATGATTTTATTGTGTTCTTTTGTTCTGTACAATAACTCATGGTTTTGTTTTTAAGCTTTAAGAGCCGTCACTTGCATAGTATAATCCTTAAACACCAATGTTTTTCACCTAATTGCTTTGAACCCTGAACAAAGGACTGGTCACTTGTAATTGAGAAAGAATGAACTGACCACCTCTTTCTCTCTAAGGTTTTCTGGTCTTCAGTTCTCTCCTTGTTTGACAAAGGGCTTTCATAGGTTTGTAAGGAGTGAGGTTTAGGACCAAAGCCCTTCTGATTTTAGTACTTCGGTGATATCCCTTAGGCACTGTCTGGTTGCCATAAAAGGCTGGTTTTCTTGCGATTCTTGGTGAAATATTTTCAAGAAAATATTTTTTAAGCCGTTTGATTGCCGGGAATGAGAAATCCTGAATTTTCAAAATGTTCTCATGCACCTATCCATTTTCATTCATTTTCACACTACTCTTGCATGAAAATCCTCCTTTCACGTAAAAATTGTTACAGAAGCTTTTCTTTTTCTTTTTCCTGGCAACCAAACAGCCATAGAAAAAGGATAGAAAATTTCAAATTTTTTATTTTCTACCTTTTCTATTCAATTCAAGACAACCAACAAGGCCTTAAAGTCCAAACTCAAATCTGGATGAACACATAGGGCACATGATCATGAAGTTTTTGAAAAGAAAAATTATTTGGCCGTTGCAAGAAAACAAATTGTAACAATGCTAACTTCTAAAAACAGGAAGTCAAGTAAGTCTGGGTGATCATGTATATGCACCCCCAAGAGATGGCCCCACCTTGTGGGAGATTGGTGTTCCTGACCGTTCTGCAGCTGAGTTCTTTGTGCCTGACCCTGATCCAAACTATGCCACTAAGCTTTACACAAACAGGTTTGTATTCATTGTCACAGTGAGCCCCCATTGACTCTTTGAAGATTATTATTATTATTATTATTATTATTATTTACAATTGCAACTAAGGTTACTGATTACGATTCGTTCTTCACAATTGCGGCAGCGGTAATGTTTCAACATCTGTTGATAAATTTAGGCAGTATGGATTGTGGTTTAGGTATGCGGATCTATACCCTAATGAAGATCTCGTCTATATTGTTGGTGCCAATGACTACAAGAAGGACTGTGGCCATGTCTTGTAAAGTCCTATTTTTCTTTTCGGCTACCTCATTTTGTTAGGAAGTTTTGGGTACAGAGAATTCATGTTTGATCTCACAATCATTGCAAAAGTTTGAAAACTTATTATTTTCAAACTCTCTCCTATGATCACTCCGAATTCTCTTAATGGAGAGTTCTTTTTTTAATTTACAATCTTATGTAAAGATTCTTGTACTCTTCAAATGCATCGGATTTCTCTTTAAAAAATGACAGCCATGTGTACCTAGAGAAATCATTGACCATGACCATAAAGCACCTTTTGCCACCAAGGCTCTTGTTGGTCAAGCTAGATCCATATGGATTAGCTCTAGTGGTCTTGTGGTGCCAATTTTAGTCAATTTCTTATGGGAAGCTCTCACTTGTTTCCCATGTTGACAACCACCACAAAATAGGCTTTCTTGTCTACCAAGCTTGGGTATACTAAGAACTAAGTCCTTTCTACTTAGTTTAGACAATTTCCTAAAGTTCACATGCCCAAGTCTTTGATGCCAAAGACTTATCTCATCTTTTTGTGTGATGAGGCATGAGTTTGGTCTACCTTCTATAAAGATGTAGCAATTGTCATGGGTACGAATACCTTTGGCAACAATTCCCTCTTTGTCTTTTATATGGCAACCATCCTTTGAGAAGCCAACATCATATCCTAAGTCACAAATTTGAGTTATGCTTAGGAGATTATGTTTAAGGCCTTCTATAAATAATGCATCTTTTAGTGTTAGGACTCCGGGTATTTCTACTATACCCCTACTCATTATCTTAGCGGTGTTTCCATCATTAAAAGCCACACTTCCTTCCCTTCTAGGAACATAATGTGAAAAAAAGGATTTATCTCCCATCATATGTCTTAAGCAACCACTATCTAAGTACCAATGTAATGCAGTACCGGCTTTAAGGGCGGTGTGGACAACAAGACATTTTAGTTCTCTCTTTTTGACCCAAATTTGTTTTGTTTGCAATATTTTGGATTGAGTCAATCTCTTCTTCTTTTCAAGATTTTCTTGTTCAATCTTTTGAAAGAAGGTCCTCTTCCTAGAATTTTTCTCACTCATCATCTTCCTATTTTGTTTATAAGATTTGGTTTTTAAGTCATTAATCCTTTTTCTACAATTTACTTTCATATGACCAATTAATTCACAATAATAATATGTGATAGGTGAGTTTCTAGATGTGGAGGCTTGGAAGTTTTTTTCCAAGAAACTCTTCTCCTCTCATTATGAGTGGGGGCATTATTTTTTAAAGAAGACTTTGGTTTCCTTCCATAGGACATCTTGGATTTTGAAGTTGAGGTTTGAAATGTATCTATGGCCTTCCCTTTGTGGGAAGTGTTGTGCCTATTTTCAAAAGTTGTTGGCTTTTGAGGAGGTACTTGCCTCTTTCCCTTATCCCTAGATCCTTCATATTTTTTAGATGAGACTTGCCTTTATAAGTGGTAGGCTTCTTCCCTTTTTGGGATTGTCATTCATTATGAGTCCAAGGATTTTGTTTTAGAGGTTGAGAGGGATTTTGAAACTTCTCTGTCTTTCACAAAAGCATTTGATTAACTCTTGTTGTGATTAGAAGGGTTTGGAGTATTGCATTCAAGCCCACTTCTATCACCATTCTCCTTACCCATTGTCAACATTTTCTTAAATTTTTGATTTCTTTGGGTAATCATAGAGATTGCTTTCCTTTTGTCTTCTTCTAGATCCTTAATTTGTTTAAGGTATTTTAGGTATTTTCAAGTTATTTGGGCACAAGTCATATTTAGCCCTTTGTTTATCTCTTTCAATGAGTTTATTTGACGTTCAAGGTCTAGTATATCCTTATATGCCTCACTCATCTTGATTTCTAGAGATTTGTTTTTTTCTTTTAACTCTAGAGTTCTATAATCACTTTCATCAATTACTTCTAATTTCTCAAGTTTTATAATTTTGTTAGAGAGGATTTCATTTTTGTCAATGAGCTTTCTTTTGTCTACTATTTTATTTTATTTTTCTACATTGAGAATTAATCTTAGATTTTTAATTTTCAAGTCTAGAGAGTTTACTTTTTGTTTTAAGACTTGATTCTCATTTTCTAAAGATGAGCCTTTGGAGTTAGACTCCAATTGTTTAATTCTTTTTCTAAGATTGAGGTTCTCATCTAGAAGGTTGGAATTAGTTTTAATTAATTCCACATCCTTTGAGGCTTTATCACTCCCCTTACTTAGTTTATTTGATAATTCTTTTTTTCTTTTTTCTAAGTTGAGTGACAAGTTTTTCTAGGGAGGCACTCTCTTTAAATAACTTGTTAAAAGCTTCTTAAAGTTCACTTTCTTCATTTTCACTTTCACTATCACTATTTGATTCATTATTGGAATCATTAGTGAAGGCTACAAATGCAACCGTTCTTTGTGAAGACTCATCTTCATTACTTAGTTGACTCTTTCTTTGAATCATCGGTATCATTGTCCCAAGTGGTTGTCATAGCCTTCTTGTTTTTGCCTTTAGATTTATATTTCTTGTTGACACAATTGGAGGCATAGTGTCATCGTCCTTTGCATTCATAGCAAATGACTTCTTCCATAGGGAGTTCCTTTTTCTTAGAAGAATCCTTGGATTTTTTGGATGGAAATTTCCTCCTAAAGTTTTTGTCATTTTTCTTGTAAAATTTCCTAAAGCCCTTTGTAATGAAGGCGACTTCATCATCGGAATTTTCTTCCTAGCTTGATAGCTCTTCTACTTTGAGAGTTATTCTCTTCTTTTTGGCACTTGATCTAAGCGTCATCTCGAAGGTTTGTAGAGACCCTAATAGTTCTTCCACCACTAGTTTGTCTATGTCTTTGCTCTCCTCTATGGCAGTGACCTTTGACCTAAATCTTTTTGAAAGAGACCTAAGTATTTTTCTAAATATACATTTTGATTTAAGTAGATCTCCAAGACCCGCTTTGGAGTTCACAAGGTCTTGTAACTTGGTATAAAAGTCAATAAATTGTTCATCTTCTTCCATCCTCAGTTCTTCAAACTTAGTGGTTAGCATTTGAAGTTTTGACTTCTTAACAGCACTAGTTCCCTCATGGGTTACCTCAAGTAAGTCCCATGCTTCTTTAACTATGATGAGAGAGCAAATTCTTCTAAATTTATTTTGGCTAACTGCACAAAAGATGACATTCAATGACTTGTAGTTGGAGATGTGGGCTTTCTTTTGGGTTTCATCTCAATCTTTCTCCGGTGTGGTTGGTTTTTTCCAATCTTGTTGGATTGACAACCACACGGATAGGTCCATGACTCGTAGGAAGGTACTCACAAATTTTCCAATATGGATAATTATTTCCATCAAAGAATGGGGGTTTCATAGTTGAGTATGCTTCTTCTGGGTTAGCCA
>JAOXJP010000006.1:16278342-16294080 GCA_025762735.1 Platanus orientalis | reverse complement strand
AAATGTGATAATCCTAATACAATGTTGGCAGAAGAACATGAAGAGTATATTGAAGATGTTCTCACAATTTCCAAAGGTATGAACATTTTTTTTTCATGATGAATAGATATTGGATTCAGATTATCTTGTTCATATTTGTTCCGTGAAAGAATATTTTGATACATTCCAAGAGAAGAAGAAATGTTTTGTTTTTTTTATGACGGGTTTACTTGTAACATTACAGGTGTTGGGACAGTGGAGATCAAGATATTTGATGAAATGGTTCATACTTTATGTGGTGTAGCATATGTTCCAAAGATGCAAAAGAATTTAATATCTTTAGACTAGCTAGATTCCAAGGATTTTAAGTATTTAGCTGCAGGTGAAACCATGAAATTCACATGTGATTGTTTGGTCCTGATGGAGTGAGAAAAATGTGGTGATAGTTTGTATCGTTTGATGGAAAATATGGTTATTAAATGTGTTTCTTTGACCTTGACGGGTAGCTAAAAATGTGGTGTACATAATAACTAACGTTGGTATAAGATCTCTTTTGCGGATGTAATAAAGAGAGATGATGCAGTTTTTCAGACAACAGATGATGGTGAAGAGGTTTCTGTGATTGAAAATGATGGATTAAAGTCTCTCTTTAGAGTTGATTAGGCAAATCGGCTCTAGGACATGTGCATTGGCCATGTTATAGTCGAATCGGATGGTGTCAGGACCAAATTGATTCGATGACAACTTGTTTGATATGTGAGCCAATGTAGAGTGTGGTACACATGTCAGAGTTACCCTGTGGAGTTGTGTGGAAAAAATGAGAGTAGAGTTTTCCGTTCTATGTAATATTAGTAGAATTAAAGTCAATGTAGAGATTTGTTGAGACAATGTCTTTAATTGATACGACTCTGAGATGAGAGCTGTGTTTAGTCTTTACATGAAAGGTTTCCATTTTGGAAGTTTTCTCTAATATGAGTTAGACCCATATTTAAAGAGTAGAGTTTCGTGGGATATCTTTGAGAACTTATCTAAAAGTCGGAAGTGGGTTTTGGTAGTCTAAGTTCATGTAATCTCTATGTTTGTATGGTAAAAGCTCTCTTGATCGTTTTCTCCCCTAAACATATGTTTTAAGTCGAATCATGTCACATTAAATCGTTTTGTTCTTGTTTTGTATATTTGCTGTTAGCATTAATTTTCTCTATTCTACTTTTACTGCATATATACAATCCAAACCTATGCTTCTGCACAACAGATGTGGGCTTCGAGGTAGATAGACTTGATTACATGCACATGGTTTCATGGCATTGAATAATGAACTTTTACGAGGGCATAAGGTTTGGGTGGACCGCGTGTCCCACATAGACAGAGTTTCGTGCCTATTTGAGATCGGAGATGGTCTCTATTGTTCTTTGGACCATCATGTATTAATATGACATGTGAAAAGAGTCCCACAGCTTCGGGTGTAGCAAAGCAGATTTCAATTATTAAACATGTGAAATCCCAATGGGTGGGTCAGTATGGATATTATGGATAAGGCAAAGTAGATTTTCATTGCGATGACTTTCTTCTGTCATGCCTTGGGCGACGTGACGGAAAAGTGCCAAAAAATAAATAAAAAGCCAATTTTGGCCTCCAGATGTGGTTTACTTTTTACCACCATGTGTAACCCAGCGTATGGTGCTGTAGAGTCCCCAAAAATGCCAAAAATAAAAATAAAAAGCCAATTTTGGCCTCCAGATGTGGTTTACTTTTTTCCACCATGTGTAACCCAACGTATGGTGCTGTAGAGTCCCCATGCGGTTTTTTGCAATAGGAAACCTGCTTTGTTGGATACGGTTGGGTGGGGTGGGGCGAGGATCCTTCATGTATAAATTTTGGGGTGATATCCTCTGCGCTGCTTGAGAGCTGAGACAGAGGGAGGGAATCAATTCACTTTTTGTGGGTGAAGTGACAACTCCAAGAGTGAATTGATTCCCCCCTCTACCTTGGCCCTCATGCATGGGGGGAGGGGGGGGGGGGTTTACTCCACTTGAGGAAGGTTTTGGCCTCGGGGGCTTGGGTTGACATCTCTTGTAATCCGAAAAGGATCCTCACATGCTGCTGTATGACCTGTTAAGGTCTTGCCTAAGTGGCGGCACAACATGATGGTGGGAAAAAGTGAAATCACCTATCAAAAAATGTAATTCACTTTTTTCCCTACCACCTATTAAGCAGGACCATAACAGGCCATAAGGTGGCAGGAGAGGATCCGTCCCATTATTGTAATCCGACTCAACATGAATCTCAGCTCCTATATTTGTTAAGAATACATGTATTTTTTTGTTTTGGAAAATAGAATACATAATAGCCTATGTAACATTATATGATAAAATTATTGGTGTGACCTACCTTTAGATTGGTGTGTGAAGTTTAGGTAAGAGATGTTAGTCTCCCAATATCAGTAATTCAAAGTTAAAACCCACCCAAGTCTAACCCAAATTGTGTTAGGGTTTGAGAAGTGTTGCTCCAAATGAGCTTAGATTTGGCCCATGAATTGGGAAGAATTGATTATAAAAAAGAAGAGAGAGGAAGAGAAAAATCGATTTAGGGTGAAGAAGAAAGTATGAAATCGATGACATCATGGTTAGGGAGCAATTGTTCTAGACCCAGTTGGTCTCCTCCCCGACACAAAGGCTGGGGTTTAAAGGGTAAAACCCGTAAAAACAGTCTAAAATTGACACAGCGTGTCAGCCTTTGTGTTTGGGAACATGGGAGAGCAGACAAATTGGGAATAGAACATTTGCTCTCATTAACCTGGTTCAAAATATTGCCTATGTCTATTACTCAAATTGATTGCACCATTTAAAAAGAATAGATGAACAATTATTCTTTAGAGATCTTTTCCTTCCTTCTCATTCTCTCCAAAAGCTATTCATCCAAACTAAGTCTTTCATACAAACAATTATAAGAGTGATACCGCTCTAGCCATTTGACGGGGCCATATGAATATCAAAGCCACATACAAACAACTATAATTATGAGGGTTTTTTTGGGTGGTTTGATTTCTTTCTTGCTTGTCTTTCTTTTCTGATTTCTTTATCTTCTTGGTGACGCTGTGTTTTGTTTCGATCATTTTTAAATAAAACTTCAATTTTACCTTTCGAAAAAAAAAACCTAAATCATGGTCCATCCTCATCAATAGAAGTGCCTGCTTTTTAAAGATATTTTTCGTTTTACTTGTCTTTTCTTTTATTAATTAATACTTATCCTATAATAATTATTTGAAATATAGCAAAAGGCTAAGCTTTCATAACGACTTTCCTTTTCAAGAAAAAAAAGAAAAAGAAAAAGAAAGAAAGATAGTGAAAGACCATGCAAAGTATATATTTCAAAATCAGGTCCATTGATGATGTGTGGGCTCCAAGTCTACCAAACTAGCACATTTATTGAAACATTTAAACAGAATTATGGTTCAACTGCTCCAACTACCCACCACAGCGAAAACCAATTTCCATGAAACTTAGATATCAACTTGAACTTAAATTAAGAAAGAACGGTATCTGGGTTGATGAAAGCCACTCATTTCCTTGTACAAAATTTGCCACTGTAAACTGACTTGCTTCGGTGGAACTATTGATAATTCTATAACCAGGCCAAGTCACCCTACCACTTGTATTTGAACCGGGTCCTCGGTTCAAATACTCTCCATAGTACAGGGTACTCAATGCAAAATCACCGGACCACTCTAACCATCCTGCAGGGTCAACAAGATCATCAATATATGAACGCAAGAAAACCGTCCTTGAGTATTCCTTCCATGGTCGACCCAGATATGTCTCAAATGATGATTTCACCGGAATTAGATCAGCCGCGGCGGTAACCTTGCAGTTTAGAATCGAAATTCCGGTGTTCTGATTTGGATCTTCTCTCCCTTGTGCAGTGAAAATGTTCTTTTGGTTGGAGTTGGGCACGCGGGCGTATAGATTGCAGTTTTGAAATACTACAGCAGCATTGCCGAAGATGAAATCGATTGTACCGTAAATGTCACAGTCCCTGTAAAATTGACGAAGGGAATGAACATATAAAGTATCTTGGTAGCCCACGAAGCTACAACGATAGAAAGCAGAAAGATCGGAGCCGCTTCTCAGAGCTACTGCTTGGTGTTTACTGGGTCCAGCTGAGTTCTCAAAGGTCATGTCACGGGCAATAAAATTATTACCCACCACAGCTGTAGGAAATCAAAATGCATATACTTTGGTGAGACGAAAAGAATGCACATTTTGGTAAAGACCAAAAAGAAAAGAAAAAAATGAAGGTAGGAACTCTTGACAAAATCATAGAAAACTTATAATGGCTTTGCCCAGTTCAGCACAGGCTCGTTACACACAAGGGTTATTGAGCTTAAGCTTGGCTCATTAAGATTGAGATTGAGCTGGCTCAGCTCAGCCCCCAGCCCCAAGCTTATTTTCTCGGCCCTGAATCTTAAAACCCAATAGTCTAGTAATGAAAAATGCTCCTAGAGGCTACCACAGGGGCATCAACAATAACCTATTCCGCTCAGGATTTGGTAGGGCAACTTAGAGAGTGTCTAAAGTAACAATGACATCAGGGCTGACGCATCAGTGCTAAAAAGTGAAAAGCATCCCCCAAAAGAGTGTATCACTTTTTCAACACTGATGTATCAGCTCTAATGTCATTCTTACTTTAGATACTCTCTAAGTTGTCCTACCAAATCCCACCCTAATACTTTCAAATGGGTATAATGTATAAATACATTATAAAAAATTACGAAGCAAATGTTCTATGATTTGCAGTGTATATGGTGAATTATAAATAGAGACGTGTTGTTTTGGGGGTAAAAGGGTGCAAAAAAGTGTTCAATTGAAAAATTAGGTGGTCAATAAAAGACATCAAATTCAAAAAACACATCATGTGTCAATCAATGACATGGCTTTAGTGGTCTGTCTCAAAACAGACAATCATTCTCCAAAAATTTATTACCATTTGCGAGCTGAGTCCTACATAGCTTGGCTCAAGCAAATGTAGCTAAACTAGGTCAATTGGAGGCTCATGCACAGCTCTTAGAGCTGCAAACATAACTGAAGCTCCACCCATGATGACTCAAGCTCCAAACTGGGCTGACCTAGCATGGATGATTGACAACCCTACATAGACAAATAAAGAGTAGATAATCCAACCTGAACTTAAGATCAACAAACCCTAACCCAACAACCAATTGGTTGCCATGTTTCTTAATTAATTAAGATTCTGACACTCGGACAGCAAGTCTAGGGTTCTGTTGGTCGGTGAATCTAAGTAAACTCCGTAGGGTTTCAAAGTGAACCCAAATCTAATTATAGCTTAATTAATTAGGATTCTGATCACCCGTTCTAATTAAGTTTTGATGTAAGAGGGAAAAAATAGTTGTGACAAAGAAAGTGGCTGGTCCATATAAGAATCAGCCAGCCAGCCAGCCAGATCAAATTAGGTATTAAGTGAGATTCCAGTTGTCTTCCAGTGAAACAGCTTACGGATTTGTTATTTTTATATTTTAGTCTTGGTTTTTAGTGTAAGATTGGAAAAAGAGAAATATAATTATCCCAACCAACTTTCAATCCTCCTTGGAGATTCCGACAAGTTCACTGGGGAGTCACGTGTCTCACGTTGTTCAAAGAAGGGGTGTCAACGAGCCAAACTGGGCTGAGTTTATCAACTAGGCTTGGGCTCATAAAGGTGGGCTCGGCTCAACTTGGCTTTCCAGTAAAAATGCCAAATCCAATTTTTCTTATTTGAATATTATTATCGTTATACATACATATTACAAAATTCTTATTCAAGCTTTTAGCAAACTGAGCTTAGCAACGCTCAGCTCAGAGCTCAGGCTCACTTATGAAACAAATTCAAATCAAATTTCAGGCTCGGTTCATCAAACTTAAAACAAAGCTCAGGCTTGCCTCTTAACGGGTGAGCTGAATTAACTTTGGCTTATTGACATCCTTAGTTCAAAGTATTAACCCCAAGCTACCTTTGCGGGAAAATTTTAGGTGAAAACAAGTCTCATGAGAATTGTGCAAATGGCACCAGGGTGCAGACACATCAGTGCTAAAAAATGACAAGTACCCCCCAAAAAGTGTAAATCACTTTTTTGTACTGCTGCGTCAGTCCCTTTGGTGCCATTTGCATAGTTCTCACGAGATTCGTTTTCACATAATCCAAGCACTAAATGTATTAGTAGTTATCCATTACCTCCGGACAGAGCAAGGTAACTGACAGCTACAATAATTAAAAGAAAGAAAGGATCTGCTACACCCAAATTTGTTACATATGTTTCCACATTATAGGCTGACACGTAATGTTTTTCTTTTTTGAATTTGATGTCTTTCTTAATAGGAAGTTTTTGTTCATCTGAACACTTTAATGATTTTAACCCTACAAACTCTATTTTTATAGGTACCTATGTTTTTCATTTGAAAACTGTTTTACAGTTTTAACCCTGTAGGGCCTGTACACCTCACCTTTTGTGTGTAGGACATGAGGGAACAGACAAGTTGGATGTTGCAGATGCTTTCCCATTAAATGCTGTAGGGTAGCACCGATGTTCCTGTTCATCGGCTAATGAGAATCGTTTCAAGGGGAGACACCATCGACCGTATTGAAACTTTGGTAATAAAATATAGGAAAATCTGGGAATCGTTTTTCGGGAATTAAAAACTCATCTGGTGTAGCTTTTCCAGGAAAAGGTCTATTCTTTTTCTTTTTTTTTTTTAGCTGTACTCAACTAACTAGGGCGATATCACTTATGACACCCCCTTGTGCGACGCCTCGTGGGGCAAAACACATTGGGGGTGGGATCCATTCACTTTTGGAGGTGACGTGTAGACAGAAAAAGTGAATCATCACAAAAAATAATCACTGCTGAGTGTTATTCACCTTTTCTGTCTACGTGTCACCGACGCCCCCTGGTGTTACAGCCTGATTACAGTAAAAAGGTTACAGGAAATCCGCTTTATTTGAACACTATTCTTCTTAAGATAATCGTGTGGCTACGGCCCACATGCTTTCTTTTCTTTTCTTTTCTTTTTTGTTTTTTTTTTTTTTTTGTTTTTTAATTTTTATACGAAAAGCTTTCCGCGGACTTTGATGGTAATCCAATGGTGGTAATCGAGACCGTCCAATGGTGGTAATCCAAAGGACAAAATAAACCCGAGAAGCGTTTGACCGTTATATCGACCGTTAATGGAGCATAATAAACAGTCAGAACTGTAGATTTGCCATTGGAGATGAATGGGATTTTCATCCTCCCTAAACCGGAGTGTCGGTGCACAAATGGCACTCAACAGTTCGTCACTCTACTGAAAAAACTAAATAAATAAACAAAGTGAATGAAACTCACCGACGGTAGCTGACCGGAAAGTAGTCCAGCCATCCACAACGTTCCGACTAGCCTTCACCACCGTATTTCCGATCCCATCTCCGACGAACATCAACATTGTTTTCTTCCTCTCCACCTCCACATTTTCAAAATAAGCGCCGGCCTTTATGTAAATCACGAACCTCGTCGTAGTCGAATTGGGTGCCGCAGCTACTGCCTCGCTGATCGTCGTGAAGTTCCCACTCCCGTCTTTCGCCACCACCAGATCGAAATTCGTCACGTTCGTCGACGTCTGCAATAGCTTTCGATCCTTCGGTGATACCCATCTCGGAAACCCACCAACTATGCGACCATATTCCGGAAATAACTCAGCCTTGGAGGTTTTCGCCGTTGGGATCTTCTTAAGCATCACAAGAGAATTACTGACCAAATGGGTTATGTTGTGTAAGTTTTTCTCGATCAGTTTTCTCACATTCCCCTTATTTTTACCGAATCCCTCAAGACAAGTGTATTGGTTCGTCATGGCAGCGCTCAGGAATGTCTGTAAGTCATGGTAGTGTTTTGAAGATGAGGTGTTCGGGGAAAGATCTGAGAGAGTGGTTTTGAGCTCAGCGATGGTATTGTCGAAGAGTTCGAGACAGTCGTCTAGAGCCCGCTTTTGAAGTGGGTCGAGGTTTCTGAGATTCTTTCGGAAACGGCTGCAGTTAGAGGAGGAGGTGTTGACTTCATAGATGGTATAGTTAACAGTGGCAGAGATGATCTGTGGGATTGATTTGGAGGCGAGATCTGGAAAGGAAGAGAGGGTTGAAATGCAGAGTTCTGGGTATAAGGTGCCTTCACAGGTTGAGTGAGCAATCTGGAGGTGCTTGTGGAGGTGCATTGGTGGGATTTTTGTGGTTTTGGGGCTCTTTTTCATTGGGTTTGCTGAGGAGAGTAGGAGTAAGAGAAGGGTTGAAATGGGCAAGAGAGAAAGCAGGATTTTAGTTCTTTTGAGATTAAACATTGTGGATCGAAAGCCTTTGTTTACTTTGATGCAGAGGATGCAGAAAGAGAAAGGGAGGAGAAGATGTGGATTGAATGGTTGTGAGTCAAGTTTCTTTTGATATTGTGAGGAGTTCCAACTTACAAGAGCGCTTGGCCGGGCTGAGGGTGAGAGTTTGGGTTTCAGTGAAACTTATCAATGATTTATTCAATGACCAAAAGATGAGATGAGATTGTTGGGTTTATGTCTTGTATTCAACCCGAGACATAACCCGGGAATGATAACCCGAATATGGGCAAAAAAAAATTGAACCGTTTTGGATCCGAATCCGATATATATATATATATATATGGGTTTTGGGGGGTTATAGTTGGGGTTTTCTCGATTTCCATGCTGTTGCTATGTTCATTATAATATCTGTTCTTCGATCATAGTGAAAGCTCTCTCTTTTCTATTTTCACCCGTGGACGTAGGCTTCAAGCCGAAACATATATATCGTCTTGTCCTTGTGTGCGGTTGTTTTCTACTTTATTTTTTCTCTTTTCTTGTTTGTTGCATACAATCATAGATCTTGGTTCATGCATAACAGAGATGATGATGCACGGTAAATTCCAGCACTGCACCGACTATGGGTCCAAAGGCAGGATGTGAAAATGGAAAAACTTGTTCAAGTGTTTTTAGACAAAAATTGTGTGGATTAGAAAATCACATTGGATTGGATTATCTTCACGGGGAACCTCTTAGGCAAGGGGCCATTTTGTTGTGGGTCCCAAATATTGTCTTTAGAATGTTTTGTAGCAATTGGCTCGTGAAAGATGATGAGAGTTACTATTATGAACTTGGATGTACTTTCAATTTATCGACGCTTAGATCTGGTGTATTTTTTCGGTACTTGAAGGCAGCTTAAGTCTTAAACACAAGATAGAGACTCGTCCATATGCTCTGCACCATCTCACAGAGGGTGATGATGGTGGATAAGGACATGGGTTTTAAAAGCGTCACCATAGAGACCTATAAGTCCAAGTTATTATCCAAGTCGGTGATGAGTAATGATGTTGAATTGTTGACTGCCATCGGCCTTCAAAACTTAATAAATTACTAAAATATAAAGTTACTTTTTTTATTCAATAGCTTTGCATGCCATTATGAGAAGTGCAAAGTCATAATTTCATCGAGCATTGGACTCTTCTTTCCTTGGTGAAGGATAGACAGTGTAATTTCAATATTTAATTAAAAAATTGACTGCATAAGGGAGTGTTTATATGCTATGTGAAAGGTGTTATTGTGCTAAAACTAATAAAAATGAACAGCGAGCGATGGGTTAATGTTGTGTTTCGTAGTAAATATTTTAGTACGAATAACAAGAAAACTAAAATAAATAAGATTAAAGCATAAAAAAAATACGAAGATTTGTCTGGTTCAACGATGTGCCTACATTTACGGGAGAAAAACAATCTTCTTTTACTATGTAATGTAAAAATCGTACAAGAATGTGTGATTTTAAACATGAAAAACCCACACATGATCCCTTGTACACCATTTCACTCTCTCACCCTCTCAAGCCCATGAGAACCAGAAAAACAAGAGAGAGAAAAAAAAAACATTATTTTGCATGGCTCTCTCCTCACATTTCTCCTAAGTTTTTAATTGGGGTTTCCTCACTATTTTAGCCGTCAAACACAACTCCTCTCTTAAGAGGGGTCTTTAGTTCCAAAGTAAATAAACATTTGTCTTAATCGTTAAATCTTCTAAGATCTAGTAGGGTTCCTAAAAGATAAAACAAAAAACCGACAAATCTCCACTTTGGCTTTATTTTTCAGTCCCTTAGAAAATCACATGTAATTGTCATTGTCTAGTATCATGCTGCGATACAATTCTTTAGTATTACATTAATATATGATGTAGCTTCACACCTCCTTTGCTTGAAGTGCTCCACCCCAATTGGTAAGGATAGTTCCACTAATCTTCAACAATGAACTAGATTGGTCAAGTTCAAGCATTGCTTGAACTTCTCCGTAGTAATCGGTTTTGTCATCATGTTAGTTGTATTGTCCTTAGTGTGAACCTTCATCAAATTTATCTTTTTGTCTTCAATTAAATCCTGTATTCAATGATACTTCACATCGATGTGCTTGGTTCTAGAATGATAAACCTGATTTTTTCGCCAACTGAATGACACTCATACTGTTATAATATAACACCAATTTTTCTTGCTTCAACACAAGTTCTATGACTAAACCTATCACCCACAAAGCCTCTTTAGCACCCTCAATAGTTGCTATATATTTTTCCTTAGTTGTGGATAAGAAAATTGTTGGCTGTAACATTGTTTTCCAACTGATAGACTCACTTACAAGAGTAAGAGATACCTTGTTGTAGATCTCTTATGGTCCAAGTCACCTGCACAATCAGCATCAACATAGCTCACAATCTATCTGGTTCCTTTATGTTGTTCAAATAAAATACCAAAATTTATCGTAACTTTTAAGTACCTTAGAATCTACTTTACAACATTCCAATCTTCTTTACCTAGATTATCTATATACTTACTCACCAAACTGATCGTATGTGAGAGATCTGGCCTAGTGTAAATCATTGCATACATAAGACTTGCTATAGCACTAGCATACGACATTTGGGACATCCTTCACTTCCTTATTTATAGTAGGACACAAGCTAGCAGATAATTTGAAGTGATTTGCTAGAGAAGTACTTATTGGTTTAGAGTTTTGCATATTAAACCTCTCTAGCACATTTTTTACATATCGCTTTTGAAATATCTAAAGCTTTTCAGCCTTCCTGTCCCTCTGGATTTCCATACTAATGATCTTTTTAGTAGCACCTAGATCCATCATGTCAAATTTATTACTCAACTTGGACTTCAATAAATCAATCTCATGTTTATTCTTTGTAGCAATCAGCATGCCATCAACACACAACATTAGTAGAATAAAACAACCATCCTTAAGAACTCTGTAGTAAACATAATTGTCATATTGATTCCTCATGTATCCAATCCATACCATAAAGAAATCAAAGCACTTGTACCATTGTCTTGGAGATTGCTTAAGCCCATTAAGTGATTTGTTCAACTTACAAACAAACTCTCATTTTCCTTGCTCTTTGAATCCCTTTTAGTTACTCCATATAAATTTTCTTATTTGATTCACCATGAAGGAATGTCGTCTTTACATCCAGTTGCTCTAACTCTAAATCAAGTAAAACAACCATGGCTAACATCACCCTGATTGAGGTATGTTTTATTATTTAAGATAATATTTCATTATAATCAACTTCATTTTCTTGTCCATACCCCTTTGCCACTAACCGAGCATTGAACTTTTTCCCTTCTTTCTCTAATATTGCTTCCTTTTTTCTGTACACCCATTTGCACCTAATCACCTTTTTACATTTTGGTCTTTCAACCAACTCCCAAGTGTTGTTCCTGTGAAGTGATTATATTTTCTCCATCATTGCAGTCATCCAATTTTTATTATCCGTACAACTAATAGCATCCTAGAAACAATATGGATTACCACTACTAACAACTAATGCAAATGCTACCATGCATTATTTTCCATACAAACAATATTTGTAAAAACTAAGTTTACATGTTTTCACCCTTGTAAGCAAATTCCATTTATAAAGTTCCAACAATCATTTCTCACTCATATGACATTACCTCATGTGTCATAGAGTGGTATCATCAAAATCACAATCAACATGAGCAGTTGCAACTGCTCCACCTGTAACTATAGTCACTATCAACTTGTAAAGATTTCCTTCATTTTTTTCATTCATGACAACCATAGTCCCTTTAGTGACTTTAAAGACTCCACCCGTTGCCATGAAGGTATATCCATTCGAGTATAATGCAGCCAAGAAAATTAATTTTTTCTTTAAATCCAAGATATACCTAACATCCTCAAGTGCTTTTACCATGCCATCAAACATTTTAACTCTAATGGTTCTTATTCCAATGATTTTGTAAGTCACATTATTACCCATTAGAAAAATATTGTCATTATAAGGACTATAAGTATCAAACCATTCCCTATAAGGGCACATGTGATAAGAACAACTAGAATCTAAAATCCACATTTTAGCAAGATAATTTATACTTGTACTGACTGTGAGAAGTCCCCATCACTATCTGAACTGTCTGCTACCACGCAAGCCTGATCTGAAGATTGCTCAATTTCATTTTTCTTTTCCTTCAAATCTTTTTGGTGCTTTTTGTAATCCCTTTTCATACGTCCTTCCTTTTTGCAATAATAACACTCGAATTTGCTACTATTTTCTTTTGATTTCGAGTGTGACCTCTCTTTGTTACCAGACCATTTGTCTTTACTTCTTCCATGTTGATGGCTTAATTTACCCTTAGCCACCAACCCTTTTGCTTGGGAACCATTTCCTAGCTTCTGAAGTGTTTTAGTCTCCAATAAAGTTCTTGTCACCTCATTAACCTTGAGAGTATCTTTCTCAACCAATAATGTACGTGGTCACAAGTGTATCAAAGGAACCTAGAAGAGAAGCCAAAAGCAGAAGTGCCTTGTCTTCCTCTTCAATTTTCACCTCATCACTTAATAGTTGAGAAATAATTTTATTAAAAACATTGAGATGATCCAAAATATTAGTTCCTTCATTCATCCGTAATTGATATAATTGTTTTTTCAAAAATAATTTATTTGTGGGCGATTTTGACATATATAAATTTGCTAATTTTTTCCATAATGCTAGAGTAAAAGTTTCATTCAAAACATTGTATTTTACCTCTAGTTTGAGACATAAGTAGATAATGCTCACTGCCTTCATCTTAAGTTCCTCCTAGTCACTGTTAGACATGGTTTCCGGCTTTTTTTCTTTGCCAAATAGTGCTTTGATTAGCCCTTGCTATTCCATAATATCTTTAACTGTACTTTGCCACATGCTAAAGTTGTTTTTCCCATCAAAGGGATCCACCTCAAACTTGGCCATTGAGAATCCTTTCCCGACCATCGTATTGAACTCCAGTAATCAAGAACTTGTTCTTAATTCCTATCCTCCCTGGCTGAACCTAGCGCTCTAATACTACTTGTTGTGTTTTGTAGTAAATATTTCAGTACGAATAACAAGAAAAATATAACTAAGATCAAAGCACAAAAAATAAGAGACACCAAGATTTACGTGGCTTGACAATGTGCCTACATCCACGAGAGAGAAACAATCTTTTTCATTATGTAACGTGAAAACTGTACAAGAATGTGTGATTCCAAGCCCAAAAAACCCACACTTGATCCCTTGTACACCCCTTCTCTCTCTCACCCTATTTTACTTTTAGTTTTTGATTAATTTCTTATTACTTCACATGAATTACCACTTCCATGTCACTATGTATGCATTACCATATCCATATCACTACACATGCACTTACATTTACACATCACTACATGCAAATTTAGTTACATTTCACTACATATGCACTATCACTTTTATCACAACACATGCAAATTCACTTACATATCACTACATATACACTAGCACTTCTTATCACTATGTATGCAAATTCACTTACACATCACTACATAGACATTACCACTTCTTATCACAACATGTGCAATGTCACTTACACATCACTACATATGCACTATCACTTCTTATCATTACAAACAAAAGGAGTTCAGTTCTGGAACAAATTATGTGTTATGAAAGGGCTAAAAAATTAGGTAGAAGGGCTGAATTTAGGTGACAAACAGTAGGGAGAGGAGTGGGAAATGATTGGCCTGATTTAGAATAGGTTTGGAGAAGAAGCAATAGGGAAAACATGGATTACAGTGTTTATATTTCCTATAGGTTTTGTGGACTAATATGGAGGGAGATTTTGGGTTTTAAGGCTGAGATAGCAAGGGAGGATGGTTTTATGGGAGAAAACCATAAAAGAAAGGGAGAAGAACTTATGCTACAAATTGGGGCTAATGTGTGATTTGTGGGGTTTAGTTTCTTGTTGTTTTTGCAATAATAATATCTTGCAAAGTAGATTGATTCACTGATAATAGTAAGAAAGTTAAATAATAAAGCAAGAAAAGTGAAGAAAGAATAGAGAAAGATAAAAGAAAAGATGAGAGATTAGAGAGATCGTAGAAGAGAAAAGTGCATAACGAAGAGAAGAAAGATGAGAAAGAGAAAGCTTATAGGATAGCCACTCACGAAGCCCAAGTTTTGTTTTTATTTTTTAAGAAAAAAAAGCTTCATTCAATTCTTCCAATAATGTTCGTACAACCTTAAATCACATATTATATAATATTTCATAAGTTTCTATTTCTATTTTGGACTTAAAAAACCTATTGAATCGTGGTTGTTGACCAATACTTCTAACATACTTATAATTTCTTTTAAAAAAAAAACACCCTAACTAATCATTAGTTGCAACTAACCCTCTAGGCCATAAGCCTTCTTACAAAATGCCCCCTAAGACACTAAAATCCTTACAAAAATACCCCTAAAACACACACACACACAAAAAAAAACTAAACTACCAAGGCTTATTGGGCCTCTTCCAAGCTCTCTCTTTGGTCTTGACCATGGGCCTTTAAAGAAGATAAGTCACTAAAAAAAAAAAGATTTTAGAAGTGGTCAAAACCATTGCTTAATCCTACAAAAACTGATGTTATAGGTAATGAGACCTTATACAAGTGGTTTAAAAAACCATCTCGATAGTTATATCGACTGCCACCTAGGTACCATCACGTAAAGGGTATATCAACATTTTTGGTGACCGCTGGTATACAAAGAATTATATAGCGTTGGTCATCCATTGTGGTGGTTATAATCGTTGCTATTGATCAATATTTTTCTATATTATTATGACCAGCTATTGCAACAGAAAAAATCGTTGCTACATCTTTCACATATAGCAATGGTTAGAAGACCATTGCTAAAATTTTCTTTAGATAAACTATAACAATGATTTTGAAATTATGGGTACATCCTACACATATAGTGAAGATTAAGAAACCGCTACAATAAGTTTATTCTGGACAATAGCAACAGTTATAAAAATGACGTTAAAAGCTCAAGAACTAAAAGGGAAACAATGATAGTTTTTGACCGCTTTTATTTCTTATATTTCCCAAATATATAGTGACGGTTGAAACCGTCGTTATATATGTAAAAACACAATTTTTTTCATTAAATAAATCAACATTTATTAAGTTTGATCACAACTAGAAATCCATAACTAATAATAAAATTCACAACATTGTATTTAAAAGGTATATAAAAAATTTAGAATTTATAAAATTGTAATTGTTTCATTACAACAGTAGATCAAATAGGACATGCACTTATCTCAACTTAAATTACCTAAAATATATCCAACAAAAAAACACTATTAAAAAAATACATTGAAGTCTGCCACATTATATAACTTGATTATTCTATATTATGT
>JAOXJP010000006.1:16255338-16268513 GCA_025762735.1 Platanus orientalis | reverse complement strand
GTGGACCCCCCCCCCAAGTGTATTCCCAGGAGAGAACAATGTTCCTCTTAAGGGGGGGTGTTGAAGTATATTAATTTGTGTATCTCCTAACACCTTAAGGTTTTGGGAGAGTTGGTTAATTTGCTGTCAACAATATGTATCACCCTACTTGGATCTGATGTCCTCATTAGTGCTGCGGTATTTGAAAAGGAGTCTAGGTGGTGGATTGTTGTGTACCAGACAGGTTGGTCTATGTGTTGACACCTATACGGATGTTGATTGGGCTGGATCCATGTCCAATAGATAGTTTACCTTTGGTTAATGTACCTTTGTTGGTGGTAACCTTGTGATGTAATGGAGTAAAAAACAGTTTGTTGTTGTTTGGTTGAGTGTTGAAGCCAAACTTCGCTCAATGACACATGGTGTATGTGATCTTCTTTGGTTGCAACTTCTCTTATTTGAGCTTGGTTCTGAGTACCTATGACTCTCTAGTGTGACAACAAGGCTGCTATTAGCATTGCACAATCCCGTTCAACAGTTCAACTTGACCACACCAAACATATTGAAGTTGATTATCATTTTATCAAGGAGAAACTTCTATATGACATTATTTGTATCCCTTTGGTTAAAACTGAAGACCAGCTTGCAAACTTGTTTACAAAAGGTCTGAGTGGCCCTCACTTTCATTATTTGGTTGGCAAGGTAGGTTTGTTTGATATCTACTACCTAGCTTGAGGGGGAGTGTAGATGTAGATGTATGGGTGTATTATCGTGATATTTTGTCTTAGTTGTCTATACTCTTTATAAGGGTATTAATATACTTCTGCCCTCATATATACTATAGCCAGTATGAGAGATTAAGCTTACATTCTCTCTACTATTCTCCATACGATCTCTATACTTCTTCTTTCTCTTCTTCTCTTCTTTTTCATTCTTTTAACATCAATCAATCCAACTTTGTCATGCACTGGGCTTGAGATTGGCAATGCTGCTTTGATGGTCAGTTGGAGCTGGTAGCAGTAAATTCTTTGAATACTGAATCAATTCAGCACGTGAATTCAGTAAAGCTGTATAATTGTAATGTCAGAGATCTGTTCTGGTTCTGAATGATGGGCCTGATTAGGGCGCAACTTTGATTGGGGATTGTTTTGGTTCAGAATCATGGATTACTCTCAACCTTGTCTAGGAGGATGAAAAATTGGAGAAGAAGAAAGGGAGCTATCATCTAAGGACGAGGAGCACGTAGATGATGTTAGAGAGGTGGATCGTCCAGAAGTCAACGTGGAAGAGGCTGCTGAGAATGTTTATGATATCAACCAGAAATTATGAAATGTTTTCCCAGTGGACTTGAGCATGCTGTTGATACTTTAAGAGATTAGAGGAATGAGATGGGTTTGTGTGGAGATGGAAAAACTTAATGAGGTGATGGCCAATGTCTGCTCAGTCATTTCAGAGTTGGCTGTTTGGTCGCAAGAGATGTCCTGAACGGATTAACATGCTACACAACTCCTAGATGGGCAGAGGAGCAAGTTCAAGGGGAGGGTTTGCACCTAGGCAGAGCTAGAGGGAAGGGATGGAGAGGGGAGCTTGTTACCAGTTGCTTGGAGGGGGGCGGGGTTATTCTGGCGGGGTTTTGGGTCTGTTTTTGTGATTTCCTGGTTATGGTGTTAAAGTAAGGAATTTTTTTTTGCTGAATTATTAATTTTATTAAGAACTCAAAAAAATGAAACAAAAAGAAACAATAACAGCAAAACAAACAGCCAAACCAAACAAGGGAAGCTTAACAATATGGCATATAGTTCACAACAAAAGGTTCCTGCTGACCAACACTCCACTTGGCTAGCCTGTCAGCCATGTCATTCTGGGCTCTAGGAATCCACTGCAACTTCACCTGTACCTCCACAAGAAGGGCTCTTATCTGATAGATGACGTTCTTCAACCTCCAAGCCCCACCCTTTTCCCCCAAGTGTTAAAGTAAGGAAATTAACTAAGAAATAAAGCACGAATATGATAACAGCCACCTATATAGCTCTTTGAGCTATCAATCCTGTACAGTTTACGGCTACAAGAGAAGATGACAGAAAAATTTAGTTGTGAGGTCCACTTGATTGATCATGGGGACCACATGTGGTTGAAGAGGAAATTCATTTACTCCTTACGGTTGGACTGGTCTACAGTCTTTTATTTTTGTTTTATTTAATTTCTCCTTCTTTGTGGAGAAAAGAGTAATTTGGGTATTTTTAAATTTAACTTTTAGTTTTCTTTTCTCTGTTTGGTAGCTAGGTTAAATCCAGTCAGCTCATTATAATTCTGGTTTTTATTTGAGTTTTGTTTCATTTTAGAACTTGAGTCGAAACATGGCCTACATCTGTGTTATAGTTAGTTTCTCAGTTGAAAAGTGATTTTTATTTTTGGATAATTAAAACTGAAAATTGAGTCAAACTAGGATCCTGAAAACGGGAAAGCTAAGCTGGTCATGTGATATATGTACCCTCGTGTAACAAGTCTTATTATGATTATTGAATGAAGGAAATCAAGCTTGCAGTAGCCTTCTTTGGTGCGACTCCAGATCCAAAAGTGTGATGCATTTGAACCTTAGGTGTGACCATTACTTTTTAACAAGTTACTGTTCACTTGCATTCGTGTGTTACTGTTTATGCAACACTATTCACATGCTATTGTTTTGTTCTTCTATTCTTCCTCCTCCGTTTCTCTATTACCTGGTTTTATTTTTATTTTTTTATGATTTTATTTGCTAAAAATATTATGATATACAGCTCGTGTAAACCCTATTTATCCCTAGTTTTCTTCCTAAGCCGTAACCCTAAACCTAAAACAGTTCCTTTAACTGCTATTTTTCCTTTTAATTAACAGACCACAATCGCTTCCTTAGTATCCTAATATCCTTACGGCTACCCTTTAATATCCCCACATCTACTTAAATTTCTGAATTTTCCATCAAACCCTGTTGTGAGCCAAAATCTAGCAACTGTTTTCATCACCTCTCATTGATTCCTCCATTTTAAGATCCAAACAGAAACCATCGACTAAGTTTTTACCAATAACCTACTTCTGAAACAATTTCCAGCAGCTTTAAACTTTTTTATTTTTTATTTTTTTAAACTCTAGAGTCTAAATCTTCTCTAGTATTTGAGAAAAAAATATCAAAATTTTTCTCTTTTGGCTGATTGGCTCTGCATCAAGAAAATAGGTGGTAGTGCAGGCCTGCAAAGTGCTTCTCCAATTTTCTATTGAAAACATATTAATTAATGTATCGGCCATATTCTTATGCACACATTGATGCACCACCTAAGCTCTTAATTGGTTCTTGTAGAATTTAGGGAGGAATGAGCAGGGAAATAGCAAGTGTATATTAAGAATAAGAAAGAAGAAGGTAGAGAAGAGAAGATTACCAACAGAAGGATGGTTCTTGGCCTCCACCTTGGTTGCACAAACCCCAAAAAAGGGAAACCATTCCTGGTTTGAATTCAGCAAACATGCATGGGAAGAAGACCAGCTGTGAGAGCATAAAGTCTGATTTTTATTAAATGTTCTTCATCATTAACTCTATTGATGCATCATGGGCAATATATATCCCATTACAAATCCTAAGTTTAACTTAATCCCCAACATAAAAAAAATAATTGAAATAAACCCCTTAGACTCTTTTAATTTCTAATGGGACCCAAACTTTAAAAGACTCTTAAAATAGTACCCCTAAACAATAAAATAATGTAAAAAGGTTAAGTAAATTAAAAGAGACATCTTCTGGACTATTCTAGCCGTACTCTTGAGTGGGACCAGTGGCGGAGCCACATAGGGGCAAGGGGGGGGGGCAACTGGCCGCCCTCAACTTCCAATAAAAAAATATATACAAAAGAAGAATATGTTCTGTGGTGACAGAGCATAGGGGCAGGGGGGCAATTGCCCCCCCCTTCAAATTCCAACCAAAAAAAGAATAGGAAGAAAAGTTCTGTGCTGACAAAGTCTCTGTAGTCTATATGGTGAATTATAAGCTGACTCATGTTGTGTTAGGGGTTAAAGAAAGTGTTCAGGTGCAAAAAAAAGAGACACCAAATTCAAAAACGCATCATGTGTCAATCAATAGCATGCTTACATAGGCCTGTGTCAACACAGAAAAAGTACATGATAGGTTAAAATAACAAGTTTGGCCACTTCAAAATGCCATGTTAACCAAATTACTAAAGTGGATAGAGAAGTTTACAAAAACCTATAGCCGTATATTGAATTTTTTTCCTTTTTTTATTTAGTAGAAGCGAAGAAAAGTAATAACAAAAGAGATTATTACCAAAAAAAAAAAGAAAAACAAAAGAGATAGCCTTTGTAGTGTTTATGATGAATTATAAGTTGACATGTGTAGTGCTGGAGGTAAAATCGTCCAAAAAGTATTCAATTGAAAAAGTAAGTGGTAAAAAACAAACACCAAATTAAATACACATCATGTGTCAATCAATGGCACACCTACAAGGTCCATGTCAATACAGACAATCATTTTGCTTCATCATTGCTTTCAATGATATAAATAAAATATATATTTTTTCTCTCCCATAAACCAAGGTTTCTTTCAATCAAGTAATTACAATTTTTGGATGATTACTGTTCTTAAACATTAAAATTAGTAAAGTTCATTGATGAAATCACATATCAAAATATTTTCTCCCATGATCACCATATGAATCTCTGAGATCTAATCACAAAAAAAGTTTAGAATTACCTTAATCGATTAACCCGACACAAGAATCCAATCCAATCCAATCTCTAAAGTCTCCACACCTGCTCCAGAGTTATCTGCACCTCTCTCACTTTCAGAATTGTTACAAGACCATATTTGAATATGAGTAACCCTATATATAGGGTTTAAGAGAGGTCAAATAAATTCTAGGGTGTGTGGAATCTTTATAGGACTCTTATCCTTAAGCTTATGGGGCCTACCATCCTGAATTGAGTCAAAACTGCAATCAAGAATTCAACTGTTTGATAATTACAACCAGACACTCCATTAATTGCAACAATCCTTGTGACATGTTACAATTGAACTCTCAAGGATTAGATATAACATTGAGGCCTTTCTTCACAAGCCTTTTTCACAAAAACATCATTACACTATACAATATCCCTCAATGACCCTCAGGACAGTAAACTAGTCACTTCGAACCATTTTTGGTCATTGGTAAATTATCTCTAGGACATTAATGGATCAATTGAACATTGAAAATATTTCTTAATAAATTCTTTTTCAAAATTCTTATTTATTTAATTAATATAATTTAAAAAATCATATTGACAAACACTTTATCAAAGACACTGGATCCATATTTGCGTGTCCAATCAATTTATGTTATTCTTAGACTGAATATATCTCCCTATCATTAGGACAGTGGATTCCTTATTGGACACTTATGTTCTGTCAAGCATCAAGTCAAATATCCAAGCTACATTAGGCATCACTGGTTGACAACTCAAAATAATTAACTTGAATAACTCAAAGAATCATAAAGCCTTCAGGTCAAATGATTAGTCTGTAAGTTATGAACATCATTTATACTGACAATGGAGTTTTATGAAATGTGTTCATTATGAATCCTTTTAATGCATTTGAATCATGCATCTACATGTAAGACTAGGGTCTCACTCCAGTGATTGAGATTACATCACTTTATCATATGGTAACTCTACATATAACAGTCTTTTAAGTGATGTGCCCAACATCACCCATGATTGTAAGGTTTCAAGCCTTCAATAATTAGATAGTCAAATCTCTCCACACATAATCCATGTGTTTGACATCCTACTATATTACCTGAGGACCACCCTATCTCATTTCATGAGATCAAATAATTACCCATAAATAAATTTATACACATGTGATAGAACAAAGTACTTTATTATCAATTTCAAACAAATAAATACTATAAAAGGTGTCTATGATGGCTTTGTCAGGACACCTATTCTAACAGTTGTATGCTTAGAGGAGGTCTTCCATCATTCAATCAGTTGTAGTAACCTTGTAGAACACCTTCCCAACCAAGTCTCTAAGCAACAACCAAAGTAAATCTTCAAGTAGCCTTCATTGTGGAATTTCTTCACACACTTTGAGCACACAGTTATACACACACCAGAAAATTATATGTGTATAATGGAGGATTTGATGCAAACTTCAACCAAACACACACCTTCAATTGATCACTGGAGTTGCATAGATATCCCCATGTGTAGCCAGCTAGAAGAAAGTAATTATTCTTTAAAGAACTCAAGAGTCAAAGAAGATAGAAAAACCAGTCTGGCTGCAGGCTTCAAAACAATGGGTTTTGGAATTTTCTTTTTTATTCAAAAACACCTAGAATGGTGTTCCACTAGTAGCCACATGGTGTGGGGTATAAAATCCCATGGAAAATTGAAAAGGGCCTTAAAAGAGGGTGCTGGAAAATTCTGGCAGCAGGATTTTAGGGTTCTTGAATTGTTTTTTAAAAGGATTTTATGGGTTGGGAAAGCGGCCGGATGATGTAGATGATATGGGGATGTGATTAGTGATGAGAGGAAGCAAAGGAGATGAAGATAGGGTGGTCGGCTGGCGTAGGAAAAGTTATGGAGTGAAGGTTTTGAAGGATTATGAATAAATGGTAGTTTTAGAGCGTATAGAGATGGGTTTTGGACTGTTGGCAGCAAGTTCTTCAAGAACAACCATGAAAATTGATGAAGAAGAAGATGAATAAGAATAATTTAACCTGTGGAAAATCACCAATCCACAACTTAGGAAATCACCAACCTAAGCTCCAAGTTTTGGTATGCAAGGAGGAAGTAGCTAGCTGGTAGAGAAAGCTAGAGAATTTTTTGAATCTTTTTTTTGTGTGTGTTTAATCATGAGTGATCGACCAAAGAGGTCTCCCCTTCTTTTATAGCAATCAAATAGGGTTTAAACCCATTTGTCTACATAACAAAAACCAAAATAAAATAAAAAGAGTCAAAATATCCCCCCCCCCCGCGGCACCCCTTAGACTGGTCGACCAAGCCTTTAGAAACGCTTTTATGACACTTCCTATTACATCCCACATAAATGACTCAAATACCCAATGTGTCCCTAATTATACTAAACAATAAAAAGTGTCTACAAATTGAAATAAAATGCTATAAAAATCAGAAAACTAAAACAAAGACATCCAAATAAATGTCTCATGTTCTCCAACGAAAGTGCACACACGTGGCCCTAGAAACAATGGAAAGTGCTCCAAAATAGGGAAGTACTCCAAACTCCTCTGAATCTATCTGTGATCGAAGCAAAGCACTCTATAACCATCCTAGTTCATGTAAAGACTCAAAGGAACCCTCCACCTACATTGATACACCCTGAGGTTACCATGTGACAAGATGTCCTCATCACTTTGTGTATAGGGGAGCAGACAAATTGGGAGTAGAACATTTTCTCTCCCCTAAGAATACCACCGATGCTAGATGGACCCAGATTACCCAAGAGAATAACCATTGAAATTGAGCTTTAAAGCCGATTCCTGGGGAGGACTCCATACTTGCCTGATTTAAGGAGGAACATGAGGGGCTGAGGTAGCAATGATGGGAAGTTCCCTGATAAGTGAGTACCGCATCACTCCTTTTTGGTATAGTAATTTGTCTTCATTGCATAGAACCATCTCACCAACTTTCCCTCATCTTGTCACCTATTGGTGCTACCCATAAGTTCTTGCATGTGCATTTATTTCTGGTTCTATCCTTTCTAATCTTGCTATTGATCCATCTCAACATCCTTGTCTCAGCTATACACATTCTATGTATGTGTTGTTTCTTGACATTCTGTTCCTAGGTCCGGCAAAGGCCGGAGACTGGATGCATTTGTTTAGATAAATTATAACCAGCCAAAGGTATTTGGATTACCGGCAGATCTGTCTAGATGACTGAACTTTGTCTCCAGTGGGAAAAAAGCAAATACCTGTTTGTTACCTATGTTTTTCTCCTGTTGTTATAAAAGAGATGTTTGCTAATATTTAGGATTCAATGTCTGGATCAACCTACATGTTATGCATGCTTAGATGGGAATGACAATGGCGCAGGAATGGGATAGTCCTAATAGTGGCATTGAAAGAATATTACCTTCTGCCTGCTTGGAACTGACACTATTCTGTGGTTGTTGGGAAGATTACAAATTATGACGCTAAAAGATAGTCATCTAAACTCATAGATACCCAATGCATCCATTGGAAATAGAGAAATTGTCCCAGCTTTATTTTCTGGTACACCTGAATGGGTCCTTAAACATTGGTTCAATATGACCATGGCATTGGTTGATGCTTCTTTATCCATGTTACCTTGAGACCATACATGTGCTGGCATCAGAGACAGCCATGAGTTATCTATGGGTTTTGCAGAATGAACAAATTCATGAGGTATGGGTGTGTTGGGGTGTGTGCAACCATTTGTAGAACATATTATTAGATTATGGTTCTCATTGATATCAGTTTTTATGTTCTAGCGTGGAGAGCATACCAAATAAAAACGTGAGTGGATACACACACACACGCACTCTCTCTCTCTCTCACACACAAACGAGTTCTGATTTGGAAAGTTTGTTCTAAGCTTTGGCTAAATTCAATGAGTAGGGTTTTGAGTGAGCAACTTATTCAATAGTCAATATAAATCAGTAATACATGCCTTAATAATAGACATAGGTAGATGTTTTCTCTTTTACTCAATCTGATTTTAGGAGACACACTAGTGCCCCAGGATGGCTGTGATTTCCAAAGTGAACCAATTAATTGAACAGAGAAGTTATTTCCAAGTGAAAATAACAGAAATCCACACTAATACCTTTGAACACTTGCAAATGTCATGTCACTATATTCTTATATGTTTAAGTTCAGCAATAACACATTCAGTGGCATAATTTAGCGTTGAAAGTTACTGCTGTTTTGGAGTTCAAGGGGTTACCTGGAACCCTATTGTTCAATGGAGTTTCAGTAAATTCTTAGAAAGCCTTGGGGTTTGTTGTCTACTAGCCTTGTCTTTATGATAAATATGTACATGGGATTTTCCCTTTTTCATCATTAATACAAAATCTTATAAAAAAAATTGACACGCATTCCTGACTTGTTTCAGGAACGCAGCGGCTACCACGCCTTGTGGGCCTTTCAAAGGCACTCGAAATGATGCTGGTATGCTGTCATCCTTCTTGTATTTATTTTTGTTCCAGAATATTAAATAACCTTTGTTTTTCTAGTCAATCAAGCCTTTTAGCTAATGTCGTCACCTTTGTTAGTCATTAAACCTTTCAGCTAACCTCTCTCTCTCTCTCTCTTTCAAATAGATGTCAAAGTCAGTTAAAGGGAATGAAGCTCATTCCTTGGGCCTTGTTGATGCTATAGTTCCACCAAATGAGTTGGTAAATACTGCCCGTCAGTGGGCCTTGGATATTGTGGAGCGCAGAAGACCGTGGGTTGCTAGTCTTCACAAGACTGACAAGTTAGAGCCACTTGGGGAGGCTAGGGAAATACTGAAGTTTGCAAGAGCTCAGGCCCGAAAACAAGCTCCTAATCTCAAACACCCATTAGTTTGCATTGATGTCATTGAAGAGGGCATAGTTTCCGGACCCCGCACTGGACTTTGGAAGGTATAGAACTCTCTCTCTCTCTCTCTCCTGCTTTCTTTCCATAATACAGCTATTATGTGTCCATAATATTATGTCTGGTCTTGGCAGGAGGCGGAAGCTTTTCAGGGACTTCTTCACTCTGACACCTGCAAGAGCTTGGTCCACATCTTCTTTGCTCAACGTGGGACCTCAAAGGTTTGAACAAAGGATGCTATTGGATTGGTTAATTTACCTTTGACCTAAAAGAAAAAGAACTATTGCAATAGTTATAAGAGGACATCATTGTCCTTCTATCTCTTACCATTCGCAACTTCCGTCAAGTTGGTGATTGACTTGGTCCAGACAGGGTCAGAGTAGCGGGACCAAACCTTTTTATAATAATAATAATAATAATAATAATAATAATAATAACTATTGTTATTATTATTATTACAGTAAACCACCTTATGTTGTTTACTTTGTTAATTATTATGTGCTTCCCAGATGACTCTGAAAATCTCTGCAGTTGTCATTTGTGACTTGAAATTTTATAACATGAATAGAATATATGTTTAGGTAAACATAATTCATAGTATTTCTGAAAAAAAATATTACAAGTTATGTTTGTGGACAAATATATTAATATTCTTAAAAATTTATAATCTTGATTAGTCTTCTATATTGGATCTTCATAAGCTGGTTACTGGTTGGTTGGCGTCTAGTCGATATTTTAGTTGGAGGACATTCCCTGTGGCAATCCTGAAGTTGCGAATTTTGACCCTAGTGAATTTCAACCGTCCCTCCTTTCCCCTTTCAATCCTCAAAGATTATTACAACAATCATATAGATAACACTTCCACTTTGTAAGTGTGCAACAGGTTCCTGGTATCACTGATCGGGGTTTGGTACCAAGGAGAATAAATAAAGTTGCAATTCTTGGTGGAGGATTAATGGGTTCAGGGATAGCGACAGCACTGATCCTTAGTAATTATCCTGTGATTCTGAAAGAAGTAAATGACAAGTTCCTACAGGCTGGGATTGGTAGAGTCAAAGGTGAGGCCTGAATTTTGCATTGTATTAGTTGTTACTTAAGCATGTGCTTTTTCTCACAACTTATCATGACATCATTTCAGCCAATTTGCAAAGTCGTGTCAAGAAAGGGAAAATGACTGAAGAGAGGTTTGAGAAAGCCCTCTCTCTTCTCAAGGGTGTTCTTGACTATGAAAGTTTGAGAGATGTGGACATGGTTATAGAGGTGAGTTCAGAACATTTGTTGTTTTTAGTTATTTTATTTTATTGATAAGTTACTTTATTTGTTATATTATTTTTAACAAATTATTTTACTTTCTTTTTGATGCTTGGGACAGGCTGTTATTGAAAACGTCTCTTTAAAACAACAAATTTTTGCTGATCTCGAAAAATACTGCCCACCTCATTGTGTACTTGCTTCTAATACTTCCACCATTGACTTGAACATGATTGGTGAGAGGACCAAGTCCCATGATCGGATTGTTGGAGCCCATTTCTTTAGGTAATTTCTGTAACGGTGCGTTAATGGTTCCTTTTGTCCTTTCTTATCTATACATTTTTGTATTCTTGTGGTGCAGTCCGGCTCATGTCATGCCCCTCTTGGAAATAGTTCGTACACAGAAGACGTCTCCCCAAGTAATTGTTGACTTACTAGATGTTGGGAAGAAAATTAAAAAAACCCCAGTTGTGGTTGGGAACTGCACTGGCTTTGCCGTCAACAGGATGTTCTTTCCTTACTCACAAGCAGCTATCTTACTCGTTGAGCATGGTTCAGATTTGTATCAAATTGATCGGGCAATTACCAAATTTGGAATGCCGATGGGCCCCTTCAGGTATTTAATGGATCAAATATTACTGATTTTGGTTGTTGATGATCTCCAGATAGTTCTTCCCTTTGCTTCCAAAAGCAGCCCATAGCCTCTTTGAATCACTTTGATATTTCTTTCATTCAGGATGGTTGATCTGGTCGGTTTTGGGGTTGCAATTGCTACGGGTATCCAGTTCGTTGAGAACTTTCCAGAGAGATCGTATAAATCAATGTTGATCCCAATCATGCAAGAGGATAAGAGAGCAGGTAGGGATGATTTCCGTTGCATTACTTGTCTTGGGAATTGCTTCCTTGTCATCTCCATTAGAAGTATATTTTGACAAGTTGAATTCTAATTTGGTTTTGAAAGTTATATATCCTTATGGGTTATGGCACTTGTTTCAGGTGAAAGTACTCGTAAAGGTTTCTATGTCTACGATAACAAGCGCAAGGCTAGCCCAGACCCTGAAATAAAAAAGCATATTGAGAAGGCAAGGAACATTTCTGGTGTGACTGCTGACCCAAAGGTTTCTCTCTCTCTCTCTCTCTCTCTCTCATCACAATTATCATATGACTCTTGCTTCTGTGTTAAATAGTGTGTTGGACAAAAAGTATTCTTTCAATCTGCCTATATGCAAAAATAGTGGGTCGACAAAAAAGTTCTCTTTCAATTTGCTCTATGCAAAAATAGTGGGTTGATAAAGATTCTATTTAAATTTAGTTTATTTGATTGACTTAACCATAAACCATCCATAACAAGGGGATAAAATTTGATTATGGGCGTTAAGTCCATCATACTCTATGGACACCATCTCAAATAGTACTGTACAGTTGGCTCATCTACTCAATGATCTAGACCACTCTGTCTGTGAGCCACCTCTTGGATGTACGTGACTTCGAAAATTAAACCGACTCTGCTAACTACCTGATATAGAGGTGGGATTTGGTGAGACCACTTAAAGTGAGCCTAAGATAGGAATGGCATTAGGACTGACACATCAGCGCCAAAAAAGTGACTTACACTTTTTAGGGGATGCTTTTCACTTTCTGGCGCTGATGTTTTGGCCTTAATGTCATTCCTATCTTAGGCTCACTCTTAAGTAGTCTCACCAAATCCTTAGGGACTGATATATGGTCATTTGTTAACTTTGTCTTTAAGCTGTCAAAGTCCAACAGAATATTCAAGACAAACAGTCTCGAGTTCTGAGTTATGATCCATACAAGAGTTTATCACCAACTAAAATGTCAATTTATAAAACAGTGTTTACAGTTAGCATGTAGGGTTCTTAAGGGATGAACCTGAGGTCCATCATTAGCATCTCTGTAAAAGGACTATACTCTCAAAACATATGCTATTTCAGACACACCGGTGGCCTCTTGGATTCAAGGTTTAAAATCTCGGCTGGGGTGTGTGTCTTGGAAATTTTATTGTATGTTTGTGCTAATTTTTTCCTGCTGGCTACAACCACCTGATCTGGAGTCAAATACACTACACCATTATGCCACCAGTTAAAGAGATTTGGGTTATGGAGGTCTCAAACTTGAATTATTTAAGAAAGGGGCCCGATCAGAGTTTTGAACTGTTGGCCTCTTGATCAGCAGTCTATTCACTATTTTTTGTAGTTTCTGGGGTATGCGATGAGCAGTTAGCCCAGTTAATTCCTGATTCACACACACACACACACACACACACACACACATATATATATATATATATATATATATATATATATATATATAGTCATTACGCAGGGATATAA
Source organism: Platanus orientalis (assembly GCA_025762735.1). Classification (NCBI taxonomy): domain Eukaryota; kingdom Viridiplantae; phylum Streptophyta; class Magnoliopsida; order Proteales; family Platanaceae; genus Platanus; species Platanus orientalis. Next base: position 16,255,345 of record JAOXJP010000006.1, on the reverse strand, counting down.
CTAAGGG
>JAOXJP010000006.1:16194506-16204922 GCA_025762735.1 Platanus orientalis | reverse complement strand
CATATATTCTGTTTTAGTCCGGCTTATCCTAAAACCATTTGATTCTAAAACATCCCTCCATAGTTCTAACTTAGCATTTACCTCCTCTCTGGTGTCATCAATCAACACAACATCATCAGCAAATATCATACACCATGACACTTCCTCCTGTATGCGCTTAGTCAACTCATCCATAGCTAAAGCAAAAAGGTATGGACTCAATGCCAACCCTTGGTGCAACCTTACAGTGATTGCAAACTCACTTGTCTCTCCCTCGGTTGTCCTAACATTAGCTATCACTCTATCATACATATCCTTAATTATGTTAATATATCTACTTGGGACCCCTTTTTTATCCAAAACCCACCAAATGATCTCTCCTGGAACTCTTTCATATGCCTTTTCTAGGTCAATAAAGACCATCTGACGATCTTTCTTCTTTTCTTTATACTTTTCCTTCAATTGCCGAAGCAGGAAAATAACTTCAGTTGTTGATCTCCTAAGCATAAGTCCAAATTGATTTTCAGACACTCTTGTTTCACGTCTTAGTCGATGTTCAATCACTCTCTCCCATAGTTTCATTGTATGGGTCATAAGTTTGATTCCACGATAATTGGTGCAATTTTGAATATCCCCTTTGTTCTTGTATATAAGGACCACAATACTTTTCCTCCACTCTTCTAACATTTTTTTAGTTCTAATGATCTTGTTAAAAACTTTAATTAACCATGATAAGCCATCGTCTCCCATACATTTCCAAACCTCAATTGGGATACCATCCGGTCCTAATGCCTTTCATATCTTCATTCTCTTCAAAGCCTCTTTTAACTTTCGTCACTGTAATCCTATGAAGATATCTATGATCTCTAATCTCCTCTAATCTACCGATTCCTAAACTAACATTCCCTGTATGATCCTCATTTAATAATTTTTGAAAATAGCTCATCCACTTTTCTTTAATCTCTTCGTCTTTTACTAAGACTCTTTCATCCTCACTTTTAATGCATCTAACATAGTCTCGGTCTCTACATTTCCTATCCCTTATTCTCTCAAGTTTATATACACCCATTTCACCCTCCGTAGTACCTAACTTATGATAAAGGTTATCATATGCCCTGAATTTTGCATCACTTATAGCTTTCTTAGCTTTTTTTTAGTCTTTTTATACCTTTTTGGGCCTTCTATATTTTTGGTTTTCTGCCAATTCTTATAACATCATTTATCTTTAATGGTTTTTTGGACTTAATCATTCCACCACCAAGTTTCTTTAGATGGTTGCACTTTCTCTCTAGATTCTCTAAGAACCTCTTTTGCTACACTTTTAATGCAGTCAGCCATTTCATTCCACATGACATTTATATCTTCTTCCAAATTCCATATCCCCTCGTTTTTCAATTTGTTTCTAAATTTCACTAATTTTTCATTTTTTAGGTTCCACCATCTAATTCTTGTGTAATTAATTTATTGTTTCTTTCTTTTCCATATTTTAATGTGAACATCTAACACCATTAGCCTATGTTGTGTGGTTAAACTTTCCCATGGAATGACCGTACAATCCTTACACATTGACCTTTCTAGCCTCCTAGCAAGAAAAAAGTCTATCTAATTTCTATTTGACTCACTTTTGAAAGTAGCCAAATGTTCATCTCTTAATGAAGTATGTGTTTGCTATTGCAAGATCATATGCCATTGCAAATCCTAGCACTGCTTCTCTGGACTCCAGTTGCATTCCTTTCTCTAAATCCATATCCTCCATGGACTCTCTCATATCCGCCACTAGTTTTCTACACATGCCCATTTAAGTCCCCTCCTATAAATATTCTCTTAGACTTGGGAATTCCCTGAACTAATCTATCCATGTTTTCCCCAAATATTTTTTTAGTAGTTTCATTTAGTCTTACTTGAGGTGCATAAGCACTAATTATGTTAATTATCTCTTTTTCTAAGATAAGTTTAATTGCTATAATCCTATCACCTGTCCTCTTATCACTACAACTTCCTCCTTTAGATCTTTACCTACTATTATTCCTACCTCATTTTTGTTATTGGCTTCTCCTGTGTACCAAAGTTTAAAGCCATCAATCTCCTTAGCCTTTTTCCCTTTCCACTCAGCCTCCTGTAGACAAACAATATTAACTCTCATTCTTTTCTTAGTATCCACTAACTCTATACTTCTACCTATTAAGGTTCCCATGTTCCAAGTTGTTAAGCAAATCCTACTTTCTTGGACTAACTTCTTTACTCACACTCGTCTATGGTGTGTGAACCCTTACCAACTTATCATTGCATCCAGGCATTGATACAATGCCCCTTTCTATTTTTTCGCCACATTCGGAGAATGAGGTGTCCCTCGCCAATTTTTCGCAACATCCGAGGAATGAGGCAGGTCGCTTAAAGGGAACACCCTAATATTAGATTGAAATAACGTATTTCTAGGATTCATATTTAAATCATTTGAGTGGGTTTTTATATCCGGTTCTCAACTAGACGCCAACCCTCCTTTATCCGGGCTTGGGACTGGCAATGTCTGAAGATACAAACATTAGTGGAGTTCACTCTGCTCTAAAGATGCGAAAGATATGTCTCCACTTAGTGCTAACAACCTTATAGTGGATGAAAAGGTGGTTGACATTCTCTTCTTCACATTTCTACATTGAACACCGATTCGCTAATTTTAACCAACTCTTTTTGAGGTTGTCTATCAAGGGAAACCACCCAACTCAAATCATCTACCTTTGGAGGGGTTGGATTCTTCCAAATCTTACCAATAAGGGAGGGTTCACCACAAATCTGTTCAACCAAGTTTAATTAGATATGACTGGGAAAATGTCTTCAGGCAATTGAGGAGAGTACACTCACTTCTCTCAAGAAGATGTCTAAAAAAAGGAGGCACCAAGTAATTTCATCTTTGAAAACTTCAAATCAATGGTTTTATAGTATTTGTGGTTGACAATGTCCATGTAAGCCTTTGTTGGAATTTTTGGCCCCATGCTTCATCTCAAGCTTGTTATCTTTTTTTTTTTTTTTTTTTTTGAGAGGTAAATGATATATTTATTGAAAAAGTACAATATAAAAGGATCACTGCAAAGGTGATGCCGACCAAAGAGTGAGCTAAACTAGAATTATCCTAATCCCAACAAGATTACAACATCTCACCCCGTAAGTCATACCACTCCTTTTATCAAAAGAGTCCCACACCGAAGCCCATTCAAAAGTGAGGCTGGATTTAAAAAAAAAAAAATTCTCTACATTATTATTATTTCTAATAACTTAACTATCTTTTAATTTTTAGCATGATGGAAACCAAATAGTGATTGGAAAAATTTGCACCTGATATTTAGTCATGAAAGCCATGAGTAAGAGGAAATAACTGATTCAAAATTCATCTGCTCCATCTTCGAGTCATCTGCTCATGTACTTCAATTTCATAATTCAGAAGTATTGAGTGTCGTTTGCTTGAACTTTGCTTTAAAAAAATATATTGTCTGTTATCTTGTTGGTGATGTACTCTGTTCTTTTGCTTCATCCTTTTGGATATATTGTGAAAGTTTAGAACAGGTTGATTTATGGTTTTCTTTCCTGTGTTTTATCAGGTTGCTTGAAGCTTCTATCTTCAGAACAACTCCAGCATCTGGATATCCCTGAGGACGAAGTACCAACCCTTCCTGTTAAAAGATTGGCATATAGATCAGATATCTACTCGTCTTACTTAGGAGGCAACACTACCCTATCATGGGAACATACAGGAGCTGCAAGATTTAATTTATTTACAGGCAACCAAACTCTTCATGAAAGAAAACAAAGTTTTAAGGTTGTAATCTGTACCTTGATATTTGTAAGCGGGTCTAAAATAAATGTGATTGTTATCATTTAATTTTGATGCATCAAAAGTTCTTTCCCATCTTTTCATGTAGTGCTACTTGCGTAATGATTTCTTGAAATTTGATCTCTGATCTTACATGTTATAAGATTGCTGTTTTTATATGGTTGGCATTGTTTCTCTAATGCAAAAATTGGTTAGATGTCCATTTTATTATATTGTTGTGTATAAATGAATGTTTCAGGTGAATGAAACTGCTGTGGTGCATTGTGGTTTCTACAGTGAAAACGGAGGGTTTAGGATTTCTGATGAGGACAAGAATTACATGAAAACTTGCAAGGCTGTTGTGTCTACTTGTGCATTTGGTGGTGGAGATGATCTCTATCAACCTATTGGAATGTCAGAGGCATCTCTTAGGAAGGTTAGTTTATAGAGCATGCAGAACTCTACCTATTTGTGCATATATAACCTCTTTGATATGTAATTATGTATACAGTTCTGGTTCGGGTGCAGGTCTGTTATGTGGCATTTTGGGATGAAATTACTCTCATGAGTCAGGTAGCAGGGGGGAAGAGAATTGATGAGAACCATATGATTGGTAAATGGCGCATTGTGGTTGTTAAGGATCTTCCTTTCATGGATCAACGGTTGAACGGTAAAATTCCTAAGGTAGCAAAAGTTGCATATTGTTTTACAGTTGCTTCTGGATGTTCATGCATGTCTTTTGGAATTATGTCTTGGTGTACTTAATTTCACATGAAACTTGTATGAATTGGAATAGTAAATCTGCCTAAAAAACAAAATTTATGTACTGTGTTACACAGATATGGCAAGGACAAGGCATTTTGAAATATGTGATATGAAATTTACACTGAAACTTATGTAAGCATTCCATTTATCACTAAGTTGTGAATCCGTAATGGGTGTGACCTTCATCACATTCCAAAGCTCACCAAGAAACCTATGCTTTCAACGTCATGCACTATTATGACTTTGGTTACTAATCAGAATCAGTACTTTCTCTAAATATGGTATTGCTCATTATGGATCACTTTTGTAACATAAGAACTTACATCTTAACAGTGACCAGTTGATGGTTTGTAGTGAGGTCAAGGCCAAAACCATTATGAAGGAAAAAATGGTAATGGAAATGAGATATTTAGCTGCCATTGTTCTCTCCGCTACAGAATACAGATTCCAAAAGGCCTCCTTAAAAGGAGCTTCACCCACCCAGTGATGTAGTACAAACCAAACTTATTTATGAAGAGGTAGAGATGCATTCAAATACCTGTGGACATGTCCAACTGCTAGTGTATGCTTGGGTACCTCTTAGACTTCATAAGATTCAGTATCCACAGAAATCAGAACTTGTATGGTCTCTTAGGCTTCACTGGGGAATTTTATCGAACACTTGGCTTGTAAAATTCTGGTGTATACCAGGCTGCATGTATAGGTAGATAGGTAATTGACCTTCCAAACTTCAAGGAAAGATTCCAGGTGTAGCTGCATGATATACCATGAATAGAGATGATGAATAAAGTATAAAACCCTCAAATATAGTTGCTGTAAAAATCTGGCACCAGAATAAAGGTTTCTTTTTAAAGAAGTTTATGAAAATTCTGGGTTACTTAAGGTCAGCCGAATGGTATGGGTATGATGAGGGATGGTTTGATGATAAGATATTCAAAGGAAGATTCAAGTATGGTGGCCGGATGGGATATATAGAGGTTGGTGAAGTGAAAGAGTGCTTACCACATCTCAAGGATAGGGAAAAATAGATATTGGGGGAAATGGAATCTATTCTAAGTAAGGAAGACATTTTCTGGAGTCAAAAGACAAAAGTGTAAATGGTTAAAAGATGGTGATGGAAATACCAAATACTTTCATAAGGTGGCAAACGGTAGAAAAAGAAAAAACACCAGTTCATCTTTACTTATTCAAGGTCATGTTGACAAAGATTTTGCTAAAATCAAATATGAGGCTATTTGATTTTTGCCTTTCTATATAAAAAAGACGGGAAGGAAAAACCCCGAATCCAAACTCTGTTCTCCAACCGGATTGATAATGAAGTGGCATCAAACCTTGAAATTTTTTTTTCGATGGATGAGGTTAAGAATGCAGTCATATGTATGGGGAAGGATAAATCACTTGGGTCGGATGGTTTTTCAATGTTATTTTATCAAGAATGTTGGGACATAATTCATGTGGACCTAATGAAGGTGTTTGCTGAATTTTTTGAGAATAGGGTAATATGCAAAGGGGTCAATGCAACTTTTTTGGTGTTATTTCCTAAGAAGATTGATGCGAAGGAATTGGTGGACTATAGACCCATTAGCTTGATTGGTAGCTTGTATAAAGTAATTGCAAATGTTCTATCAATTAGACTAAGGGGGGCTATTGAAGAAGTGGTCCCTAATTCTCAAAGTGCCTTTGCAAAGGGTAGGCAAATTCTTGATAGCACTCTAATTTTAAACGAATGTGTTGATGGGAGGTTAAAATCCAAGTACCTAGGCATTGTGTGCAAGATTGATTTCGAGAAAACATATGATAGGGTGGACTTGGATTTTTTGAAATAGGTGTTGGAGCAAAAAGGTTTTGTGGATAGATGGATTAAATGGATCTCAGGGTGTCTAGACCATCCCCACTTCTCCATATTGCTGAATGGTACATCCAAAGCTTTCTTTGAATCATCCAAAGGGCAAAGGCAAGGTGATCCACTCTCTCCTCTCCTTTTTACATTAGTGGCAGATGGTCTTAGGGAATTGATGGCTCGAGCCAAAGATAGGGGGGTCATTGAAGGATTCACTATTGGAAATGAGGGATTCTTGGTCAATCACCTACAGTTTGCAGACGACACAATGTGCTTCCTAAAAGCGGATGTTTCCCAAATTTGGATGTTGAAGGATATACTTAAAATTTTCAAAACAATCTCCGGCCTCAAAATTAACATATCAAAGACTTCTCTAGCTGGTGTTGAAGTAAGAGGGGATGAGCTTTCTCAATTTGCTCAGATTCTTGGATGCAAAATTGATGTATGGCCGTTGAAATATTTGGGATTACCTTTAGGCAAATGTCCATGATCTCTTTCTTTTTGGGATCCTATGATTGAAAGAATTTAGAACAAATTGGAGTGTTAGAAAAGAGACCACATCTCCTTGGGAGGAAGGATCACTTTAATTGAAGTTGCACTCTCTAATCTCCTGATATACTACATGTCCTTATTCAAAATGCTGGGGAAAATAACTTTTCAAGTGGTGAAGCTTCAAAGAGACTTCCTATGGGAAGGGGGTGGTGAAAAAGGATCATTTGGTTAATTGGAAGGAAGCATGTCATTCTAAGCGGAGGGGGGGGGGGCTTGGGAATTGCTAGAATCAAAGAAAGGAACATGGCTTTGTTGGGTAAATGGCTCTAGCGGTTTCCTTTAGAAAGGGACTCTTTATGGCAATCCACAATATCTCAAAAATATGGGCTGCACTTTAATGGGTGGGATTGCTCCCATCGTCCCTCTTCCAATTGGCCTCTCTTATAAAAAAACATTTGCAAATTATATCCTTTATTCCTCCCCCATACTAGGTTTGCACATGGTGATGGTCGTTTGATCAAATTCTGGAAGGATATATGGTGGGGGGATTCCCCATTGGTGTCTTTATTCCCTAGGTTGTTCATCACTTCTTCTCAAAAAGAGGCAACAGTTGCTGAAATCATTTCCAACTCTGATCATGGCTCATCATGGAACCTCCTCTTATCAAGAGATTTGTTCGATTGGGAAGCTCAATCGGTTACCTCCCTTCTAGACTCTTTTAAGGATGTCTTTTTATCAAGAAGAATCGATGACAAAAGCGTTTGGACTCTCGTGTATTCTGGAAAGTTTTCTTCCAAATCCTTCTTCATTGCTCTCTCTTCTCCTAACATTTTAGCTCTTTCCTTTCCTCATCGGATGATCTGAAAACTCGACGCTCCTCCACGAGTAAAAGCCTTTTCATGGACTACAACTCTTGGCTGGATCAACACAATGGATATGCTTCAAAGAAGAAGACCATTGATGCACTTATCCCCTCATTGGTGCGTGTTTTGTCATATGGATGGTGAATCGGTTCACCATATACTACTCCATTGCCCCTTCACAAACAAGATTTGTTCCTATTTTCTATCTAGAATGGGAATATATTGGGTAATGTTGGAAAAAGTGTCGTAGCTATTATATTCATGGTTTTGGCATAATGTGAACATTAAGTGCAAAATGTTTGGGGAATCTTTGGTGCACACCATTTTATGGGGCATTTGGAAGGAAAGGAAGAACAAGATATTCCTCAATAAAGCGAGGAATGTTGAAGAGGTGATTGAAGCAACCATGAGGGAAGTGGGGAGCTGGTTATTTGTCACATCGAAGTTTAAAGACATTCTCCTCTCGGAATTCGTAAGAGACTGGGCAACTTCCATATCCTACTCATTTCCATCCTTCCAAAGTTGTAAAGATGATTGTTGGAAACTTCCTCCCCATGGTTTTTTGAAATTAAATTTTGATGGAGTGTCCAAAGGTAATCCTCATGAAGCTGTTGTGTGCAAAATATTATGTGGCCCACTTGGTCAATGCGACTCTACCAAGGTGGAAACCGTAAGCATTTTGAAAAGGCTTAAGGAGCTAAAGAACATGGGGGTCTCGAGATGCATTATTGAGGGAAACTCGGAGGTGGTTATTGGTTGAGGTCAAGGCAAGGATTGTCACTCTTGGCGCATGTAGAGTTTGGTATATGAAATTATGGATGTCGCTTTAGATTTAGAATGTTCTTTCTGTCATGTTCCTCGGGAACAAAACTCCCTTGCCGACTCTCTTGTGAATTGGGGCATGGTTCAACTTGATTATTTCAATGGCTATTGTATTCCCTTTTAACTAGCCGGTTCATGCTGTTGTATTTTATGTTTTCGTCTTTCTTCAATAAAATTTATTTTCTTATAAAAAAAAAAAGTTGTAGATTAATGAAGATGGAGGTTTACATGTGTGTATGAAAGTGGGTTTTATCAAAGAAGAATAAAAAAACTAGAAAATCTCTGAAAAGATGACGAAGAAGAAGTTGAATGGAAGAAGATGAGATGATAAGAGGGATAAATAGATAAATACTTTGAAGGAAAATCACCAATCCTTTACTTGAGAAATCACCAACTCAAATTTCAAGTTAGGTAAACTTGAAGAAAAACACCTTTAACCATTTGGAGAAGAGGAGAACAATTTTGCTTCAAAATTTTTTATTCAAATATTCATTAAAAATCCATTTCAAAATGTATGGACTGTTTTATAAGCGAACCCCCCCTAATTTAGTCTTAGCAATCAAACACAAAGATATTTTCCTCCTTAAATCGTGTGGAAGAAATTTCTCTCTGCAAAATTCCTATGTTGAAGTTAGTCACGACTTTGTCCTAGATAAGAAACTAAAATTATCATTACGTTCCCAACTACCCCATACACAAAAAGTGCCTATAAACGCTAATAAAAAGCTATAAAACTAAACTAAAACAATAAATAAAGTCTTCCAACTTGTTCTCCATGCAATCATGCACACTTGTGGCCCCATAATCAAGGGAAAGTGGGCCCTACATGCCTTGAAAAATGGAAAGTTACTAAAAAACTCCAATTTTGCTCTATATCGAAGCAAATTTCTTCTCTCATGTTGTATCCCATGTAGACCACCAAATAATCTTCACTTACGGACCCTACTAACCCCGCATGTGGGTCCCACCTATGACTCCATGTCTTCATCATTCACTTATCCTCCTAAAATCTAATTTCACTACCCAAGCTTAGCTTGAATCTAATAAATTTCCAAAAAACATCTGATATAGCACCAAACTCTAATACCAAATTCGATGCAGGATATAAGCTATGATACCAAAATTGATGTAGCACAATAGGGAAGATAGCCAAATTGATGCTGCACAAAAGAGAAGATGCCAATATTTGATGTAAGATATCCCAAGAGGTTTAAATAATTATTAAAGTATAAGTGTGGAAGCAAATAAATCAAGAATTAATGTTTAGAACTTTAGGTAGCCACGAAATAAGAAAAAGCAGAGAATAGAATAACACAGATAGAATTTAGAAGAATATAGAATGAAAAGAAGAAAAAAGAAGAAGAAAAAGACCCAAAAGGGTATTTGTGTAATTTTGGGTAGAGTTCGAAAATTATCAAAATACCATTTTAGTACAACAGCAACAACAAACAACCTTATCCCAACTATTTGGGGTCGGCTACACGAATCCGGTTCCGCCATTCTGCTATGTTTCTGCCATTAAATTACAAGCTGCCACGTCCCTCCTTACTACCTCCCCCTAGGTCAATTTTGGCCTTCCTCTAGTCCTTCTAGCACCTTCAACTTTTATTGTCTCACTCCACCTCACCGGTGCAGTCATTGGTTTTCGTTGCACATGCCCAAACCATCTCAATCAATTTTCTCTCATTTTATTACCTATTGGTGCTACCCCTAAACTCCCACGAATGAATTCATTCATAATTTTATCATTTCTAGTCTTGCCACTCATCCATATCAACATCCTCATTTCAGCCACACTCATTTTATGTACTTGTTGTTTGTTGGCTGCCCAACATTCTGCTCCATAAAGC
>JAOXJP010000006.1:16181633-16194406 GCA_025762735.1 Platanus orientalis | reverse complement strand
AGAGAGAGAGAGAGAGAGAGAGAGAGAGAGAGAGAGAGGTGGCTTGTTGCCGGAGGGGGAAGGGTATAAAAGGAAAAACAATTTTTTTTAAGTAAGGTGCACTTAGAAATATGTGTGGTGTAAATAACAACACCCTAACAAAAATAGAGTTTAGAAGAATATAGAATGAAAAGAAGGAGAAAAAAGCCTTTACAAAAGCCCTAACCTTGTTATAATTTTCCCCTTCTTCTTTCCCATCAATTTCAAGAGATTACCTACTGGTTTTTACAAGAACTCCATTAAATGAGCTTTAAAATTTGGAGATTTTCAAGATTAAATAGTTAGAGGAATCCAAAATTTATAAAATTTTAACCACATACTTTAGAAGGTCTACTTAGCTATAACAACAACAACAACAACAAACAACCTTATCCCAATTATTTGGGGTCGGCTACACGAATCTTGTTCCGTCATTCTGCTTTGTTTAGGGCTATATCTGTCGTTAAATTACAAGTTGCAATGTCCCTCCTTACTACTTCAATCGACATCAATTTTGACTTTCTTGTTTGCTTAGCTAATTTGAAAAATTTGGGATCATTCTGACACCTATTAGGGGTATTTTTATAATTTTTCATTTTTTTTTGAAAAACTGCAATTTTGCCCCTGACCCGAAAAATGAGTATTTTAATTTTTAAATTTTTATTTTATTATTTGCAATTATTTTCCATCCAAGTCCGCATCAGGGCCCATGTTCCAAAATAGAAAGTTCCTCTAAAAGATTCCAAATTAGCTCCAGTATGACATGTGGGCTTCTCCCATCATTTTACTAGAGCCAAAGGGACAAGGGACCCCTCCTCCTACGATAATAAACCTTGGGACTGTCATGTGGCATGATTTTCTCATCACACCATTGCTCTCCAAAGACCACCTATGAATGTCTTCGCTATCAACTCTTAACAAATACAAGTCCAAGATGCCCTTTACAAAAACTTATATGGAAAGAGTTATATTTTGGTTACGGATAAAAAGGTAACAGTTGTGGATTCCTTTGATTTTAGACGTTCTGTGTGGAATCCGAGATTAAGGCGTAATGTGTTTGATTGGGAGCTTGAGGAGTTAGTTAGGTTTTTAAGTGTGTTGGACAACCTTAAGCCGGATAGAAGTCTAAGGGATTCTTGGGTGTGGAGTATGAATGAGAAGTGCTCTTTCACTATTAAATTCTTTTATAATGAGTTGCTGAATTTGAGACCAAATTACTATCCCCATAAAGGCATTTGGATTCTTGGCATCCTTTCGAAAATTTCTTTCTTCATGTGGAATGCTTACATGGATAAAATTCTTACTTTTAATCATCTTCAGAGTAGAGGGTGAAATCAGACAAACAGATTTGTGCTATGTTGGAATGAGGAGGAAACGAGAAATCATCTTTTTGTTCATTGTCTTATGGCTTACTGGATTTGGGGTTTCTTCCTCTCTCATTTGGATATTGCTTGGTCATTCCCTGGTCAGTTCCAAGATTTGATTTTAGGTTGAGGAGTTAAAGATTTGGATGGTTGCCTTTACATCATTGGCAAACCTTGCCTAGTGTCTTCTGCTGGGGTTTGTGGAAGGAGAGGAACTCAAGGATTTTTGATTGGAGGGTGAGGAATCAATTGGAGTTGATGACTTTTATCTACAATCTCTTGTTTGATTGGGTTTCAATTAGGGTTGAGTTTGACAAGAGGGAGTGGTTTTCGGTTTGGTCTGATGATTTGTAATGTAGTATCCTTCGGTTTTCTTGTTCGGTTGGGCTTTCTTTTCTTCCTTTCTCTTTTGTCTCTTTTCACCTATTTGGTGATGTTCTCTATTTTCTTTTTTGTTTTTTAATAAATTGATATTTTACCTCTCAAAAAAAAAAAAAAAAAGTTTGGAAACAATGTGTGTAGGCCTTTTTCAAGTTGGACTACACTTTACCTTGAAATCCTAATGATAATTTGAAGATTCTGGCTTGTACCCTATAAACTGTTGTGTTGTTGTTGTTTTTAGTTTTTTGATTGACGATAGTAAAGGGTAAGATATCATTAGGAGTATGTGAATTGTTCAAGTGTTCAACATGATTCTTTAGACTAAAAGCAAAAGCATTTGATTTATACATTGTTTCATTATCCCGCAAATAAATATCCAATTGCCTTTAAAATCCGTGTAGTCTACATAAGGACACTTCTTCAGAATAGTGGACCAAAGAGAGTCACTGTTCCCACATATTCCAGTCAAAGGGTGGGAAACATCATCATATATCATCTTATTACTTTTCTCCCATAATCCCTAAACAATGGTGAAAGGGACCTTCTTCCATGATCTATGTGCACCGGCACCAAATGGTATGGAAGGTCATGAAGTAGAAACCTCTAGGGGTTGTTTTGAACTTTCCATTTCATTTCAAAGAGGGACAAATAAACATCTTTCTTTCCATTTCTCTTCAAAGAGGCTAAATAAACATCTTGATATAGCTCCAGTCATGTCACAGCGGATGAAAAGGTGATTTGCAATCTATTCATCACATTTGCAGATTGGCATTCTCTTAACCCCCTCTTTTTTAGGTTGTCCATTATTGTCAAGAAAAATCCCCAACTAAAAGCTTCCACTATTATGTGGACCAGATTCCCTGCAAATCTTACATATAGGGGAGGGCTCCACCACATTTCTTTTCAACCAATTATAATAGGATTAGACAGAGAAATGCCTTTTGGGTCTTCCTTCCAAGAGTGGGAATCACTACTATCCAAGTCAACTCTTTCAAGTGATGGAGTAGTAGAATACAGTTAACAATGTGCTTTCAATAGAATTGTTGGATCCATGCCTTATCTCCAGCATGTTTTTGTTTAGAAGAAATGAAAGGCAGGATTTACAAAATATCCTCTAACTTGTGTGTGTGTGTGTGTGTTCTTTTTGTGATGATTAAAATATTTTCTAACTCTTTAGCGTGATGTAAATCAAAGCAATGATCAGGAAAATGTAGTTGATATTTTAAGTCATGATATCCACAAGTGGAAGCACCTGATTAAAAGTTCACCTGCACCGTCTGTTGTAGTAATGTTTAATTTTCAATTCAAATCATTATGTCATGTGTTGTCATTTTAGAACTCTGAAATATCAAGTGCCTACTACTAGAACTCTTTTTAAAAATATGTTTATTTGTTTTCTTCTTGGTGATGTACTTTTATTTTCCCTATCCTCTTTGTCATATTATGAATGTTAAAAACAGTTCAATTCATAGCTCTCTTTTATTGGGTTTTATCAGGTTGCTTGAAGCTCCTACCTCCTGAACAACTCCAACATCTGGATATCCCTCTGGGTGAAGAACCAATCTTTCCTGTTAAAAGAGTGGAATACAAATCAGATATTGACTCATCTTACTTATCAAGCAACACTACCCTGTTACAGAAGCATGCAGAATCCACAAAATTTAATTTATTCACAGGGAACCAAACTCTTTATGAAAGAGAACAAAGTTTTAAGGTTGTCATCTGCAACTGGATATTTTCAAGTGGGTCTACAATTTTTTGTTTATTTTTCGTTATCATTGAGTTTGGTTACAGCAAAAGTTCACTTTCACAGCTTTTAATGTAGATCTACTTCCATAATGATTTCATGACATGCAAACCCTGATCTTACATGTTTCTATGTTTGCTGTTTTTATATGCTTGCCATTGCTTCTCTAATACTGAAATTGGTTGTGTCCAATTTATTGTATTGGTTATTGTGCATAATTGAATGTTTCAGGTGAATGAAATTGCTGTGGTGCATTGTGGTTTCTACAGTGAAAATGGAGGGTTTAAGATTTCTGATGAGGACAAGAATTACATGCGAACTTGCAAAGCTGTTGTGTCTACTTGTGCATTTGGTGGTGGAGATGATCTCTATCAACCTATTGGAATGTCAGAGGCATCGCTTAGGAAGGTTATCTTATACAGCATGCAAAATGCTATTTTTGCTAGTCCTCTTACTGCTTTTATATGTAATTATGTACACCATGCTGGTTGGGGTGCAGGTCTTCTATGTGGCATTTTGGGATGAAAGTACTCTCAAAACCCAGGAAGCAGGGGGGAAGAGAATTGATGTGAACCATATGATTGGTAAATGGCACATTGTGGTTGTTATGAATCTTCCTTTTACAGATCAACGGTTGAATGGTAAAATCCCTAAGGTAGGGAAAGTTGCATATTGTTACACTATTGCTTCTGGATGTTCATGAATATCTTTGAAATAGTTGATGATAACTTTAGTTTATGGAAAAAAGAGGAATAAGAATAGGAGAAAGAGAGAACGAATGGGTGATTTACAAATCTTCCCTAGATAGTGTGTATTGTGTAGTGTAACACATGCCTGCCACAGTTTATACATATATTTTTCATTACAACACACCTTAAGCAGGGCATAAATTACAACCATGCCTAGCTTGCCAATGATGTCACAGTGTTGGACAGAAGTTACAGATTTAGTGAGAAAATCTGCTAACTAATCCTTTGTCTTGATAAATGGAAGGTTTGATTATCTTGGTTGCCACTTTTCATGTATAATATGTTGGTTCACGTCAATATGTTTGGTCTTGTCGTGTTGAACTCAATTATGGGCAATATTAATAGCTGCTTTGTTGTTACAATATAACTTCATTTATGCCCTTATTAGAAAGCCAATATTTGCTATCAATATTTTAATCCCTAGCAGCTCATAAGGTCCATGAGTCATTGTCCTATACTCAGCTTCAGCACTCTATCTCGCTACGATTGACTATTTCATACTCCTCCCAAGTAATTAGATTCCCACTTACAAATGTACAATATCTGGAAGTAGATCTTTGGTCTATAATTGAGCATGGTAGTCTATATCAGTATACCCATAGATGTCCATTCCTGCGAAAATGTAGTCCCTTGCCAGAGGAGGCCTTAAGATACCTCAATGCTATCTCAATAGTTAAATTCGTAGTTTTGGGTTTGTGCATGAATTGACTGATTACACTAATGGCATAAGCAATGTCAGGTTGGGTCAATGATAGGTTTATTAATTGTTCTACCAACCTCTATTTACCATCATGATTATCAAGCTTAGCATTTGCTTCCATTGGTGTTTCAACGGGTGTTGCGCCCAACGTCTAAAATAGTCCAACTCTCTGAGCTATTTACCATGTTGATTATCAACCTAGGTCCATACTAGCATTGGAGGGGTTTTTCGAGACAATGGTTGAGAAATTGTTTTGATTTATTCTGGGCCTGTTGGAGTGGTTGATTCCACCAGAGGAGTTTTTGGTGCTTGTTCAGTGCTTTCTTCTGGCACCTTATCCTGGTCTTGAGAAGTTGTTGATAGAAAGTGACTCGTACAGTGCTTCGATGGTTCACCTCTGTTAGTGGTGGCTCTCTCATCCTTTTTGTGAGGCATGTTGGTTTGCATCCCCCCACTTGAATACTTGGTTCAATTAAAATGCCACACTTGATGAATTCAAATGAGTTGATTAAGAGGGGCTTTAGGAACTTCTTGTATCGTGGGCCATATCCAATGATCTAGTTTTGGATTTGGAGTGTGTGTATTTGTTTCTCTTATTCTTTGTGTTTTCAGTTGGCCTCCTTATGGCGCAGATGCCTTGTACTTTCACGATCTGCCCCCTTTTCTAATGAAACTGTTCAATCTAGAATTAATAATTCCACATTTGAGAAAGGACAGAACCTGCACCATTGTTAATATTTACAAAGAATATCCTCTGCAATGGAAAAAATTCTCTTGGATCTTGGTATGCTAGTTGACAATCAATTTTATTGAATTTATAGGATGTTCTTGTCTTTCATAATTTTTTACTCTTTTTCTGAGTCATGGTTTAACATCCAAATTTAAATTCTAATTGATATAGGTGTTCTATGCTCTTGTTTTTTTACTCAAAATCTCCATGAGAGTTTGTTTTACTTCCTGCTTTATCAGATGCTAAGCCATCGACTATTCCCTCAAGCAAGGTATTCAATTTGGGTAGACTCGAAGTCTCAATTCCGGAGAGATCCATTAGGTGTGCTGGAAGTACTTCTTTGGCGTACAAATTCCACACTTGCAATTTCAGAACATGGAGCTCGCAGTAGCGTATATGATGAAGGAAAGGCTGTAGTTAAGAAAAACAAAGCAACCCCAGAAGAAGTTGAGGTGCAATTAAGTCAGTATCGCCGTGATGGTTTTCCAGATGACAAGAGGTTCAATGGCAAGAAAGGTGTGCTTCTAATTACTGCCTCTTGTTATTCGAGTACTATTATTGATTGGAAGACTGGCAATTAAGCAATCTGGCAAATGACTTTTGTGGTATTTGATTAACTTACACTCTTTATGCTGATCATCTGAAGATAAAACAATATATGTTGTGTGTGGAATGGTAGTAACCCAACCTTCATTGGGATGTTATCCTGGCCCCAAGATATTTTAGATGAAAAATATCCTTGCATTGTTTCTCAGGGAAAAAAGGAAAGTATATTTATTATCTTCAATTAAATAAAGCCTTTTCCGTATGTTTTAAAATTCAATTTTCATTTTCTCTTCCTGTCTACCTGTCATTTCTTCTCTTTTTCCATTGTTGTCTGTGGTCACTGCTGCTGTCCTTTTAATTGTTTTTTCATCATGCTCACCATCTGTTCTGGCTGAAAGTCCCTGCATCCAGGGATTGGTTGGGGGTCTGCTTGCAAAGGCAATGATGACGGAAGTGGAGCAAGGTAGGGGAAAGGTAGATTACCAGAGTAAAAGGAAGATTAAAATGACAAATCTCTCCTTACCTTGACATCTCTGGAAACAAACAAAAAAAAAAAAGAAGCAAAAGGAAAAGAAAACAAGGGGCATTTTTTTTTTCTGTTTTAAAACACATTGATGCACTTCTGAAGAAGAATGTCTTGTAATTCCCTTTCTTTAGGATTTAAGTACACTTAGCTAGTTGACTATGAGCTCAACTCACGAATTATTTGTTTGTGCAGCTCTTGCGGAAGCTTCTGTCATTGTGAGGGAGCACACACCATTGACAAATCTGTTCATGTGCCTCTGGTTCAATGAGGTGGTTCGTTTCACTTCACGGGACCAGCTCAGTTTCCCTTATGTTCTGAGACAGCTGAAAGTGCTCAAGAGTGTAAATATGTTCCCTGTCTGCACCCGCAAAGATCTTGTGAATAGTATGGGCCACTTGCGCAAGCCTAAACCTCTGATAAGTTGAGGTTTGTGGATTTCAGGTAAAGGGATTAGTGACTGATCAGGATTGTTTCCATTCTTTATTGATTTGTAGGTAACCTACATCACCAAATAAGGTTAATGCCATATCATCGTTTTCCCCACACATCTGTTGTAATTTGAGGTAACAGCATGTGTAAGGTTTTTTTTTTCTTTTTCCTCACATGTCTCCAGAATTTCTTTGATGTTTTGCTGTTAGTTTTGCATTTGGTTCTCACTCGTGCATTCCCACCTAGACCGGATTCTCTCCTGCCACTTATGACCTGCTAAGGTCCTGTCTAACAGGTGGCAGGACACTATTGTAGAGAAAAAGTGAATTACAATTTTTGAAAAATGCAATTCATTTTTTCCCACCACACCTCCTGCCACCTATTTGATAGGACCTTAACAGGTCATATGCTGGCAGGAGAAGATCCTTTGCGACTCCTGCTGCAACACGACACTGGTTCCTGGGTCCAAATTGTGCCCAGAGTAGATCCGTCAATTTATCTCATGTTTAACGTTTTAAACTAGTGATATCTTTGGGTAAATCTGGACAGGAGGTCTGGCCAGGTTGGACCGGACCAACTTTTGGCCCTGCCAACATGCTGGTTGATATAAATCATTCGTGCACGTTAACCATTTGCAGAGTGGAATTCTCATTTCCGGCGCCCCTTGGCTCTGTACTCCATTATCTCCCCTGTTTGATATTTACTCTTTTTATTTTTCGTTCGTTCACAGTAATTTTGAACATTTCCTTGACAACTAACATCCATCTTAATATATTTTTTTGATAACCAAGGTATCCAGGCCTCTTAGAGGACCTGATTATGTCGTTGGGGCATGTGGATTCCCTGCCTCTCCCAGACTGGGTAAATTAGGTTTTTTATGCCTGGACAAGTGGCCGGAAGGAGTTGTGCTTTGATATTAGGACCTCTGCTTAATCTGATGGAATAGGATGGTTCCTGAGCTAAAAGCCTAGGCCTCAATAGACTTCAAAAAGAGAAAAAGAAAAAAGATATAGACAGATGATCAATAAACAACTAGTATTATATGTCTGCAAAGTTGGCTTGGATCTTTTACTTTTGGAGTGTAGATTTTGTTTTTTAATTATATATATATATATATATATATATATATATATATATATATATATATATATTATTTTTTGGTAAAATATATGTGTATACACCTTCAATTATGTATTTCTTTTTGTTGGTTATTTGGGTAGTTTGAGAGGGAAACAATGGTTTTAAGAGCTGCACTTCAACTTTAGAAGGCTTGAGTAGTGGATTATGAAGAGGAAAGGTTATATGGATTTAGTGAGGAAGAAAAATGGAGGGATATGATGAAATAATCAAGAGGTCTATGGTCTTAGTATAGAAATCATTGGATTAAAATCTTTTCTCTGGGGATTAAAGTCTTAATTGGTGTCTCTTTGAACTACCAATTAAGTTGCCATGTGGAGGATTGTTGGATGATTTAGATATCATCACTAGGTGACTGATCTAGCAAACCCTTTCCCTACTTTAAAAAGGATATATAACGGGTCTTCATGGTAATTCATAGAATGGTCCGGAGCTCTTTTTCTAGAATGAGTCTCATGTAAGGAAGGTTGGGACCTACTACTAAAGGTTCCTAGCCTAAAGATGGCTTGGATTTTATATGCTGACCCCTAACCTCTGCCGAGGGTCAAATGGGTGGAAATATCAGTGCCGAAAGTGATTTTCACTTTTTGGGGGTGAGTATAAATCACTTTTGACACTGATGTGACTGCCCCTTCACCTAGGCGGTTTCTACGCCGAGCGTAGAAAAGCCTTGCCGGCCTAAAGATGGTATTGGCCAAGAAACATCCTATCGTGGATGGTGAATTTTTTTAGAATGGTCCAAAATAAACTGCAGATTAGAAAAGCCTTGCCGGCCTAAAGATGGTATTGGCCAAGAAGCATCCTGATCGTGGATGGTGAATTTTTTTAGAATGGTCCAAAATAAACTGCAGATTAGATGGTTAAGAATTATCTGATCATGTTGATTTTTGGCTCAAGTAATCCTTGACATGGGACCTGTTCAGTGATTAGTCCCCCATTATCTGAATACAAGAGACGTCATAAATTATAAGCCCCCCAGACACAGGTCTTTGTGAGACAAGACTGAAGCTGCTTGCTACTGAATATCAAGAACAAAAAAATTAAAATCCAAGTATTTGCTGAGGATCTTGGTAGCCTTAGCCATTGGCTAGGATCTCTTTCATCATCTCTATTCTGAATGATTAGCATTGCTAAAGCTGCCTTTGGTTGTCATCTGGAATGAAATCACTTCATTTTTAATTTCCTACAGGGGTTGAACGAATAAAATCCTATCAAGATGAGGGTTCGTTGAGTCATATTTGTTTGTTTGTAAGAATTAGGAGTAAGGTCATCTTAGATTTCCCAAAGTGAAACCATTTCTATAATTTAGTCATATTCACATGAATGTAGGAGCACATTTTGATGGAAGTTCACATGTACTCAGTTGCTATATCCAAATAAAACAAAATGATTTCATTTTAGGTAGCAACCAAAGGGAACGTGCATAAATAAATGCAGTGAAAGTTAAAACATATAGTTTACTTCTATGCCACCCATCTAACGGTCTAAAGGTGTCTCAACCCGTTGGATTGGGGATCTGAGGTCAAAAAGGGGGGAAAAAAAAGGAGGGGGAACCCTAAAGTCAAAAGAAGAAGAAAAAAAAAGTTGGCAAGCTGATTGATCTCATAGGTCTTAACTTTAATGTCATAGTTTTGAGCTCTTCTTTTTAACAAGGAAAAGCACATCCTCCACCCGTGTACGTGTACGTGTACGTAGTGGGCCTCTTTCCTCTCTTCCCCCCTCATATTCTCTCTCTCTCTCTCTCTCTCTCACTCATACAGTTTCGTTTTATTTTTTTAATGGGTAATCCATTCCATATCGTCCCATTTCAAAAGATAAATCAGCATCTAATCAACTTAAAAAGAGTTGAAAGTAAAAGGTTTTTCGACTTGCTCACCCCTAATGGGGGGTATTATCAAGTCTTATATTCGTTTGTTCACACACATACAAAAAGCTCTTAAAAGGTTTATTCAGTTTTAGCTTGATACTTAGCACTGCATATTAGTAGCCTAATATAGCCATTTGATACGTGTAGTGATTTACCAATCGATAGAAATTGTGAATATCATATGAAAATACTGAATAATTCTCAACATGCAAGTTATGACTTTTCGGAATGTGAATTATAGTATTCATTCTTAGGAGGAATGGCAATGAAAGACCGAAGATAATTTTTCTTGAAATATGGAAGAATAGAACCTTACTCTTAAAAAACACACTTAATGAAATCTCCCGGAGTTTGATTGATTGATTGATTCATTTACCTCTTTTCTACATGCGCAAGAAGACATAATTATAGGACTATCAAGACAGGTTTACTTTGCCCTTTTCTAACTTTCTTTATAAAAGGCCCTTTTGCTAAAGTTCATTCAAGTTAATAGTTTAATTACGCGTACTTTAGGATTCTCCCGTTGAATCAGAGTTGTAAATCACAAAACTTGCAGCTATCTTGGGTGGGCCAATGGGCCTGTCGAAGGTTAGCTTTTGATGGGCTAATTTTGACGTTTGCAACTGGACCTGAATAAACTTTAAAGCTACAAAGGAACCGTTGAGCCAGCGCCTTACATGCCTAAGTGTAATGGATCATTAGTTACTTAATGTAGACAAACACAGTACATTAACGTAGTTTAGCGATTGTAGAGGATCCAACCTCTGCTTAATGTCTTTATTCAAGGAGTCCTGGTATGCTGGTGAGATGCGTCAGGTAGGGTTTGCGGATTCTAAGGCTGATAGGTCCGGAACAAATTGTTAAAGTAATATCTTTACAAGAATGCATACGTGTAACCTGTTCATAGAGTGTATATAATGAATCATTAGTAGCTTAATTTCATTATAATTCACATGTGTTTAAACAAATAAAATTGATATTTTTACAAGAGTGCCTACTTGTACCCTCTTCATGGGATGAAGACCACAATGATCTGGTTTTGGGTCCCCATTAGCCAACATCTTATTACAAAATATAAGTGAAGTTAATGGGTCTTTGGGAGATCAAGAAGCTAGGAATCTCGAGTGTGGTGATTGAGGGGGATTGACGCAGCAGAATAGAAAAAAAGAAGAATTCTTCTGAAAATATTATTAATTTCAAGATACTTTCCTTTGAACTACAATGCCACATAAATACTATTCCGTACTAAAACGAAATTAGGAAAGCAAATAACGAAAAATAGAAAAACATACCTAAAAACAGATTTTTATGCCTAAAACAGATTTTTACTATAAATAGCAAAAACATCTTTTTCGAGGCCTAAACGATGGAATTTGGTTTACAAACGAAAAGTCCATTGTTGCATAATTAATGGATCTTGAAGATCTTGTTGTTTCCTTTCAGACTATCAAATTTCGTGCAATTCTGACATTTTCTATAAATAACAAAAATTGTGCCAATTATGTCAAATTCTACCGGCTCTTGCTTTTCTTACAAAGATCTTCCCAGTCAAGATACTCCAACGCCATTAATTCAGAATTTGACAACTCAGCATTTGTCAATCCTTCTACATCAGAGATTCTTCAATTGTAGTTGGGTGGGGTATGGGTTATTGTATTGGACCTTAGAAATTTGCACATTTCATTTATGAGATTAGGGATGTGGTTACATTGCGTAAGATCAATCTTTTTCGTGTTCTGTAGGGCAAAAATATGTTGGCTGATAATCTAGCTAATTTGGGAGTGAGTTTGGACTCGGTGATGATATCTGATGTAATTCTGGAGGGTTTTGCTGATGCCTTGGGCTTTCTGATATTCTTTGATAAAGTTGTTATCGATCCTATATATATATATATAAGTTGTAACTTAAATATGCCACTTAATTTCTCAAGATAAATACGGTGCAAACATGTGGGTTTCCTCCTGATGTGAATTTAGACTAAGTTGAGATCACGCTACTCTTGTAAAAAGGGTTCAGCCTGAGTTGGAAACCGTTGGGTTCTATTAAACCGGAGATCAGCCTTACCAAGTTCAAAGACCGGGTCAATAGTGGCCAGCCCAACAGTTGGGTTGCACAAATTTGAAGGGGTCAGGATCCGGAAATTGAGCCTAGAATCACGAAATCTCCCCTCAAATCTAATTACTACGAAAAACCCAACTAATCTTTTTATTTTAATAATAAGCTATTACAGTCAAGACCTTAGTGTTGTTTGACATTCCCTTACATTTTTAAAAGAAAACCATAGTAGCTTTAAAACATTAATTCTAATTTTACATCATGGAGGACACATGGGGCCATGGGCATATATCCTAGTCTCCTTTAGAAAACCCATGTGGATTTGGTGCTCTCTTCAAGAACACATAAAGTCCTCCCGTGTGCAGGGGGACATGTCACATTGAAAAAGTGATTTACACTTTTTGGGAGTGGTGATTTTTAGTTTTTGATGTGATCTGTCCCTCCCTGCATGCGGGAGGATTTTAAGTGTTCATTAAGGAGGCTCAGATTATGTGCAAATGAATCTTGTGAGAACTGTGCAAATG
>JAOXJP010000006.1:16140860-16156276 GCA_025762735.1 Platanus orientalis | reverse complement strand
GGGCTAGGAGTGAAGCCACAACATTTCTTTGGTATTTACTAGACGATTTTTTATTGTTTTAATGTAAGTTTTTATATTTTTGATTGACTTTATTATTTAGAAAAAATATTTATTCTGTATAATTCTTTGATTCACCGTTAACTCCGGGTACAGTGAATGCTTAGAATTCCCTACGAATTAAATTGTTAGTTTTGTCATATATCAAGTCAATCAATTTTATGAATCTATCTTTTTGAAAATTTCTTTTAAGAAAATAATTTGTTAATCATCTGATTGGAATCATCTTTCATATGTATTTTAGTTGAGTTATAAATTTGAATCGTTAGCAAGTACCATAGATTTGTTGTGAGTGAACCTCTGAACCTTAGTGTTTACAAAAGTAGTATTTTCAACAAAATTAATTTTCCGGAATCAAGCAAATAAAAACCTCATAATCAATTCTTTTCATTTTACTTCCACTATTAATTTTTTCTAAAAATCACCCATTCCCTGTGGATCGACCTTGGACTCACCAAGTAAATATTACTTCGCGACATCCTGCACTTTGGAGCATTATAAAAGTCGCAACATGTTCTTCAGCTTTGTGCAATGTTTCAACCTCAATAATTTGTCAAAGCACTTTAGCATGCTGCATAAATTAAAAAAATAAAACCACAAAAAAAAAATCCATTTTTTGTTCATGCAGTACGCTCAAGTACTCGAGCTGATCAGATCACCAATGGATTAGAGTACAAAATCAAACTAGGGAGCAGCTCTTTTTTATAAATCTTTGAAAATATAGGGGTTGAAGATAAATGGCAACGAATCCAGATGAAAATTCCGAACCAAGGCCCGAAAAAGCGTGCTTCGCTGCAAAGCTTCAAAATTCAAGAACACTCGTGAAAATAACCAGACCCCCCCCCCCCCCCCCGCGGGAAGTTCAGGAGTATGGATGCCCTAGAAAAATCAGGTATGGGTTCTCTTTCTTCTGTAATTCTCCTCTATTTTTCTTTTTCTTTATAAGGACTCTGTTTTCCTCCAAACTATTGGCTTTGAAATTCTGATGATTAACACAGATTACTTCAAAAGAAGAATGACCAATGAGTTGAAACCCTATGATGAATTCAATCTTGTTGTGTATCACAATATTCTTTTTTTGCCATCTTACCTCCATAATCACATTGAAACTTCAAAGTTTTAATCGGTTGAAGTGAATTCAATGTTGATCAATGCAGCTGTGGTTCATCATACCAGAAGGTGGCAATCATGAACTGGGTTTATTGAGGGCTCATAATAAACTTTTTTAGTTATAAATGTAGCAGCAAGTAGGCCAGGGTAGGACCCACTTGGTCAAGTGGGTACTGATCTCTTTTTGTTGCTTTTGTCTGTAGATGCTTTATGTGCAAGTTGCAATTTCAGAACTGAGTCTTTAAGCCTTGCTTAATGGTCATATGAAACAGAAAAAGATTGATTGAGATGTATTTCTTGAGCTCCAAGTACACATTTACACTCTTTTGAAAGGAGTATCTGGATTGTCAAATTTGACACTGCAGATTTGCCTTATTTCAGACTAGTCCCGACCACTTCTATGATTGTTTCCTCTCTTCACAATTTGGGGACCAATTAAATGATCAACATTCTGTCATTATTTACAATTATCAAACATATTCTAACGTAAACATGCAAGTCCCATATGTGCAATTTTCAGGTGGCTGCTAGAGAGGGATCCAGCCCTGCAGTTTATGTAGATATACAATAGGGTGAGAATAATCATAGAAGCAAATAAGATATGTGAATTTCTATTGTATTAACATAAAATGAGTTGAATGAACACACCTTTATCAAACCCGTCTCTGTACCACATAATACAATGTCATTTGCAGTGAGGAGACTCGTTATTCTGCTTCCTGCTGACAATCTCCCTACTTTCCGCTGTGTCCCTCTCAACCATATCTGGTTACCAAATTATCCATAGTCAAGAGTAATGAAAACATTCCAAATAAGTATAATGACATATAATAAAAAGGTAAGGTACCCATTTGTTAAACACTCTGGTCACTCAAAATAGTCTACCAATGTACTGGTTAAGCTAGCCACCAGTGGGTGGAACCACTTTAGAAGATCTAGGCCAAAGTTGATCCATTTGGAAAATTATGACACTTTGAAATAGAATGGATGGTCCATCTCCAATCATCCTTTACTGTCAATTTTAGATTTGGAGATATCCTTGGTGGGGACATTGAATGGTGGATCTTACACTGATTGTGCATCATCTTTACCAAATTATTGGAAGATTATGCATCAGGTCTATCTAATGGGTTCTTTAAAAGTTCTTTATTCTTCATATTGCAGATTCTTTTAATGAAAATCCACCAATCACCTGAAGTTCATTCGGGGATGAGCTGCAGTTCAAGTATATGAAGTCCTCCACTATTCCCATAGCCTGCACATTTGTTCCTCTGCCTGTTGTTATCGACATTTGGGGTTTGTTGTGTCTTCTCCATTCCTGCACCATTCCTCAAATCAATGGAAGATGCTTCCATGGAAGTTAGTTTCTAGGCTTACAATTTGTTTTATTTACCTGAAGTTTGGAACCTTCAACAGTGGCACTTGCACTATATAGCCAGTCTTTGTACGCAAGAACTGCATTGATGGGGCTGGCTTGCATCCTCCAGCCCTTTGCTGGTGCTTTGATCTCTCGCTCTCGATCATTTGTTACATCTACCTCCTAAATAGAGTTGGATTTTACGAATAGATGTTACATGTTGCATAAAGTTGGATAGGATACTTGACTTGCAGACTAACCTGTATGCTTGAATCCATGCAGCCTACATAGATTCTTCCCTGAACCACGGTTATGCACTTCACATGTTTACTCTTGCAAATAAATTTGAATTTTCTTGACATATCAAACACCTGAAAAGAAGGATTTTCCTGCTCCACTTCAAATCACTATCTAAAAACAAAATTTGAGGTGATAGAAAATTTGACTCTGTAATCGTTATTTTTTCAAATTGCATTTCAAAAATTGTCATTGTTACCTTTATCCCATGGCTCTGACTAACTACAAAGATCAGTTGTTCATGTGTATCCATTTTGCATATTGGTACATTTGTTTCTATTACTTCTAAGCATTCCAGTTTCTTTTGGACCATTTGCCAAACCTGTAGGAATAAGGTGCAGGATCAAGGTCAGTTTTTTATTATGCACATCTAGAGCAAACCAGTTGACGCCACTCTAACAAAGGTAGCGATGTTGATTACCCTGATAGTCTTGTCAGAAGATCCACTTAAAAGACTGTTCCCTGGCTCAAAAAGCGCAAAGCATGTCACTGCCCTTTTGTGCTTCTTGATGTCCCATACCAGTGTGGCTATTTGCCCCTTGATGTCCCATACCTGTCTTGGTGCGCACCAAATGTTACAAATTTGACATATTATTAACCTTGAGAGATATATCCACTTTCATTATTATGGTGGGCCTGATTGTGCCCACAACCTAGTATATGGATGGTCAAGCGATCAATCCAGAGTATTGCTAGCGGGTTAGCCCGGCATTCATATGGACCAGAAACAACGGCTTCAAACTAATTGTGCTGCACATTCTAGCATTGCATACCTTAATTGATCCATCCGAGTATCCACTGTAAAGCAGCCCCTTGTAGTAGATGAGAGCACTTGCAGCACCACTGCATTTGTGAGCCGCCTCCAGAATTTGTGTATGCACACAAGAAACACGCTGCTCTTACCATTGTAATTAAATGTACAAAATCAGTTAATGAACACTACCATCGTTGATCAATATTACTGATAGTTGGGTCACATTACAAATAATTGAGAGTTTCTAATTCAGATATTAGTATATAGACTTTCATGTATGCCACTAGGGAACCTATATTTTGAAGGCACACCTCATCAGATGTTGGACATCCAAGTCAACCACATGTCAACTTGGCTCTTAAGGAAAGTCCCTCCCTCAATAGTGTATTTCGTGCTTTTTGGTTTTATATGTAATTCATATAACTTAAATGTTCTTCAGTTTACCTATGTACCCCCTTCCATAATATTTTTCTTGTATCATATAATTGTACATTTGTACTGATGTGACTACCTGTTGAGTATACAGAGGTTCTATGTCTGAGACCTCACTTTTCCTGCATGGCTGCATTCCAAGTCTAATTTACTGTACACACAATTTCAGAGCCATGCATGTTTTAAAATTGATAGTATACTTTGATAAGATCCGATAAATATCCTTATTTCAAGGGATCACTATGATATCTTAGTAACAAGGTTCTTGATGTGTATCTAGATGTTCTTCACATATCGGAGGATATATGCCCATTGACAGACACGTTAGGGTCATTGTTCAAATATTAGTGTAAAGTTTTGTATCCTACAATATATATTGGTATCATGTGGTATTGGTATTACAACAGAGAATATCAATATCCTCAGTATCAATTATCAACATGTGTAGCTGATAAACACATGAATTATGATTGAGTCATAGATTGATGGAAGATATATCAAATTCATCTATGACAAATTATATATGAGACATTAAATTTTCTTTAGAGATTTTTCGAAAAGGGAAAGTTGAAAAAGAATTGTAGATCACAAATTTTTACTGTCTATTTTGAAGTATATGTTCCTGAACAAAACAAAAGGTAATGGATATATTTTTTTTTATACTAAGGTAATGGATAGATTAATGAGTGATCTATACAACCCATCTCAAATCTGTTATCTACTTGGGTTAATGATATCATATTAAGCGTCATATATCTGTAACTATGACCAAATATTTCAAAAAGGCAAGGGTAGTTTGGTAAATACAAATGGGAAAGGAAGTGTCATTTAATAAATACAATGGAATCAAGTACCATATTAGGCATACTGCCTCTGACCTCATTTTGACATGTTGCACAATGGGCTATAAATGAGTATGAAAAGTTATACTAGTAAAGAGTAGCTGATCCAAACTCTTTGTTTTGGGTCACAGGGGCTTATTGACAGCAATAATTTGAACCATGATGCAGACTTCCCTCTAATGTGATATGGTAAGCTCATGGTACTATTAGCATAAATGATTTTATGGTTTTTTTATTATAGAGCAACGATTTTGTGCTTACATGGAACATGAAGACAGTACATTTGTTTATTGCTTTTGCAAATCTGTGTTCAAAGGTGTGACAGTACATCTAGCATGCTCATTTGTGAATATATGAAAATTGAGGTGTTTAACCAGCTCACCGAATTAATGGGTAGGAAATAATCAGTTACTTTCAGTAATTCCTCCGCCATCCAGGTGATGCTTGAAAGACGTCTCAATGACTCCCGAACTCCGTCGGGAAAAAGAGTTAGTTTCTGCATGCCTACATGAAGAAAATCCACCCAAAATTGTATTATTGCATGGAGAAACTTGCTTAGTTCATCTGCAGGTTCATCATGCTTTGACCCATATCCTCTATAGCTTTTTGACCTTTTAGAGGGACTGGAACATATGAAATGTGTTGATACTGGAGACAGGATCGACTATGCATTTGAACTGAATTGTAACTTTGTATTTTTTTCTCCTTACAATATTGCAATTGTCAAGAGATTTTTTACAGTATAAACATTACCTGTACCAGATGCATAATTATACACACATAGACATGCTAGAAGTCTCTTCTCCAGCTCCAGTCCTGGATGCAGAAACTGCTTTATTCCAGTTAATAAAATCTCACAGGCAGAATATCTGACGTGACTTGGACTTGCTGCAACTTCATATCCAAGCCATGCAATAGCTACAAGACAGTCATGTGAAACACTCTTTATCTTGCTCTGTAGTCCCTTCGCCAGGGCATGGAAAACAGGATTCCCAATCTTAATGATGCTTTTTGCTATCTTGCTGCACCATACATCTGTACTGGGATCCTGCAAGGTCATGCACATTTATTTTATCTGAAGTATTGCTACCTAGACAACCTGGCTGTAGATATTGGCTGTAAACTACACTAAAGCAAATTGTTCACCACTATTCACCTGTAGACTTTGATCTGACCAATCATAATTTTTTATCATGTTCCTTTGATACAATGATGTTAAACCTGCCCTTTTTACCAGCCATGCCACTGTGTAGGGTTCCCCTGTCCAGGCATAAGTTCCTCCCAGATTTGATAGAATAAATGAGGACAGTATCTGTGTAGCAGAGTTTTCTTCAGATGCAACTGATTCCAGGAGAACCTCCATAGCCTCTTCTCTGAAAATACTTTTGCCAGATGAGTCTTCCTGCAAAATGTTTATGGTTCAGTGATGTCATTTCAATCTTCCAGTAGTATTTTAAGCCACCAATGTTTGCTTTTACATGCTAATGAATATTATAAAGAAGCAGTCCTACCTATCTGTGCCATATAAAACTCACGCATGATGGTTTCCACATAGGTCTCTTGGACCGAAAATTGACACAATCAGGAGATTTAGTCATATGACTTATTTTATTCTTTGGATGGCAAAAATAAATATGGTCTCAAACCCAGAAAAAAATCAAATAACTATGGTTATTCAATTGGAATGTTTTGGCCCGGAAGCTCTCCCTGGTGAGAGCCATCAAATATTTGGCCCCAGATCCCCTGAAATGAATGTTCTTTTAAAATTATATTACACAGTATAAGTTGTCTGGCTTATTTTTCTTGGCTTATATTATTGTTTTAAATTGATGCATTTGAGCTATGATATTGGGGTATATCATAACCGGTTTGGTGATTTCAGGCTCTTCAAGAATAACACAATGTGGAATTTCCTATAATCTTCTCAGTTCTGAAGTGCCCAAGCCAGAGCCTGAGGAAAAAAATTAGAAGTGCAATTACTATATATTTTCTGAGGCGGAGTTTGGGGATGCACATGAAATAGTTACTTGCTGAGGATTGCAATTCAAGTTGTGTAAATTATCAATATAAGTTTTTAATTCAAGGGGACATTTTCTCTGGACTGTTCTTGCACCTCAATTTGGAGGTTAAAATTTTCCATCCTCTCTTTCTCTTTGTGGTAAATAACCAAATATTATGAAAGAAAAAGTATTCTGAATCAATAAAAGTTTGTAAACAGTAGGTTTTACCAGCATATCTAGTTGAAGCAACAGGTTTGCTGCCAAAAGTCGATACTCTGGTTGTGAATGTTGGATGCAGGACATCAGTATGTGCAAAATGTTGAGGCTGTCCGGTCGTCGTATCTGATGCAATAGACTAATGGCTGATGACCTGATACGAAGAAAAAAATTAATCCTCAGAAAATGCTTTCTTAGACCATGTTAATATGCTGAATGCTGCAGACTATTCCAGCTTAGCATTCTGAACATACTGACTGCAGTCTTACGACTCTTACCACATATTATCCTGATAGGCCTTCAGTAACGGCCACAAAGAGATTGGGTTGCATGTCAACATCTACTCATTTGATGAACAAACATTTTACATCTTAACTTCATCACTGATATTGAGCTCCATTCAAAGTTATTTCAGCTTAGATGTAATAACAAGTTACTTCAGCTTAGGTATAATAACAAATAAGTATTTCATCAATTTGAACCAGATGATCATGTTGTAGTAAAATATAAAGGAACATAAAACTAGGTTTAGCATGTAATGTAAGGAGTGTGAAGCATAAGATTCTTTTCTTTTATCGAAAAAAAAGCATTTGAACATATAATGGCATAAGAGGCATTTCATGTCTTTACCTATTTAGGTTACATTTCTGTTAACTGTTAGATATCTTCTCTGCATAATATTTTTATTATAATAATAATAATTATTATTATTTTCAATTTTGTTGAGTTTCTAAGGAAGTTTGTTGAAGTATCAAGTAACATGTAATATAAACAATGTGAAGCATTTGGATATACCGTGGCATGCGAAGGATTTCATGAAAAAATTCAAGTGCTGTGAATTTGGCTTGCTGCCTCTTGCGTCTGAGTAGGCTGACAAATGGATCCATGGGGGTAAATTGTGAAAGAAAATTTCTGCATTTTCCATCATACCGCATACATTTTATGAGAATGGAAATCAAAGGAATCAACTCTTCAGAATTCTTATTTCTCACTACATTCGTGAGTCCAGAAAGAACCCAGGGTGGACTGATTGCAGCCAAATGCACATTATTTGTAGCATAGTCGAATGCAGTTACTAAAACTTCAATCATCTTAAGTGATGCTGCAGAAGGTGTTATCGGAAGCAATGCTGGTTCTTGCTTATGGCTGTTTGAATTGCACACAACCTCCAATAGTGCTGGTAAAAGTTCTAGTTCTTTTATTTCTATAGGTGATGGATTTATCAAATAGATAAGAATGGCTGCCTCATGAACATTTCTTTTCAGCGCACTTGCCAAATCACACAAATGTACACCCTTTTTCTTGATGTCTTCTATCACCGACTTGTTCTCCAATACCAGAGTTGACAATATAGACACTGATGCCCTGGTTATTCTCTCTTCTGTGGACATTGAAATGGTACTTATCAATTGATCTAGGATTACACCCTTTAACAGAGCATATTTTTCTCTGATTTCATTGTTCAACATTTCCTTCCTAGTTGAACCTTTTGCACTGTCATTTTCTTCAAATTTTCCTAACTCTTCTGAGAAGCGTATTGTTGAAACTGCTTTCTCAAATATTCCTAGTATTTCCATTTGGTTCTTTTTTTCAGTATGTAAGCTTACTTCGCTCAAGTAATTTTTGATATTTGAGTCCAGCCTTTTCCTTGCAAAACTTTCTTGGTTGTCCAACTGGGTGAAGTGGTATTGATGCAGAGATGTTGATAGTATGTGGTCAAAGAGTCTGAAACCATGCTGCTGTAATCTTCTAAGAGTTTCCTCTTCTTCTACATGAACATCGCAAAAGGTTTGTGTATAAGTATCTATTGGTTCCAGATCAGATAGGCTTAGATCCCTGAAGGAACTACAGTATCTGCTACAAAAGAAATAACTGGTATTCGCTTCATAGACTTCTTCCTCCTTTGGACATCCAGGATTGTCTGGTGTAATCTTTATGCACTCTGTGTCTGATGTGGAGCAAGAGGCTTGCAACTGCCTATATAATTCAGACCACTTTAGAAACTCACCTGTATAGATATGTTATAAAACTCCCTATGGAAATCTTAGATGAAGAACTAATGTTTAAATGAACATACCTATCATCAATCTCTGGATCTGGATCATATGTATTTATTGTCAGCATCCTATCTGAACTTTCACTATAATCAATCTCTGCCTGGTTCAGGAAGAGAAACAGGTAAATGCCGAGTATTCTCAATTCTAGCAACTATTCTTTTTTATCTGATTATAAATATTAATTATTGGAAAAATAGAAACTTAGGAACTGTGTCCATGGTCCCTTGCTAATTTCTGTCTGTAGGTTTAGTGACAACTGAAAAGTTAATAAAATAAATTTTTTATTTCAGGGGATAGCAATAAAATCTTATTTTTAGAGTAATGAGAATAAACAATAAAATCCCTGGCTAAACCCACATTGAATAGTGATTAAGCCGTTGGAATTTGGGATAATTACCTCTGAATAACTCCCTTCTGTAGAATGATGAGAATAGACAGAGATTGGTGTATCTGACTGAGACACTTCCAGCATGTCGTGGAGGCATTTGATACCTAAACCCCCATTGCTCTCCCCAATGCGAACCTCATCCAATTTTGTAGAAAGATTTTTTCTATCATCATGGAGTGGATTGCTTTTTTGCTCTGAACTGACAATGGATGCCTTGACTTTATCTTCCATTTCGTCAATTACATTTTCTTGAAGATCAAGTGGATGGACTTTCTCAAACTGCATCAATTTTCAATTCAATCACTGGAACTGATAATATCTCATGAATGTCCACTTATACTACATTGGAGTTTCTTGCTAAGTTTTGTGAAACTGAAATTTAACTTAGAAGTGGACATCTGCAATTCAAGCATATTGTGAAGGTGTAATACATCTATACATCTGTCTTTGTGTGTGTGTGCTGAAGGATATTTCATCCTCATCCCTCAATTTCGGTGTATAGATATAGCCCTGAAACTAAAAAACTAATAGTAATTGAAGGTGATTATCTTTGAAGAATGGCTTTTGGAGGTGCATAACATCATTCAGAGAGGTTTGAGAATTGACCACGTAGATGAAGGTATTGTTCCAATGGATACCAAGGCCAGCCAATGGGATTGCCAATTCTGTCCAAAAGTGGACTCTGTACAGTCATGTTGGGGGACTTCCCTGCCTATGTAGCTTTAATTTGTTATATTACTATTATAGTTTTTTTCTTCCTAGCCCAGTTCCTTAACTCAAGGCTGAGGCCTTTTTTCTAATAAAATTTCACGTTATCAATTCAAAAATAAAAAATAAAAATGCAGACAGTGACAAAAAACGTTTTTCAGTTAGTTTGCTGTAGTCAGATTTGGATATTATACATTTGTTGCAGACAGAAAAATAATCCAACACTTACATTTTGAAAGTATGGCCTGGTATTTCCATATTCAACTAAGTCCAAATACTTTTTGCTGGTGGACTTTTCATACCTGTTCATAGCAGCAGCTGATGATGAGATTCTGCAGGAATATTAATTCAAGAAATTTGTTTTTAAGGAAATAGTTTTTAGCACATTCAGGCAAACTAAAAAGAGAAATGAATGGAAAATATATTGAAAAAGTCATGCATCCAATGTTAAATTTCTTAATTTGAGATGGACTAGATTGCTATTGATCAATGAGGTGCAGAGCCTAATTAAAATGTCTGGGTCTTATTTGTTTGGTACTCCGTCATTGAAAATCGTCGAGGTCTGGATCTGAAGTTCATTTCTTGCTTATTGAAGCTTTGTAAAATAGCTCTCTACTGGTCATGGAAAGTATCTCACTTTTCAAGTGACTTCTTTCCAATAAAAACCACCCTTTGTTGGCTCAACACAATTGCCTTAAGCGATGTAATATATAGCTCTGAAACTTTCCATGGAACCCATTCCCCTTGTAGTTGCTAATGGACATTGAGAGTTGATTTCACATTTCCAATGATGCGGACATCCAAGCTGAAGTGGGGCCCATGTGACATGTGAGTGGGACCCACATGTGTAACAGCAAAGAGAGATCATGTAGTACATGCTGGGGGGATTTAATTTTATTTCTTTCTTTTTGGGGGGATTTTATTCTCTTTATTTCTTTTTTTTTGGGGGGAATTTTATTTTATTTATTTCTCTTTTGAGATATTTTATTCTCTTTATTTCTTTTTCTTTTGGGGAATTTTATTTTCTTTTTGGGGATTTTATTTTTTATTTATTTTTCTCTATTTTTTAAGTTGCCTTTAGGGAATGATTTGCTAAATTGTACTTACTCTAAGAGGGCAACTCGTGGGCTATAAAATGGGCTCATTCCCTCTTAATTTTTGCATTGAAATTGATTAATCGAATTTTAGTGAAGTTTAAAAACCAGGATTGGTTTTCTTCACAGGTGGATTCCTTGGGTTTATTCAATCTTAGTGGAGACTAAGATCCCCTGCATTGGGTTTGGAAAAGCTTCAAATCAGGTCTTTATCTTTTCTTTTTTCTTTTTCTTGTTTCTACTAAATCACTTAAGGTTTTATTGATATTCTTGACTATCATTTTACATCAACTTTGGTGTCATCTCTATTGTCCTGCATCATCCAAGTTAGCACCTCTTACTTTAGGCTTGGTTACTTGGCTCGGTCATTTAATTTTGCATTGGTATTCAAATGAGGAAACCATTTGTGATCTGTTTGGTTTTCTGGTAGGCAAGGTAGCCTTGTATTATATCATGTTGGAATTATAATTTTAAATGAGATATTTGTTTGAATGCATAGAGAATGAGATAAACAGAAGTTTGAATGTGTGATGGAAACATGAAATAGACAAAGCAAATTTGATCAAAACTCATGTTGTTGCTCATGCAAAGAAATAACTAAACTGTAAGCTACAATAATAAAATATATTTAAACTCTTGGCCTTCATGATGTGTTACAGTACAAACCATATACAGAATTGTATACTTCTAAAAGTGAGATACAGTTTGAATGGTTTACACAATATGTATCATTCATGATTGTTTCGGCTTAAAAGTTTGTTCTGTCTTTATGGATTGAAATGGTAGGTTCCACCAAGTTATACTTTTCATAAATTCAAGTTTTAACTTTTTTATTGCTTTTTCAAATTTTATAAATAACTTTAGAAATCTTGGTACTTATGTTCATTGTGAATTAGAATGGTTCAGACTGTATATACAAAGGGAAAAGACTTACATGCAACTTTGGGATTCTTCACCTGGGAGAGGAGAAACTTCGCATCCCCAATGCCACCGAGATCTCTGTCCATATAACATCACATGATAATACATCAACCAGTCCTTGTATCTCCTTGCCAGCTGCCTTGTCGCTTCATCAATTGCATCCTCGCCGAAATTAACAGGGGACTCTGACAGCAAGCTTCTCCATTGACCCCCTTCCTTCCTTCTGCTCATAATTTGTGAAAGAAAGAGACTCTCCCAGAGTTCCGGTGCAAATTCAGTTCGAACAAGCCAGGGGGAGACCAATATTGCTTGGAGGAAGTGCAATGTCACCTGCCACTTATCCTGCTGGAGTTTTCGAACCAGAGAGAGGTAAAAGTAGGCACAACAGACCAAGTGCCAGTTTGGAATTCCCCCTGTACTTCCATGGTCATTGAGCAATGCCGGAACCTGAAGCATTTGTTCTGATTTCTTCAGCTGTTGGCCTCTCTCATCTGGACATTTAGCCTGAATTGCAGACTCAACGTTCATGATACCCCAGTACAGATTTGACAGGACCGACTGCTCGGAGAATTCAAAGAACTCCTGCTTTTGAATCTTAAGCTTGGAGGTGCACCTCAATTTTAGAGAATTACGCTTCTCTGGGTCTGCTAGGAATTGTAGAATGTGTTGATTAACTGAAATGATGAGTCCCTGTACGGATTTGGGATCTAATCTCTTATCATCATGGATAGTAGGAGATGAGAAAGAGGAGGTGGAAGCCATGGAATTCTCAGACATCTTTGTTTCATCAGAAAGAGGAGCACTGAGAGGATAAGAGGGGGGGGGGGTGTTGGAGAGTTTTTCTGACTGTTGAGGAATGGAACATTTCCTCGTGACTGATTCAGACAAAATCCAAACGTCCTCTGCCCCTCCATAGCTTCCTGGTAGCTAGCAGTTACAGACAAAAGGACCGTTGCTTTCATCAAGGAGAGAGAAAAATCAAATATTTTCCAGTTCTAGACTCTGGATTAAAAAGTGAATTACTAAACTACACTTCCTGTACGCTTCATTGGGAATTAAAGAAACGCTTAAACTTCATTTTGGTCCAAAATTATGTTTAAGGAAACCTGAGTGTAGTCTTAGAGAAGAGATGGTGCTGGCTTACATACTTTGCAGGGCAGATGATGTGTTGGTAATATTTTTCAATGGTGCTGCTTAATCCTTGGGTGGGTCATACCATCCATTGTTATACTGATTGGTTCAAATTTAACCGTCTGATCAGTGTTAGGATGTAAAAGTGGAAGAAAAAACATTATCACCCCATTGTAGATTTAGGATGTAATATTTACTGTTTGGAAATTCTTGGATGAGGAAAAGGGGGGGGGGGGGGGGGTTATACCGTTAGATATTTAATTTTAAAAGGTTGAGTTCATATATCAATTAAAGGGTTGTTTGTCATTTCATTTTCATGTAAAATTTTGGAATCATTCTGTAGCTATGTGTATGTTCACAGATTGCATCATTCATTGTCCTTGAGCTAGGATTTTTTTGTTTGTTTTTGTGATCACTTAATTATAATCTATTTGGCTGTCATCAGATGCTTGGATCTTCCGATTGCTCGAGGAGATCATTTATATGGGACCCATCATTTGATGGGTCCAAAACCCATCGGACGGGGTTGTAGACAACATCAGAATGACATTGGTCAGATCAATACATGATCTGATTGATCTGGGGAAACTTATCATCATGGGGGCCCATATGACCCCATATCGTTGTTCTTGTATTACATATCAATTAACTTTCCTCTTCTTTTATTGTTAGAGATAATTCATAATTTATTAAACAAACCTGTGAGGGTTGTCATGAGAGGGACAACTCATAGGGTCTGTATTATTAACATACTTTGGGTGCAAATATTGATGGGACTCACTGCAACTCCAGGAGATACAAAGCTACCCAAGAACTTTGTAATAGATTAAACTTTCTCTCTCTCTCTCTCTCTCTCTCTCTCTCTCTCTCTCTGTGTGGATAGGCAAGTTATTAGCTGGTGAAGAGGGGGCCACCTCTATGAATGGATCAGAACCATACAAATCGGATCAACCCCCAGGTTCCTTCTTTTATGCATACGTTAAAGAAAACCGCATAGATCTGACTTTTGGGCTATGGCCCATCCCAATAATGGCATAGATTAGGACCAACAGTACAGACATGTGGATCACGGGTGAGAAAGGACAAAAATTATGTAGCTCTTGTTGGTACATGAAATCTTAGCTGTATAATGAACAAATTGGGTGGTGGAAATTGATATCTAATTGGGCCCATGTGCAGATATGGGCTTGGATCCAGATTTTGTAAGCACCTGTAAAAGTCTTACCGCTATGAAGCCTAGGGTGTTTCTGGTGTACCCATATCCTAGTTCTAGTGGTAAAAGTTCATGTGAGACAGATTACCAAAATAAAAATAAAAATGAAATACAGATGAGACAACAACATGAGATGAGATTCAATGGCTACAAACCCAACTAATCAAAGCATCTACCAGTTCTCCCCATCAGACCATAACGCAGGGGCATCTATAACGATTTTATTACCAAATTAACAAACTTTATTGTTATCAATCAATATATTTTTCTTCTTACAACTAATACTAATTCTTTAGTTTTTCCTAAAATTTTCATTATCATAATCAACTGTACTGTGCATTTTACATGATCAAAAGGCGATTGTTTAAATTCAAATAACATTGATTTACTGGGATAAAATGCATTTTTTATGGTAATTTATCAGCAGTGGAGTATAACAAACACAAATTGAGGAAAAATAAAAAAAGAAAAGCGCCTATTACACTATAACATTTTTATTTTTTGTTATGAGTAAATGATTTTATTGATAGAAAAGGAGAAAACAAAATATAAATAGAATACAACAAGAAAAAAGATCAACTCAATTGATAAAAAAATAGTGAGGAAGAATAGACATGAGCGCCAATCCCTGACAATTCATTACAAAGGGCGTGTGGCTTGCTGATCAATGATCGTTTGTAATTTAATGGCATATATGTCTCTAAATAGAGTGGAATGGTAGGGCAGGATTTGTATAACCGACCCCAAATAGTTAGTATCAGGCTGTTTGTTGTAATATATATATATATATATATATATATATATATATATATATATATATATATATTTGGGAGTATATC
>JAOXJP010000006.1:16119533-16137134 GCA_025762735.1 Platanus orientalis | reverse complement strand
AAAGCGGCAACTGTAGAGCATACTGGTCATGACAGGAACAGAGCATACTGGTCTAAGGTGATCAGAAACAGTACTCTGCATATTTGCAAATCTTTTGTTTCTCCTATAATTTGACCCCTGTGATCTCTAACAATGGCAGCCACCGCACTGAAATGTCCTGCAGCTCCATCCACATCAATCTTTGTTGCTCCAATGGGTGGGTAGGGGGGACCTACTTTGAGGGAAACTCCCTTGCATTTCCTCTTCTTGGATTTGTTCTGGCAGATTTTTCTGTGAGATCAGCTTTCTCTTACTCTTGAAGCATCTTAGTTGCATTTACTATGATTGCCTCCCCTGAGATTGCTCTATTTATAAAGATCAAGTTGTTTCGAGCTTTTTAAATCAACCACAGCGATAAAGCACATGACCTGAATGTGGAATGGTTTGATGTATTATGTAGCCACTCTTCAATCCAATCTTTAAATGTCCTGCATTGTTCCCGAACTTGGATTCCCGGTGAAGAGCCAAACCACACAGTTTGGGCCAGATTGCATTCAAAAAATAAGTGCTCCATATTTTTTTATTTCTGTTTAACATATTGGACATTTTGGATCAATCCATGAGCTGCGTTTTGACATAGTATCTCGTAAAGGTAACGCATTGTGAAGAAATTGCCAAATGAACATGATTACTCTTGGAGGTATATATTTTTACCTTCCAAAGGCTCTTCCAGGTTTTTGGTGAGATTCCATCGGTTGGATTTGAAGATGTCCCCTTGGAGTCTTGAATCAACTTGTAGACCAACTTGGGATTTCATGTGCCTGTTGGTGTTTTTGTCCATATAAGTTGGCCTTCGGTCTGGCAGTCATTTGCATCCAGTGTATCCGCAAGATTGCAGCTGCTATCCATGGATGAAAGATTTGTTTAATCATTCTTTCTTTCCATGCTCTTGAGAGAGGATCTATCAAGTCACTGAACCGAGAGGCATAAGAACCTGAAAAATTTTCAGCAACCATGAAAGATTGAATTGATGGGGATCCACGTGTCTTGCTAGATATTTATGGACATACCATTGTCTACTGTCCAACAAGTTCGTTGCATCAAAATATCTCTACACCGCTGAATGTCAGCCCAAGGCTTAGATTCTGATTTTGGGCATTTTCCTGACCAAAATTGTTGATTCCTAATTCCTAATGTATTTGGCCTTCAGGAGCCGTACCCAAATTGAAGTAGGGCTTTGTAGGAATTGCCATTCTAACTTTGTGATTAAAGCTTTATTTGCTTGATTCAATGTCTCTAACTGCAAGTCCCCCACTGTCTTTTTCTTGCTGAAAAATCTTCCATGCTCTAAGGTAAACATGGTGTCCTCCATCCAAAAATCCCCACCAAAAGTCCATTTGAAGTTTAGTGATCTTGCTGCAGATTGTTTTTGGAATCAGTATAGTTGACATGAAGTACGTGGGGATCGAGCAGAGAACCGCCTTAATGAGTATTAATCTTCCAGCATGAGATGACATTTTAGATTTTCATTTTTTCAGCTTGCTAGTGAATTTGTCGAGTAAGAATTGAAAATATTTCTTCTTTGATTGATCTAACAGGAGGTATGAACCCAAATACTGTCATTCATGTCCAAACTTCGAATCCCCATCATGGAAATTAATTCAACACTTTCTTCCTGCCCACAAGGACTTTCTAGGTTTGCAAATTAAGATAATCTTATAAATGTTTATAAATTCAAAAAAATAGTTGGTTAGAACTTTTTATAACAAGTAGTTCTGGATGTTTTCTATTACATTGAATTGTGCATA
Organism: Platanus orientalis; assembly: GCA_025762735.1. NCBI lineage: Eukaryota > Viridiplantae > Streptophyta > Magnoliopsida > Proteales > Platanaceae > Platanus > Platanus orientalis. The sequence goes on along the minus strand of JAOXJP010000006.1, from coordinate 16,135,347 downwards.
TTCATGACCATTTCTTTTTCCATTTTTGTTATGGTAGTATTATAACTTGAAATAATCTTTTTAACTCACCGAAGCATTAAAGAAGTTTTTTCTTTGAAGCGTCTTATCATATCTTAAATTTCTCCAATGTGTATCAATGATAATGATTAACACACATTATGTGTCCTAATTTGAGGTCGCCAATACTGATATATTAAATCATACTCATGATGATTTCCTTGAGGTTGAATTGACATTGTTTTTCATCAATGACTCTCCCTCCCCCCTCTCTCCAGATCAGGAAACTTGATGACTCTGAGTTTCGAAATGCATTTTCTCGCGCATACGTGCGGGTATTGCATTGAACTTTCTATTGCGGATTCTTAATTTTTTGGTTTTCGGCACTCTTCATGGTTCTTACTCTTCCATTTTGCCTATCATAGGTGAAGGAGTATGAGTCGAGACGGAGCTTATCTAGAAGTCGTAGTCGTAGTCGTAGTCGCTCTCGCTCATACTCTAGAAGCAAGAGTCCTAATCGCAGTCGCAGTGATAGTCGAAGCAGGAGCCGGAGGTTTGCTTGAGTCACATTGTCCTACTAGGCTTGGAATTTGATTTGCAAGGTTATGGGTTCTTAACCGAGAGTGAATTGTTATGCAGCAAATCTCCGAAGGTCAAATCTTCTCATCGTCCTCTGTCTAGATCTCGATCAAGATCTGTTTCTTCACGTTCTCGTTCAGGATCAAAGCCACGCTCTTTGTCAAGGTATGCCTTCCTTCGTAACCTGTTGGATTTCTTTAATTCTGAGATCAATATAATGCATCAAATTGTTTAGTCTCATGTTATTTTTGTTCACATGGAGCGGTTGCTTGGTTTCTTGCAGTTCAGTTTTATTTTCCTTGCTTTGATTTCTTTTTATGACGCTTAATTTAATAGTTGAATTTATATATGCTTAAATCTGGTACAATCTTTGAGCAAATCATTAAGACTTTGTGACTTCTCCATTTTTGCTTTCTGATTTGAATGTTACTAGTTTGTCTCTTGGTTTTTATATGGTTTGTTTGGGTGAACAAGTTTGAACTACTAATGCATTGTGAGAAGTAAGCTTCTACTCAGTGTAGAATGCTTTATATCGAAGTCTTGAAGATGTCTGTTGTGATGAGCAGGCTAGTTTTACTACCATATTCTTGTTTAAAAGTCTCCTTTCTCTCTCACTCATTTTGGTTTTCCCAAGATAGTATGACCTTACCAATTTTGTTGTCTGATTGATTGTTACTAGTTTGCCTCTTGGTTTTCACATGATTTCTTATGGTGAACCACTTTTAACTACTGATGCATGGTAAGACATAATTTTCTGCTCAGCATAGATTGCTCAATATGAAGTCTTTAAAATGCATGTTGTATTGAACAGTGCTTTGCTGTCGTGTTCTTTTTGAGGATTGGATGACTTCATCAGCTGTTGTCTTTTTAAGTGCAATGGATTCACTTGCTTACAAATACACGCATTTATGGGTGTACCGAATACTAAAATATTTGGCTAGTCAATTCTCTGAAATTTGAAAAATGGGAGACTTTCACAAATTAAGTATTTAATGAATTATAAAGTATTTAAAATGAGTAGTAATCAAAAGGATTTGGTGGAAAATACATGATTGGGTTCCCCTGTTTATAATATTACAGGAATTTGTAAATAGCACATAGTATTTGGCTGTATCATAAATGAATTATTTAACTTGCACACTATTTCTGATAAGATAATGAAAGTTACCAAATAAAAAAATTAACAGAAGGAACAAGCTTCTCAGTTATTTCATATGTAGTTCCTATTGCCTACGATAAATAAAAATACTAAAAGAAGAAAAGCATAGGAATTGGTATTTGGGAACCCATTCAACTAAAATAATTGAAAAGAGTATATGTAATTTCATTAAAGGGCCATCTTTTTTCAATGCAACAAAACAATGTTGTACAAGATCATGCAACTTTATGGGTACATCTCATTTTCATGTTGTATCATGAAGTGTTGAGTGTGTTCAATATTCAGGTAACACTGCTAGGGAGGGTTGCTATGATATCCCATTCTGTTCTTGTTTTGTCCTTTATACTGATCCGTGCACTTGCTCCACTTCATAATTTGTTTGTTCAAAAGTGGATGGGGGTAATTGAGAAAGGCATACCAGGTTGCCCAATTTTCATCCCTTGTTTATGAAGGTTGCCTTGTTTCTTTTTTCTAGATATGGCTTTATGCGGCGATTTGGGGATGCATATTAGGAACTTGATGGGATATGGTGCAAATGCATGCAACTCATTTGGTTGTGGAGGAGGTATGCTGTTTTAAAGATGGGAAGCTTTATAAACCTCAATGGTATATTAATGCTTACTCTGCATAGCGCATACCCATCGGAGCTAGAGTGGAATGGGGAGGATGATGGGGTGTCATACCAAAGCTGGATTACTGTCTTGAGTGCTTTTGGGACCCTGGGCCAATCAGTGGTGTAAACAAATTCAAAATCACTCTCATGTCTTGTACAACAGCATCACGCTTATAGGAGCATCATGCTTGTAGGGGTTGCGCTCATGATTTGTGGATTTTGGTGGTACAAATGAGAAAGATGCCTCTTTCTTATCCTTTAATATCTCGAGTATATATTGTTATGCTTTTGTTGAGGTCTTTGTTATCATTAATCAGGTCATCTATGTTCTCAATGATCTGCTTGGTGAGGTTCTTTTTTTTAGTGTTGATGTGGGAATTGAATATGATGTTCTCTATTGAATCATGCTAAAGTTTTATGGGTTCTTTTTTGCCCTTTTTGCGAATATGGTAACTCTGACGTGGAAGAGGTGTCAAGGCTTTTGGATCAAAGGTGTTAAAGGAACGTTGTGGATATTGAATTGGGTTGTTTCTGGAACTTTTGCAGATCACGATCAAGATCCAAATCTCCGTTACCTTCTGTAAGTGTAATTTATTAAACATTAAGTCATGCCATTGCTTGCTTCTTGTTGTCCGTCTCTCTGCTGAACTCAGCACTGTGCAGCCTCCACGCCACAAACGTGTGAGCAAAAGCCCAAAGAAGCGGAGCCCTAGTCGGAGCCGGAGCCGGAGCCAGAGCAGGAGCTTATCTCGGTCTCCTCCTGTACAATACATTTCTTTTGGCTAATGACATCTTTCTTTTAGCAAAACTATACCCCTTTAATCTGTTTGAATGAAACTCTTTTTTGGGTTCTAATAGCTGTTGTGGTTGACAGGTAAAATCTGATCATAGATGATCTGTTGCCGCCAGAGGCCGTTAAAAGCATGCTCGATAAAGATATTTTTGATGAACATTGGGACGCATAAGAGTGACTAATCTAGACTTTTGGAGTTGAGTAGTTTTTGAACAATTATCTATGTTCGATTTATTGTTGATTTGGTGTTATGTTGAATGAAAACCCTTATACATACACCAATATCGTTGCGTGGGTTTCATTCAATCTTGGCAAAATTTACTGTGGCGCTCATTGTGGTCTGGACCCTTGTGACCTTGTGTGTGGTTTACCTATTTTGATTTATGAAAGTTTGTATCCATGCTAGGGTCTTGTTAGTGTTACCTTATTTTGATTTGTGAGAATTGAATGCCAGCCAAGGTCACTACCATGCAGCTGCCTTTAATTTGCCTGATCCATTCGCTTGTCTCCCCCAACACTGCTTGGGTTGAAAGGTGTGCCATATGGTAGGCAATGATGTGAGTTGCATTGCATCAGGCATCCCACTGGTCATGACCGCTCCTCTTTGCTAGATCTCGCAGATCAATTGATTAGAAATCCCTTTGGAAAACTAGTTGGGAGTATATGGACTGGAGTGTCTTTAATGTGTTGCTTCGCTTGTCTATTAAATTTGGCAAATGTCAACGTTTTGGGTGGGCTCTTGGCCCATTATCTGATGATAATAGTTGCTTGATTTGATTGCCCAGCGTCTTTCATTCGACTGTGAAATGCTGTTTTATTTGAATGGTGTGGTGCTGCACATGCCAGGGGTGGTTGTGTTCGGGTAAACTTGCAGGCCTCATTACTAGGTGTGAAACAGCATCCCCAGAGCTTTTAGGTCAAAGTGGATTTCCCACCTCTTGCGCCAGGCGCTGAGCAACACATGTTGGGAAAATGGAACCCCCACATCTTGCACCAATTGTTGGGTGTTTTTTTTTTTTTTTTTTTGAACTTTTTTGCCATTTGTCACCCAGCACCTGGTGTAAGAGGGTCACTGCATGCTTTTTGGCTGTAGGAAATCCACTTTGCTTTTAGGTCAATGCAAGAAAGTGCAAATAATTGCAGCCACCCATGTGTTCTGAGAAGAATTCTCATAAGTTAGGTTCGAACTTTTGGTTGGGCATGTATGGAATCCCCACATGCTGTGTCGCAGAGGAACTGGGCTCCCATCTTCAATGACAAAGGCTGGAAGTGGGTTTGGTTGGGTTGAAAATGCCATCCCAAAGGGTGGGTTAGTTGGTTTGGGTCAAGGATAGCAATAGCAAGTCTTACATTACATCCCTGGGAGGTCATTGAGGTCCGTTGCCCATGGAAGATCTTCGGGGTCATAGAAACAGAGTGACTGGTTCCAGGGAACTGTAATCAATAGCCTGTATCCATTGATGCTGTTAATGGTTTACATGTGGAAGTCTATGTGTTCCTCATGTACAGTATATGTAAAGCTAAGATTTAATCTATTTTAATGCAATTGATTAAAGGACAGCCAAATATCAAACTTGATGGCTTTACCCTCAGCTATGAGTTCTGCTGAACCGCGAGAGTCAAGCTGTGTAACTACGAAGTATGTATAAATGTAGGAAGGACTTGGGCTGTGAAGCCACCAAAAACCCAAGTAACTAGTATATGCTTAATCGATCTTAAGCTGATGATCAACAGAGCTATAAGATCATATAGTAAGCAAACCTTTTTTTCTGGTCTTCTTTTCTTTAAAGTAGTAAAACTATAGTGGTTATTTAGTGAGTTGGGTAACCTTCCAAAGAATGAAAGAATGAGAAAAAGAGGAGAATGCATTCTTTAAAAGGTTTCCAAACGCCCACTAAATGGAAGTGAAAGATGGGCTTAGGTTTGTGGCCATAAACATTTCTTTCACAAGGAAAAAGTACGATAAGAGGGAAGCATATCCTTCCTTATCTTCATAAAAGCAATGGGGCTGGCAACAGCATACGAAATGGAGACAAGATATGACAGGCAACGTGAAATGTCCTTAGACCCTACCACAAAGTCCAATCCCCCATCCTAAATAATCAGTTCAAACACCTGAGCGTACTGCATGAACCGAAAAACGATAAAAGGTTACACGAAGACAAAATCCTTTTTTTGTTCATGTAGTAGGCTCAAGTGCTTGAGCTGGCCATGGTGGTTTTTGTTTAATTAGAAGAAGGATCGTGCCCTTGTGGAGGGCCTCACACTAAAAATTAGGTGAGAACGAAGCTTGTGAGAACTGTGAAAACGGCATCAGGGTACGGACACATCAGCACCGAAAAGTGATAAGTGCCCCCCCCAAAAAGTGCAAAGCACTTTTCAGTACTGATGTGTCAGCCCCTCTGGTGCAGTTTTCACGGTTCTCATGAGATTCGTTCTCCCATAATCCAAGCCCGATGTATTCAGTCCGAACTATCAATCTACTAGGGAGGCCATGTGGTAGTCTGTTAGAGTGGTAATCCGGGTGAGTCTGATACCCTGTCGCGATATTTGTTTCAATCTAGAGAGCAAATTTTATGACGCCAAAATGACCATGCCACAGCCTGACACGAAGAGGCTTATATAAGGTTAAAAGCGTAGGTGCCCAAAAAAAGGTACCAAATTCAAAAACACATCACTTGTTAGCCTATGCTGTGGTCATAAAGGATGACTAGATTGGCCATATGTATCAGAACACCAAACAATCTAATAGGGAACCTTTTAGATTGGCCATATGTGTTAGTGCGGTAGCCCATGTCAGCCTCGTACCCTGATGTGTGATGATGTATTTCCTTAGGACCAACCATCCATCTAATAGGGGACCTTTTAGATTGGCCGTATGTGTTAGTGCGGTGGCCCATTTCAGCCTCATATCCTGTCGCGAAGATCATGTCTCCAACCAAATTTTAAGTGAATCCTTTGCCATGTGCGCGTATGGACTGTCATTGTTAGCATGCAGAATATCTATCGTAACTGTGGAGCAAGTAAGTGCGGTCTTTCCATCATTTATTTGATGGAATGTCAATGTCATGAACTTATCATGGAAGTTATATTTTGGTCCTTCTTATAATGAAGTTTTAATATTATAAAGTAAAAGAGAAAAAATCTATATGCTTTTATCCATTCCCATAATTGGTGTTATACTGATCTTAAGTATAATTTTTAAAGGAAAAATAATAAATAACATAGATACGTTACCATCAAGTATTCAACCGTGACGTGCTCTTTTTTTTTTGGAATGAATCCCTTCAAGACTCCAACCCAACAGTTGACTACTCAATAGCATGCATAATCATTGCTCGAGAAAAAAGAAATACAAATTATGGTACATGCAGCTCTCTTTTAATACTTCTTTGATCCTTTCTAACCAGAAAAATAAAAAATAAAAAAGCTTTTGTTTCTACCCAAAAAAACAGAGGTGTACAGTTGGTAAGACTCTGTAGCCCATAATGATTCACTCAAAATTACAAACTGAAGTGATGAGCACATATTCCATATTCAACGGACACCCATGGCATTACAGCTACTTAATTTTGAAAAGAACAAAAAAAAAAAAAAAAAAAAGGATGAAATATCCATTGTCCCATGTATTAAATGGGGCTACGTGAGCGGTAGTAATTTAAGTTGAGTGTGGTCAAAGATTATCTATGCATTTATTTCAGTATTGTTTTGAGGTTCTTGAAGGACAAATTTCTTCCTCCCTTGGTTATAATATCTCGATTTATATATATTTTTTATGGTTATATACAAGAAGAGTTTATATTGTTGACAATACCAATTTCATCTTTTTATGTGGGTGATAGGGGAATTAGGCTTCCACTAAACAAAAGAAAGAGGTAGCCATGGATCACTTATAACATGAAGAGTTTTACACAACAAAAATATTCCCTGCTTTATTTTACCCATACTTCATCTCTATCTTCTAACATTTTGTTCCTTTTTTTCATTTATCTTTTTAATACGTCATATATATATATATATTTCTTTTAACGGTTTGGATCTTATCTGACCTCCCTATGGCCTGATAGGATCTGTTTGGCTTAACCAAGTCGACACTTTACTGAATAAAGGAGATATTGAAAAAGTGACCTTTTTTTCGTGAACTGTCAACCTATTAGGCCAGACAGGTCCGAACAGGCCATAAGGAGGCTGCACAGGATCCTTATTGTTCTTTTAAGGATTATTCATTTCAGGAATTCTTAGAAAGTCGACCTCATAGATGGACCACTTCATGACCCGCTGCAATCAGAGTCAAAGTAATTCTGAAAGTTCTCTACATTCTATACTCTTGAATACGTGCAAGTCAATACAAGGTGAAGGGATGAGCACGGTCTTCATTGTATTTTTCTACTCATCTTGCGTCTCTTAATGGTTATTCATGATGATTTTTTTATGGTAAAGAAGAGATTGGGGTGTAATGTTGTTGAGTTTTATCAAGATTTGTGGCTTCTACTTAAATGAGAGCAATATTACAAAGTTCTATTATGTGTCTACCTCATATCATTATGCAAAAAGTAGTGCATCTTTCCATATTAGATAATTTTATTTAACTCTTGCAAAGAGTTTGGATTCGTGGAGAAAGATGAAAGCCAAAATTCAAAACAACCACTTGTTTTAGTTTAATCTAAACTTGTTCATGATCTTTTTCACATAGTCTTTGTGAGATACAAAAATTCAATTTTTCACAGATTTCACTTCTAAACCAAAGAAGTGATTAAGTTCATCCAAATATTTCATTTCAAAATGAATGAATAGTTAAGTTCGAAACTTGACAACCTCTTCATCATCATTGCCGGTAACAATTATGTCATCCATATACAAAATAACAATGACATACAATTTTTTTTGTTTCTTAACAAACAAACTAGAATTCAAGTTAAAAACAAAATAACCACAAAATTGTAAGTACTTGACAACCTTATCATACCAAACTCTAGGGGTTTGCTTTAATCTATAAATGGTTTTCTTAAGTTTGTAAACATACTCCAGATAGGTATGAGAAACATAACCATGTGATTGCTTCATTTAAATATTTTTATCAACCTTGCTATAGAAGAATATATTTTTAACATCAAGTTGCCATAACTTTCACCCATGGTAAGTCACCATGGAAATGACAACTCAAACCAATATTATCTTTTCAACAAGATTAAATGTCTCTTCATAATCTTCTTTATATTTTTTTAAAGAACCCCTTATCAACTAGTCTTGCTTTATATCTATTTGTACTCTCATTTGTCTTTTATTTAATTTAATAAATTCACTTATATGTGAAAGACTTTACATCATTAAGCTTAGGAACAAAATATCATATTTTCATTTTTTATAAGAGCATTCAACTCCTCATCCACGGTACAATCACATTCTTTTACACATTTTGCTTCAACAAAACAAGAATGTCCATTATCTCCATTTGGGTTTGCAAGCAAATAAAAATATATACTTATAAAATTTTCTTCCTTATACTGAGCGAGTGAGAAAATTTGTCTCTTAAACTTCTTAAGAAGCAATGCACTCTCAACTTCTTCAATATTATTTGAAACACTTTGTTGCTCATGTAACACATGACAACCAACACCACTCACCCTATTACATTACTCTCTCATAAACAAAGAAAATGAACTACTAGATAACATATATAGGGGCACTTGGTGTCATTGATAGGTTAACTTCATTATGTGGTTCAACATGAACATGAGGATTATTTACTACTGACATTGCTCGACTCTTATCACCCGATGTTCTTTCTCATATGGTCGGCTAACTTCATTACCTGTAGTGCACACATAAAAACTCCAAAAAAATCAAATTTGGGTGAATGATTTCCACTTTTTGGAGTATATGTGCACTTCAGGTGCATGCAAGACTAGTTATAAGACTTAAAGTCCCAAAAGAAGATCCAGGGTCTCTTGCAAAAACAACAGCTACAACTTGGATGAGGTCATTTGGTTGCAAAGAAAATGAATTGGACACGTGTTTGAACAGAAAATTGCAAACATACACTTTCCCAAAGTGCTTCACATTTCATCAAAGTTCTCTTTGATTTTGAAGTATACAAGAAGTCCATAATATGGTAATCTCAACCTCAAATTTTGTAGCATTTTACGTCGAACCAGAGACCACAGGAAGATTTTCCTTATTCTTCACACTATATATGCCGCTTCACTTTCGCCCATTTCCCTTGCAACCAAATCCTGCCTTGTTTTCCTGTTGCCTTATTTATACAAGGATGATCATGTGCCCCAACTCTTGAAACTTATTAACCTTCTCTCCCTTCCCTCTATTATAACCTAATGTTCATTCAAAGCTTGAAGGCATAAGACCAATAATTCTGCGCAATTCGGTTATGGCGTATGATATTTTCCTTCCCTTCAATTATTTGTGACTAGAACAAAAATAGTACTTCAGACCAAATGTGAACCCACTCGAAAGAAGTCTGAACGCGTGCATATTGTGGGGCCATAATTACTGTCTACTGCTGGTGCCGTGTTTTGCTTCTTGTTTATCTCTCACTACTCTTCAGCTATTGTGATTGCAGCCATTGTAGAGATTTGGGACTCAAGTTATTATACTTAAAACTATACTAGTTATATCTACGATGCCAATATTTAGGAAAGATTAACTTAAGAAGAAAGCCTAGCAAGGAAACATTTTTTGGGAGCAACCTCATCTTTGATTCTTCAGGGTTGGCATGGCTCATTTAAAACCTTTGGCTATACAATTCTAACCCTCTAAAATGTATGAGACAAGGCCTCCCACATGGCTCATTTATTGCCCTTTGCTATATAAGTCTAACCCTCTTAGGCTTAAGCTTGCCATATGAAGAGAGGGTGACTTGGAAAACAAGCAGAGCCTTTCAGTGTAGCCAATTGAGCTGTCATCTGTAAGATTCCTGTGTTGTACAGATCAATTGTTTCCTTAGTCTAGCAAACCATCCCCCCCTAAGGATTAGGTACGACCCCCTAGGTCAGCCCGGCATTAGGGGCCGATACATCAGCCAAGAAAAGTGAAAGCATCCCCCTTGGTGCTGATGTGTCGGCCCCTGATGTCGGGCCTGACCTTAATCTGACCTAAGGGGGTCGCACCAAATCCTAGGTGAACCATGTCAAAATGTATTTTAAGACTTGGTAGCTTCAAAGGGTTAGATTTAAACATCAAGGGCTAAGGATTACATGAGAATCCATCTCTAGAGTAAAAGAAAACCCTACCTACCTCCTTGAGAAAACTTCATAAAACGTACTAATTAAAATCTTAAACTATATATGAACACATAAGTAATCTTAAATACGTTTATATGAGTCTACCTAAATTCCTACTTAGACACTTACCCTAAAAGGATAGCAACTCATAAAGTTAAAATGATTTTCATACAACACTACTGGACCTATATTCCATAATTGTTTGGTTAGTCAAAAGTTTAATGGATTAAAAAGAAGTATAGTTTATTACGGAATTGTTTATCATTCAATGTAATCTTAGATTTTCAAATGTAAATACTCTAATGAACCCTCTTCTTTATAGCCGCCCCGTCATCTCCATCAGCACCATTCATAATTCACATCTTCTATTATTGAACCGGAGAATTATCTCACTGGTCTAGCCATCTAGTCTTGCTGTTCATGTTTGAAGTTTGCTGCAAATGGCCAAATGATTCCAGTGATAATATTTTTATTCATTAAGTAAACCTAGAACCAAGTTCATCACGAATACTAGCAATATCCATTGGAGGAGCAGTAATGAAGGTGATAACAAATACAGTAGTTGTGTTGCAACTAATGCACAAATATTAGTACCGCCGTAGGGGTGGCAATGTTTGACATGACCGATGAAACCAACCTGAACCCAACACAAGATAAGCGGGTGAGAATCGACTGTAAACATGTTTTTGATTAAATCAGATTGAATCACTTTGACAAGATTAATAAATGGGTCAGGTTAGGGTTGACCCATATAGTCGTATACCTTTAACTTGACACGACATGAATCCACCAACTCGAATTACCATGTAATCCATGATTCCGACACGTATCTACCATGAAATAAGCAAGTTAGGGTTGACTGTAAACATGTTTCAGGTCAAAATGGGTAAATTTGCTTTGACACAATTAATAAAAGGGTCAGGTTCAGATTGAGCCATAAAATCATATACCTTTGTCTCGACATGAACCCGGGCCAGCCAACATGAAAGTAACGGAGTCAATTTTTGATTAAATTCGCCAACCCATTCAATCTCTTTTTATATTTTAGAATGGCTGTTCTGAATCACTTCAAATTTGGGTGTGGCCCAACCCTTCCTGTGCCTGGTAGAACTCGTCCCAATCCAACCTACTTTCTTAAAGAAGGCCATCTATTCTGGCCAGCAATCCTGTTCTCTCTACCACCCCAATTTCACAACCTATGGGAATGCAGCCAATTTGGCCAACCCTTGCTTCTGGGGCTTTTTTTAGATGGCTATGAATAGAACAAGAAGTCACCTTTCCGTAGGAAAAGAATGGGTATCTTACTATCACAAAACGCGTCCAGCTTCAAATTGAGTTGATGGGTAGCTGGGCCACATTCACATTTCAGATTCAGAGCCACTGCGAGTCACTTACTTTAATCATTAAAAAATGTCTGATGGGAAGCTTTGACTGCTGAAGTTAGAGATGCTTTTAATATCTTCGTGGGTCAGGGTCCCGTCCGTTCACATCTTAACCTTCCTACTCAAAAATTCGAGTTCACCTTATCGTTGTTATCACGATAAATGGAATAATGCGCCATCAAGGCCAAAGAGAAAAAGGAGAAAGCCAAAAATCACATGTCAGTTTATGATGTGGGGATATGGGGAATAGACAAATTTGAGGGTAGAAGATTCTTTCCCAAAATATAACCCTAGTTAAATAATCCACATTTTAAGGATTTACTCTTAAGGGAGTGTTTGGGTGGTCTTATACGTTTTCTAAATTTAGAATGAACAGGGGGAGGATGATGTATTTGCATGGATTTGAAATTTGAGTAGCAACATTAATTTGATAGAGAATGATACAAGGAGTTCCCTACTTTTCCAATATAGGAATGAAAGCAAAATCTGTAAAATCATGTTCATATCCAATTTTCCAACTCAATATAAATATTTTCAGCTTACTATCATCAAAAACAAGAAATAAAAAGACTTTTCAACTTCCTAATTTTTTTGTGTGGATATGAACTAGACTACTCCCAATCAATGCAATAAACAATAATCCAATTATAAAAATAAAAAGTAAAAAAATACATATATAAAACTAAGATTTTATTTTCTTTGATTTTTTTAACTATGTCTATGATTATCTGTTTCTTATTATAAATCAGTTACAATGAAATAAATTCTTTTTTTCTCTTCTCAATCCCAAAGAAAATTTGAGATTCTATCACATACAAAACTGTCTAAATAAGTAGGAACACCCTATTTGCCTTTCGCAATTCGAATGTGTCTCTGCATAAGAAAATCCTTTTAAAACACGCATACTACATACTTATATGCAATCCCCATCTCTATTCCATGTATAAGAACAACACTTAATTAGAAGAAGAAGTCTAATTTATAAATTTAAATCCCATCCATCAAATTGTTCATCAATTCAATAAGTTCTACACATCACATAAAATCACTTGAATTTTTTTTACTTCACCTACAATTATATCTCCAACAAGTTTAAATTTTATAATCTTCACGACAAACTTCGTAGTAATCTTGTTTACGGTCCAAAAATAAAGGGGTGGAGAAGATTCTAAGAACGATAGGGTGCTTTAAAGTCACTTAACTCTTTCTAAGATCTTTTGCCTGCGAGTCCAAATCTTCTACTGCAGATTAAAGTGTGGCATCATCTATCAATTGAAACATACCTAAAAAAGTGAAAATCATGAAAGTGGTTAGGTAAATTTCATTTTTTGTGTGGGTGATTTCCACTTTTTAGGGTACGAGTCAGTACCACACTTTAAGCTGCAGTAGACAATTTGAACGCTTTACCCACTCATATTTCGATATGTCGGCAAATTCTTCCATATTAATACTGTATAAGGTCAACTAGCTTGTCAACTTTTCTACGGTTCTCGTAATAGTTATAAAAAAAAGAGCAAGGACGGAAGGCTTAAATATCAAACGTGAATAAAGTTTTTCTTACAGTGCTGTCTCTTCACTCTTCTGTCTCATTCTCTCATATATATCCATCCTCCCTCTTTCTCTGATCTGCTTTCGTAGCTTTCATTGAAGACCCTTGAATTCTTAGTTCTGAAAGGAAGGAAAGAACAAAATGAGAGCTGATTTGGTGTCTCACAAGCTTTTTTCTGGACTTCTTATCTGTCTCCTTGCTTTGAATTGCTTCGGAGCATTCGTTTCCACCGCTTCCCTTTCGAAACCAAAACTTGTGAGCGATGAAGGTAAGCAGGGATCTCCCTTCCTTTTTTTTTTTTTTTTAGTTTCTTCTGCGCATTCTTTGATTATTGATTTGAATTTTTGTTTGGTGGATTGTGAAATGGGAACAGTGAAGACTCTTAGAGAGATAGGGAAGAGGTTGGGGAAAAGAGATTGGGATTTCAAAGTGGATCCGTGCAGTGGAGAAGGGAATTGGAATGTCCCTGATACTGAGAGGGGATTCGATAGCTCCGTCAGTTGCGACTGCTCATTCGACAACAACTCTACTTGTCATGTCGTAAGCATGTACGCATTTCCTCTCATTTTCATTTGTTTATTTGCTTGGAATTTTGAGTTTTGTTGGTTGGTTCTTCGTTCTCAATATGGGTTTGATCTATGTGTTCATCTGAGAGAAGAGAGAGAAGGAAAGAAGGTTCCGTTTTGGTTCTCAAATCCTTTCTAGAGAAGACAAACGAGAAATCCCAAGTTGCTTATCAAGTAGACATAAGAGTGAGTCTACCCTTTTCTTAGCCGTCCACGTGGACACGCACTGAATGGTGGGACCCACCTCGTCCAGACCTCAGTTTTCGATACTAGTGAGAAAATAAAGGAGAATGATTGTTTGTGTTGACACAGACCTCTATAAGCGTTCCTTTGATTGACACATGATGGATTTTTTGAATTTGATCTCTCTTTTTTTAACACCTACTTTTTTTTTCATCTGAACACTTTTTTTTTAGACGTTTTTAACCCAAAAACAACACATGTCATGATGTAAGAAACTTTAAGGTTGGATTATAATATTTAACTTGGGGGTTGTATAATAGAAGATGGACTGCCAATATTTTTTAGACAACGAGCTGAGATGAAAGATTCAAATGCAGTCGCTTCTGCATGAAGTTTATATAACCCTAGATGGAGAACATTCTATTTCAACAATCCTTATAAAAGATCCTAGTCCAAAAGCTTTTCCACAGGATATACAACTCTGGCTTCAATTCTCATACCCATTTTGCCTTGCCCCTTTATTTTTAGAAATGTTTATCTAAAGTCAAGGAAACCAACATCCCAAAGTCAATGTTGTATCGGTAAGTTCACCTAATTATTAGATGTTGGCCAATACAAAGCCAACTTCACTAGTTCAAAAGGGTATACAGACCTTTTTCTATGTCACTAGTTCAAAAGATGTATTTTTATGGAAGGTTATGGGTATTGATTTGAATTGCTCACAGTTTGAAATCCCTCTATAATTCCAAGTTGGTTGTGTGGTTGACTGAATTTTGAAATTCAAATCTCAAGGATATGAAATCACAGCCTGATATCCTCTGTGATTCCCCCCCTCTGCAACGCACGAGGGCTGAGGCCGAGGGGGAGAATCAATTCACTTTTGGAGTTGTCACTTCACCCCCCAAAAAGTGAATTGATTCCCCCCCCCCTCTCAACTCCTGAGCATTGCAGAGGGGGGTGGCGCAGAGGATATCGCCCCATCACAGCCTTAAGATGAAATCACACCCACTTGCCTGGCTGTGATCAGTCCATTTGGACTGTCCAAATCATTTTATAATTTGAAGTGGAGTGTGATTTGACTGAAGTTTGAATTTCAAATCTCAAAGTGTCAAATCACACCAATTTTTCTGGCTGTGATAAGCCTGTTTGGACTTTAGAGGGGTTTCGAACCGTAGATGACCCCCTCTCATAAATCAGGGGTCACTCAAATACAGCCCAAGTTTTTATTATTAATGAAATTATATAGAAACTTAATATTTGATTAGTTCTTCTTCTCTCACAGCTATTTGTTATATAACCCATGACCCTAAACCATTACAATTTAAAAATTAACAGTGCCATTGTTAACAGCTAGGGTTTCAACAGGTTGGTTCCATATCAGGTCGCGTCCCAGCAAACTCAAGTTAAAAAATGATTTTTAATAAAAACTAAAAATCCTATGCTATTAAAATTTTCTAATTTTCTCTTTTTTGTTAGAATTAAAATTTTTTAATTTCCATGTACTCTATATTTTGGGTTCCCAATAATGGACCTAAACCTAAAACCCTAAATAGATCCCTAATCAGGCACAAATGGGTGGACCAGGTTTCGGACCCCGGTCCAACCATTGGTCAGTTCCCAAATCTGGACCCAGCTGGTAACCAATAAAGGTGGGGTCAATTGATAATTGGGCAACTGGATATCCAATTTTTATTTATTAATATACTTATCCTTTTTTTTTTTAACAAAAAAAAACCCTAGGTTTCTATTGGTAAC
>JAOXJP010000006.1:16102083-16119433 GCA_025762735.1 Platanus orientalis | reverse complement strand
TTATAATGTACTTAATGTTTCGTATCGGTATAGGAATATGTCGTGTCGGTCCTGGTAGACATGGACATATGTCGGAAGATATTTAAGATATTTCGAGATATTTGATACCATGCCCTTAACCCCTAATTTACAACATGACGGACTTGGACCAAATCATGTAATTGATGCCATTAAATTTAATTGTGCTGATATGCAACTGTGGCCCCATGAGATCTCACACCCCCCACTATCGCTGCCCGACACAATGGAACCCTAACTCACTTCTGACATTATGCCAGAAAATTTCTTACTCATGAAAATAACACAACTAGCTCAACCGAAGGCTTGATTCTCACCAATCAGCCACAATACCATACTGTCAATCACCACACAGGTATTACAAGACTGCACAATTCTTTTATCAAACAAGAATAATCATGTCTCCGTTATGCACACAAGACAATTAAGCTGCATAATCGTTTCTTATAGATTTATTGAACCTGTATTTAAATTTTCTTCATATTGACAAAACCTCAAATAGACACTTTAAGATCGAATTTCGGGCATGACCTTAAAATATCGTTTTTCTCGACTTCCATATCAGATCACTACCAAAAACTGAAGGTAAATATAGTTTTTACTATTTTAAATCTTATATGTACATGTCCTTTATTATATTCTATTTGCATACATAAGCATATATATATATATATAACAGTCAAGTTCATTTACATAGCAAAAGTAGTTCATAACGGTATAAAATGTAGATGACTAAAACTGCATCTCAACTCTATGTCCATCATGAATATTTGGCCTCAATAGCTGTTCTTTTTAGTGTCTTTAATGTGTTTACTGTCAACATAAAACAATATATATATATATATAAACTTTTGCATCTCTGGCTGAACTGTGCAGTTAGAACAAGTTTATTAGGGTAAAATTGCTAGATAATGAAATTATAGTTGTTGTCTTTTATTTTACTTTTTTTCTTTTAAATTGAGGTTCTAATGTTGAACTTACTGGGTCTCAAGTCTTTGCTTTATGTTCTATCTGTCCTAAAATTTGTCAACATCTTTGACCATCAATTCAAGTTGGTTGTTGCAAAAAATTTAGGTGAAAATGTTGAACCATCAGAACTAGAGGAAGCTGCTTTACGGAGTAATCTAATTCAACAAATTGTTGTTATTGGCCAGGTAAGATTTGAGCATATTTTGTCTCAGATTCTGTATCATTTTTTTCTTAATTTTGTTCTTAGGTATTTTAGCTGTCATTATTTGAGATAAACTTTCACCAGAAAGACCTGTGGTTGAAATAAAACTAAACATATTCTTTACTTATTGTTATTTCGAGTATGGGTTTTTATCGGTAAAGAGGAAGGAATACTATGCGTAATTTCTTTTTATTCTTGAGGCAGGATCAAAGACGCCTTGGAGCCATAATCGTGCCAAATAGAGAAGAGCTATTAGCGGTAGCAAAAAAGTTGTCAATATTAGATGCTGATGCCTCCGAACTCAGTAAGGATAAAATGAAAAGTATATTATTTGAGGAGCTAAGGACTTGGTGAGCCTTCCTCCCTTTTTTTGTCTTAGAACTATTTAAGACGTGCTTCACTTGATTTAGATATCCATTAAAGAGTCTTTCTGTATAGTTTCTGACATGATGCATTATTGGAATGTCTCATTACACACGATTTGCAAAATGAAAACCCAACACAATTTCTGAATTGAACATACAATACCCATTTACTAGTTTTCATGTGTCCTAAAGGTGTGAATTTGAAGTTTCATGTGACAGGAGCTTTCTAAACCTAATATAGAAGGTTGAATTGATGTGCTTTGTATGTCTCACTTAAACATATGTAGACTCAATCGATACAAATTCAACTGAACTTCCAAAACAAAGCAGGAAGGAAAATATAAAAGCCCTAAAGTGTTGTTCAACAAAAAAACTGTAAATGTATTTTCTTGCTCAATCTGGCGTTAACTTTACGATGTACGTGTATAATATTTATACATAGAAAAAAAAAAGATATTATTTGATTGTACTTGATAACAAATTAATATCATATGATTCTGTAGTCATTTCACTATGAAGGAACATTACACATCCATAAAATAAAATCACAGAACATACTAAAGTTTGTCCATCATACATGAGTGTACTACCCTCCACACCGACTCAATACAAGTGTTTATGAGTTCCCACCTTTGGGTGCATTTGTGCACAAGGTTCAAAATGTCGGTATCAATGGAAATATTGTTTAGACCAAAATAAGACAAATATCGGAAATGTCGGAAATATCAAAAAGAAATATTATAAAAATTGTGGAAACTTAAGAAGCATATTCTAATCTAATTACATATACACAAGGAAACAAATAGATTCATTAGGAATGATTGTTTATTTTAGTAATCTTGCATTTTAAAAATACACATGCATACATAATGGTTGACAAAAATATTATAAGCGTAGGGAACAAGTAGATTCTCTTCATTTTCTTCTTTCTTCAACTTTGGCCTCTCCCTCCTTTTACTTTATTTGAAATTTATCAGTTTTCATATAATTTTTTTATCATAACAGCATAATGTTGATATTAGGCAATAATACACTGTGAGAGGGGAATATTCGCCCAACACACCAACATCATACATTGTGTTGACCAAAAAATGAATTTTTATAATGTACTTAATGTTTCGTGTTGGTATAGGAATATTCGTGTTGGTCCTGGTAGACATTGACATATGTCGGAAGATATTTAAGATATTTCGAGATATTTTATACAATGGTCCCATGCAATCACTAATAGTGGTTCCTTCATCATCCCGTGTAGATTGAGAGGTAATACTCCTCAACTCTACAACATCACATAATTGATCAAGTTGTCCAGCAAGATGAGTAGCACCAGATAACCTTTTCGCCCAAAGATTGTTGATGTTGTTGACTCTCAGACACAAACTCTTGGTTATCTGGTTCATTTGTAGGTGATGGCCGCACAGGATTAGTGGGGAATTCTTAGCACATTAGAGTTTGGTGCCCATGCCCCATCACCTATTGCCGTGGTTCCACCATACATCACATCCAATTCATTAGCAAACTAAAGTCCTTCATAACGAAATTGTTCAACATCTGGATTTCTCTGTAAAAAAATGCATTAACGTCATATACTTGTCTAGATTAAAATGTAAAAGTATAAAATAATGTATATACCTCCAAATAGTCCTCCCAAAAGTCATTATTGACAATCACTATATTGGTAGTAAGATCCCATCCTACGTCCGTACGACTTATCAACTTGTGCCATAACTTCCATAAATCCTTTGCCTTATCCCAGTGATTCTTCAGTTGACTCTTTTCATACCTTTTTCCTGTAACCCTATAAAAGTCGTTCACTACAATTTTCCAAGCTTCCCTAGTCAGATGTGTCCCAAGTCTATTGCCAAGTAATACTTGATTATAACATAACTCTACGAAAAGCCTTGTGTAATTCAGGTGTCCATTGGGCCCTTTAGTGAGGTTGTCCATTTTGTTGATCATGTCGTACACGTCGTCGATTCCATTGATTTCTACTTTGTTGGGATTGGGTTGTAACATTCTCACCTTGATCTTGTTGGGTTTTCATCTGTTATCCCAATTTTTTGTTCAAATAAAGATAGAAGTAGATAGGTAAATATGATCCCAATCACAACTTGTCACAACCAAAAAATTATATGTACAAATTAAAAGGATGAAATATATATACAAACAACAACAAACAAACAAATGACAACAGTAAACTTGGTCCGAACTTGGCTCAAACTCAGTTTAATTCGGTTTACACCCATGGGCTGTCAACCTGTGCATCGTTAAGTTTGGGCCAATGTAAACGAAAAGCCTACTTATTTAAATTTGGCCAAGTTTGGACTGAGTTCATTATTAGGCCACACATGGGCTAGGCTACTAACTTCATACAGGGCTTGGGTTGACCATGCCCTGATCCATCCTTAGCCCAACTTGCTGCTAGGGTCATGCATTGGCCAGGTACGAGCAAGGCCTTAGTAGGCTCGGGTCAGGGCTCATCATTACTTATTATGGGCACACTGGGGAAGGGCTGAGCGTGGTCAAACCTAATTTTATGGGCCTTGGGTCAGCCCAAGATCCAGTATTTCAATACATAAGCTAATTATTTTTTAAATAAATCTATGTAAAGACCATTATTTTAATACATAAACCATTTTTTTAAAAACATATGTATATGTATATATATGAATAAAGCCTATGGCCTCGGGTTTTGGGCCAGGCCAGGGTTGGCTCTAACATGGCCCCAGCTGAAGCCTGGGCACAAACACGGCCGGTCTCCTTTGGGCCTAAGCTCAGACTGGGGCTTTTTGATCCATTTCTTCAGATGAGCTGGCTGGCCCATCCCCATACATAGCCCTAGTTGCTGCTAGGGGTGCAAATATCCAATTATTATCGATGTTCAATTCATATTCATATCCGTTTAAAGTGAATATGATCCCATGTGTATCCAATTTGATTAAATATTTGCTTATTTAAAAAAAAACAAATTCAATACAAATTCTATATAAATTTGATAGGCTAAATTAGTAGTCATACTATAATACTGTAGGTTATTTTACATTATATTAGATTATATATATACTTTTAATATTAACCCTAACCCATTACCAATGGATACAAATATATTAACGAAATTTAATGAATTTTTGTAATTACACAACCAAATTTAATGTATAAAGTTACACAACCAACAAAAAAGAGAGATACAAATAAATTGACAATAAATATAGGGAAGAAAATGCTATGTGATGATAGAAGAAAATGCTATGTGATGATAAAGTGTCTAGAGTTGTATATGGTGAATTATGAGCTGACACATATTGCATTTGGGGTTCAAAAAAGTGCTCAGGTGTAAAAAAAAGACACCAAGACCATCACATCCAGACATTTTAAAGGACTCTTTTGTTTTTTTCTAAATTTTTTTTCTTGGATTTGTAAATCAGATTTCTTTTTTCATTGGTAAGACGTGGAATACAAATTAATTGGGTTCACACAATGATGTTGTCATTCTATTTCTTTCCACTCCAACCAAGAAGCAATCCTCTTGCCAACAACAAAGGAGCAGCTTTCAGCCCCTAAAAAGACACCTACTGCCATACCTATTAAGATTTAGGCACATCTTCCCAGGGGTTGATAGATCAAGGCTAGACTCATTCTACAAGTTTAAAACAAAGCTTAGACTTGATTCTTGATTAACAAGCTCTAAGCCAAGCTGAGGATATATATTATTTGATTTCTCCATTAATAAATTATGTAATAATTTAAACAATAAGGTAAGTGGGCGCATTTCCAGATAGAGATGTGAGAGGAAGAAAGTGATAGAGACAAGATAGGGGGAGGCATCCAGGGGTTAGGTACTTCTCAAGGCTAGTTGAAATCGTCTACTACAGCTTGAAGTATATCACCTACCAAAAATTGAAATGACCAATCAAATTTTATTTTTTACAGTTTTTGGGAGTACGTGTTGCACTGCAGAAGATGCCAGACTTTACCATACTTCTAGCTGTAGTAGACAATTTCAACACAAGGCACTCTCTTTTTCCAAACTCATCAAGAAAGCAGCTGATGGGGATTGAATGAATTCAGTGAATCCAACCCATAACACTGTCTCGTCTCTGGGTCATTACACCTCAAAAATCAAAATACAAAACCCCCAACATATCTCCATCCATTCCCCTATTACCCAAAACACGGGACAACAACAAACATCAATATCATTCTCCATCCTTCATCCTTCATATAGATTACCTTTTCACCTTAGTCTCTTTCCACCATTTCGTCTCACTTTGGAAAAGAAATCAGTGTCTTCTATTGATGAGATTACTCTCTTGTTATTTGGGAATTTAGGTTCTATAGATAGAAAAGATTATGGGTGAGGAGATTCTGAAATGAAAATGCTCTATGAGGGGACCTTTGTTTCTTGTTTTGTCATTTGAAAATTTGCATCCCCTTCTCCACCACCACCACCAAAGACAACAACATCAAATATCAACATCACAGGTATGCCCGCTTGCCTCTATTCCTTGCTTTGATCTCTGAATTTTCTTTTTCTTTTTTATCCCTCTTCCTCTCTCTCCCTTAATTACCATAAAAAAAAAGAAGAAAGATATATGATTCTTAGTCTTTCTTGGCCATCATACTCTATATTTTTTCTGAGAAGAGAGAGGTGGAGAAAGGCTAAAATGGAAAGGGTTTCTTGAAGGAACCTTTGTTTATTCTTCCCTGACTTGGAAGAATCAGGAATGTCATCCTCTATGAGCTTAGGATAAGGTAGAGGTGCTGCTTAGAAGAATCCGGAAGGTGTACCTAGAGTTGGTGTTTATCGATTGAAGGTGAGTGAGTTTTTTCTGAGTAAACTCAGGTTGTAGGAGAGAGAAGGGAGCGGGACAAGCTACAATGGAGATTAACACTGTAAGATAGAACTACACATTTATTCAACAAATAAAAACAGAGCATTGGTACATTGAAAATAAATCTTAGATCTACTTCAAATTAAACACTATTTCACTTGAATATTTATGCAATACACAAAATACAAAAAAAATACTAGCAAGAGATTTCATTAAAAATATTAAAAAAATAAAAGAAAAGGATCATACCTCTAAGTGCTTCAAGCTTTGCTGAAGAAGAAGAGTTGCAGAGATAAGAGAAATAATACATTGTAGACTTGGATATAAATAGGAGACAAGAAGTTCAAGAAGTTGGATAAAAGTAGGTCTCTTGATAGAGGAGCAAGCAGATACGTCTCTTGATTATAATTATCCATCACCATTGAAAACGAAGGAGACCGTTTGGGAATACAGCTTGGATTACGAAAGGAAAAAAGAAGTTAGGTTCGATTAGATCACTCCTGCATAATTTTGGTATTTCCTTATTTTATAAGGGATAAAGTTGTCTATTTGTTGTATAAGTTTTAAAAAGTCTTAAAACACGTGTTGCTTCCCCAAAATTATTAAGCAGTAAACAATAAGCAATAAGCAATAAGCAATAAGCAATAAACAGCTGAAAAACTGAATGCCAAATGCCAGAAAATTTAATTTTCTACTTATTTTAAGCAAAAAACACAATAAGCACTTATTTTAAGCAATGCCAAACGAAGCCTTAAAGTGATGGGTTCAAAAAGGGCAACAGGGCTGGAACAACATAAATAGCAGGGTGGTTGATGGACTGCAGGAGAAAGATTTGAACAGGTGGAAGAGGTCCAACTTGTCACTGGTATGAGAACTGATTAAACAAGTTCTGCAGGTGTATTGTTTAAAGCAAGCTTTAACTATGATCTTGTTCAGATTAAAGTCTCTGCAAATGAAGGATCCTATAAACCCACTTGACAGCCACAAAGTTGTGGTTTTAGACTGTGGTTCGAAGACAGTTCAGAGAAGAGTTCTGTGGCTGCCACAAGACACTAATAAGGTAGGTTTTGATTTCAGAAGGGAAGAACAGCAAAGGGTTTAAAGTATAGAGTGGCCACAGGGTTTTATAGCTGGTTCTCTGAAGGTCTAACATGGAAAACAGCCAAAAGAAAAGTGTGGGTTGATGTATTTAGGTCAAAGATTCAAGGAACACATCAAGATAGGGTTTCTTGATAATTTTGAAGGCTCTTTAATGGCTAAACAGCAGGTAGAAGGATTGAAAACACAGAAAACAGTGATGGGTTTTCAAAGGGGCTTCATGAACTAAAGAAAAGAAGAAGAAGAATTAAAGAAATTACCTGTCATGTAGACTCTCACCACACGAGCAGGTGATGGCATCTCACCAAGCTTCGAACAAAACCCTAGGAGTCTCACCTAAGGGAAACTAGTCACAGTTTTTTTTTTTTGTTGTTGAATTCTCCAAAGGAGAAAATCTCTAGCCGTGGGCCACTAGCTTAATTATCATTATTATTTTTTATTTCTTCAATCAGAATCTGGTACATGTCGACTATTGCTTTTAAAGACTCTTAAAACCTATTCTAATGGGACTCCTAACGTGAGACTTCTTAAAATCCACTTTCTAAAATGAAAACTAGCCAAATCGTGGCCTTCTATTGGGATTGTTGACCATCTCTCTGGTCCACCCCTCCCAGCACCCTGTAGTTACGGGACCAGCACTATGTGATGACGACTTAAATACCCAAAAACAAAATTAAAAAGACCTCCATGTCCTAAACACTTAAAACAGAAAAATAACTAAGAACACTAAAATAACACTACTAAGGATACTAATAGCACTTACAAAAAAAAGGACTCTAATAGTAAACTAAGGACTCCATGTGATGTGCCAAAGAAAGTCCTCCATAGCTCTCCACATGTGGACCCCACCAAGGCATATGTGGGACCCACTTGATCTTCCATGTCTGCATCACAAGTCTTTTTCATTTATTCTCAACTATATCTTGCATTAGGGGAAAATATTGTTCATACCTCAGTCATACTATTATTGGTGCAACTTTACATTATTGTTATTTGATTCACATGCATATTATAGAAAATTTAATTTCAATTCTATATATTATTTGATAATTATTTTATTCCCTATCTATAAAAAAAAAACCAAATTCTTTGAGAATATCTGATTTGCATGTTTCAATTTCATCTCAGGTGCGCAAAAGACCTTTAAACAAGAAGGAGCTGTCTCGGAAGGAGGAGGATATTGTAACAGTATCTGATAATGCATATTTAACTGTTCATGAGCCCAAGCTAAAGGTTAAATATTTATCTGCTGCTAGAGCATGTATTGCTTGATCATACAAATTTGTGTAGTTAATGTAAAATAGGAAGTTGGTTTTATTCTGGCTTGATGTGGAAGGAACTAATTTTAAGTCTTTTGTGTGAAAGGTGGACTTGACTGCATATGTGGAGAAGCATGAATTTTGTTTTGATGCTGTTCTAGGTGAACATGTCACCAATGATGAGGTAACATCTTTGTTGTCTGAGTTGGTTCTTTTTTAGATATTTCAATGTACTTTTGCCAGTAACTTATGTGTTGTCATTGGTTTCTTCACATTTTTATCTTTCGTTGAAAGACTCGAAACTTCTGTATCTACATTTATGTTAGATAGCAGGTATCTTATGTTTATCCTAGTCATTCTATTTATATTTGTTATTGATAAATTTCTAACATTTTTCATACATTGAATCTTAGGTCCTATTCGCTATTTTCTTATTTAAAAAATAAAGATTTGATTGCTTCTCTTCATTTATACGAACAGGTATATCGTGTTACAGTGGAGCCAATCATTCCTACCATTTTTCAGCGAACGAAAGCAACATGCTTTGCATATGGTCAGACAGGTATGTAAAGATTTGGATCCTTCCACATGTTTTTTGGAGTCTTGTCTTGAGTGAATAATATCAAGGGTCAGTTAATTGTTGCAAGATTCATCGACATTCATGTTTATTGGACTTCTGTTTCTTCAATTTTAATTAGCTGAAAGTAATTGGACATGCTATGTGGTCATTACCATTTTTCTCCAGGCTAAAAATTTTTAGACGTTTCTATGCAAGCTTCTTTTTTCTTTGTCTTGTCAGATATAATCATGATTATCTAATCAAGCTTCGGTTATAATGCTACAAAAATAGGTTCTGTCGTCAACATTAACATCGTCATATCTCTTAGTGTAGTTACGGCAGCTAGGTCACAGATAGGTGTTTTGGCCTCCTTAGGCAAGCCATCCTATTTCCTAGGCAACCAATAAAATACTAATTTTCTTGAATGGTTAAGAATTTCATTCAAAAAGCATGCAAAAACAAGATCTTCAGGCTGGTGAATTACAACAGAAAAGAAAAAGAGAATAGATCAAAGCATAAACAGAAAACAAACATTTATCAAACGCTATATATATATAAAATTTCACTATATATAATATATTATACAGAGCTACTAATATTTGTTTATAGAAGTGACTAGATGCTAAATTTATGTAATAAAGACATTAGTAGGGTTTGAAATCATCTCCAGTCTGGCTGGAGAGGTTTCTTGCCAGTACCAATCAACTTCTGTCATGATGCCTGACAAAGGGTGTCTTGGTAAACATATAGGGTTAGAGGATATAGTAAATATGCAGTAGATGAATACCTGTATAATTGCCAAGATATCATACTGAATTAGTACTAGTGTGGTATCTCTCCATCCAGATTAGAGATGATTTAGAGATGTCAAAATTGGTTATTTGCTCCCCCCTCCCCCCACACAAAAATAAAAAAATAAATCCTAAGGAGATAGTATAATTGTATAGTAAACACATGGGTGATGTAATTATGGACTAATTATTAGTCCACCACCTGATATAACATCGACCAACTTTGCATAGATGCTATCGGTAAGGCCTAGGCAAGTCAAGTTGATCGACTAGATATCGCTTAAGCGATGCTTTAACTATACTGCTCTTAGTCACAATAGAATATGTAATTTTTTTTTTTCTTTTGAAAAATAAAGTAATTTATTAAACACCCCGAGAAGAAAAAGATACAGCCGGCATAATAAATGCTAGCAAGAACAAAGACCAGCCGTGGCAGCTAATCAACATGAAAAGATACAATGGTCCCAATCAAATATCCAAGAGGTTAGCGAAATATCCCCATTAGAGGAGACATTTGCCCAATCATAAAGTCTGGATAAAGCCTCATCCAAAAATTTTCCAAACTGTCTTGAGTCCCCTTCGAAGATTCTTCTATTTCGCTCCCCTCCTATATTGACCACCAAAGGGCTGCTGAAATCAAGATCCAAATCCTCTTATCCATGGAACTCCACTCAAAGTTGCTCTGAGACGGCCAACAACTAAGAAAGCCTCTGATCGATCCCCGCATAACCTAGCCCACTCCAAATTTTGCCAAAAAATAAGACCATATCGAATGCACCGAAGGACAATGTGGTCAGCCGACTCCCCTGCCAAGATACACATGCAACACCAATTAGGGATAATCATCCCTCGCCTGATCAAATTGTCGATAGTTTGAGCCCTATTCTGCCACAGTTTCCATACAAAAATAGAAACTTTGAGTTGAATTTGAGGATGCCAAGCACACATGCCTGGATAAGACTCCAGATTTTGGGGACTAAGCTCCTCATACATTTGTCTAACCGTAAAGCCACCCTCCTCATCCTTCCACCATTTCATCTCGTCCTCCCTATCCGAGTCTCCAATGGGATACCCCTCCAACATTTCCATCAACCTACCCGATTCCTCCACCTCCCAGTCATTCAAATTTCGTCTGGGCTTGAAATGCCAAGAGCAGAAAACTGTAGTCTGGATCACATGCTACTGAACTGACCCATTTTTCAAAGAAGCCAAGTGACAACAAAGGGGAAACAAATCTTTGAGAGGCTCATCTGCACACCACACATCAAGCCAAAATCGAACCCTGTTTCCCTTATTAACTCTAAACTTTATGAGTCTGATAAGAGAATCCAGATTTTCGCATATTCCTTTCCAGACACCACACCCCAAAGGTCCCAAAGGGACTCGGGAGAACCAATTGGAGCTACCTTCACCATATTTTGTCTGCACTACTTACTTCCACAACTGAGATCCTTCTGTACCATACCGTCATAGCCATTTAGAGAGAAGAGCTTTGTTTATCTCCCTCATTGAGCAGATACCCAGTCCCCCTTGTCTCACTGGACTACACACATCATTCCACCCCACCCAATGAATCTTCCTCCTTCCTTGACTAGCGCCCCACAAAAAGTCCCTTTACAGCTTTCCATCTTGCATAATATAGATGCTGGAACTTGAAAGATGGATAGAAAGTAGAGAGGTAAACTGGTCAGAACACTCTTCAACAAGACAAGCCTTCCACCAAAAGATAAGTAATTGCATTTCCATTGTGTTAATCTGCTACCCATCTTTTCTAGCACCGGGTTCCAGATTGACTTGGAAGATGATTTTGCTCCTAAAGGGAGCCCAAGGTAAGAAATAGGCAAAGGCATCACATCACAACCAAGAGCAATCATTTCCTCCATCCCATGAGCATTGCCTACTGGGCTAAGAATTGATTTCCCCAATTTACCTTTAGACTTGAAGCAACCTTAACCATCAGGAGAATACACCTCAAATTCCTCAGACCTTCAAACTCCACTTTAAGCAAGAACAAGGAGCCATCCGCATACTAAATGAAGGAAACCACCAGACCCCTTTCTCTAATCTTGAAACCTTCAATAAGCCCCACTTCTGCTGCCTTATTTACTAATCTTCCCACAAGATCCGCAACCATTATGAATAAAATATGGAGAAAGCGGATCACCCAGCCGCAACCCTCTACTTCCTTTGAAGAAGCCCTTTGGAGATCCGTTTACAAGCACAGAAAATGCTAGCGATGTAACACATATTTTCATCCAGTTTCTCCATTTGGCTCCAAAACCCATGCGCTCCTGTTTCCAATCAAGATATTCCCAATTTACATGGTCATAAGTTTTCTCCATGTCAACTTTGCATAAGATTTCTGTTCTTCTAGCCTTCAACATAGCATCAATTGCTTCGTTGGCTAGCAGAGAACAATCCATAATTTGTTTTCCAGGGAGAAAGGCATTCTGAGTGTCCATGGTAACCTGAGGTAAAACGCCTTTGAGCCAAATTGCGAGTGTCTTGGCCAGCACTTTATAAAGACATCCCACCAGACTAATAGGCCGGAAGTCTTTTACTTCGGATGCATCCTTCTTCTTTGGAATAAGAGTTATGAAAGTGGCACTCAGACTCTTGCTCCATTGATCCTTAGAGTGGAACGCCGCAAACACTTTTATCACCTCTTTTCTTACAAAGTCCCAACAAGTCCTCAACAACTTTGTGAGAAACCCATCCAGGCCAGGGGCTTTATCTTCTTCCATACTCTTCAAGGCTGCTAGAACTTTATTCTCTGAGAAAGGTCTTTCCAATCCCACACTCTGCTCCTCTTCCAACACACTCCAGTGAATTCCCTCCAAAATAGGGCGATCCAACAAAGGATCACGATATAAATTAATGTAATATTGCTCAATACTATCCCGAATCGCCTCTTGATCTTGGATCCACTAACCCTTCACTTTAAGTTTGCTGATTTGGTTGATAGATCTCCTCTAGTTTGCTATTTTGTGAAAAAAAATTTGTATTTCTGTCCTCCTCCTTCAACCAAGTAATCCGAGATTTTTGTCTCCATGAAATGTCTTCCATTTTCAACAACCGGTTATATTCCCTTTCCACCTCCCTCCTTCCTTGCTTCTCTTCCTCTAACCCACAAGATTTGCTTTTTTTATCCAATACCTGGATTTGATTCAAGTATGATAACTTCCTCTCCTCAATCTCCCCAAACTCCTTCTTCCATTTCAAAATACAGTTCTTCAACATTTTAAGCTTGACTCCAAATTTATAACTAGGTGTCCCCTCCACTACACACTCCTCCCACCAGTTTTTCAACTTTTTTTTAAACCCCGGGATTTCCAACCACATCAACTTGAATTTAAATGGACTGAGGCCTGTATGAATAGCATTTACTCGGAGCAGCACTAGCATATGATCCGACCCCACCCCCGTAATAGCTTCTTAAGAATGAGAAACGTTCTCCATCCAATTAGCCGTGAATAGGAAACGGTCCAATCGACTGCTTGCTTTATTATTTGTCCAAGTAAAATCAGCTCCCTTCGTAGGAATGTCCACCAAACCACATTCTTCGATGAAATCATTAAAGTTCCACATGTTTGGAGTAAAACTTGAACTCCCTGACCTCTCCCTTGGATATCGGACTTCATTAAAATCACCCCCAATACACCAGGGCTCCCCCCAAACATCTCACATAGAGCCGAGCTCATTGCTAACTCTTCCAAAGTCAATCTGATTAGCCTACCCATAAACTCCAAAGAAAACCCATTTACCACCGTCTTCCTTATTCCTACATAAAATAGATACTAAAAATTCCCCTGATTTACTATTCAAAACTTCAATCACTTGAGTATTCCAACCCACCAAAATCCCTCCTATTAAGAACATGGGGTTCCATCTCAAAAGGTCAACCTATTGAGAGGAGTAGCCCAAGTCCTTAT
The DNA here is from genome assembly GCA_025762735.1 of Platanus orientalis. Lineage (NCBI taxonomy): Eukaryota > Viridiplantae > Streptophyta > Magnoliopsida > Proteales > Platanaceae > Platanus > Platanus orientalis. The sequence continues at coordinate 16,105,408 of JAOXJP010000006.1, read as the reverse complement.
AAACCCAAGACCAACCTCATTTCTAGCCAATGTGGGACTTTTTGCATTCTCAACAATCCCTCCCTCGAATAAGACCCACAAGGTTCACCTAGCCCTCCCTCAAGCGAATATCTTTTCCGTCTACATCTCCTTCACACTAGAGAGATCACACTCCATTGAGATAATCCACTGCATCAAGGGCCACTGCATTACCATGGATCTTCCATCTCGTGGGTTTTCCATGGAAAATTCATCATTCGCGAGCAACAAGAGGGACCCACTACCTTCGCATTTTTTAATCCGACCATCATTCGAGGATTCATCATGCAGCATATACTCGGTTCCTTCGGGGTTTGACTCTGATACCACTTGTTAAGAACATGGGGTTCCATCTCAAAAGATCAACCTATTGAGAGGAGTGGCCCACGTCCTTATAAACCCAAGACCAACCCCATTTCTAGCCGATGTGGGACTTTTTGCATTCCCAACACCTCCCACTGTTCCAATTGCTGGTTTGTGAATGTATTCAAATTGCCTCCTTCCCCACATATCAATTTCTCAACGTCTATCTACAATTCTAAGCTTTGTTTCCTGTATTGAAAATATGTCCAATTTCCACCTTTTCACCAAGTCGCGAAATCCCCACCTCTTCTCCACCCTCCCCAACCCTATACCATTCGAGGTACAAAGTGTCACCTTCATCTTGGGACAGATATGCTCTCCTCCCCTTCCTCCTACTCCTCCCCCTTTCTTCCCGATCATAATTGATGCCAGACCACATATTCCTCACTTCTCTTGGCTTCCTCCCACCTTTTTGCCCATCTTTTTGTCAGTTAATCATAGAACTAACCTTCCGAGGGCTCCAACTTCTTCTCCTTTCAATTTCCCAGTAAAATTCCTCCACACGCTCCTCCAGACCTCTAAATGCGCATCCCAGTCTCCTCTTCACCTCCGTGACCGACCTTTTTAATTACCCATTTTGAGTACTGGGCAGGCGAAGGCAACATCAGAATAGGTTCAGCCTCTGTGATCCTTTCCTCCTCATCATAACCCGAACAATACTCACCCAAACAACGATCATTCACTAAAGAGACGTATGAAGAATAGTACCCCCACCTGCGCCTGCTGATTTCCTGAGTATTCCACTCATCCACTGACCCTCTATATTCTAGCTTTTGCGCATAATTATCTTCCTCCGATTGATGTCTACTACATCCCTCCCTTGGGCTTCGATCGTCATACCTGGCATGTGGAGAATTGACGTCAGAAACGAAATCCAGCCCTGCATCATCTTCTTCATCATTGGAAAGATGTGACTTGTTAACCTTTTCTTTACCCTTCCCCTCTGGCAATATTACTGTCATCATTGGCTGCGTAACTCCTTCTTTGATTACCACTCCTAGTAGATGTGGTCGTTCCCCCTGGACCCCATTTCCCCCTAATCTTCTTGGAATTTCTATAACGCCTCTATTTATTTGCTTGATTCTCCATTCTTTCCACTACTTCGCCTCGATCTTCAGGCGACTGATTTCCCGCTTCTTCTCCTTCTGTTGCTTGCTATGCTCCCCTGTCTGAGACGAAACCCATTCTTCTTAGGTTTATTTATACCCTCAAACGCCATCTTGGGCTTGGGCATCCTCATAAAGGATCGAGGTCTCCCATTTGGGCCCTCCCTATGGCCCCTGGATATTCCAGGGCTTGGATATGAATCCCATGCAAAATTGGGCTTAACCTTTGCTAATGGGCCTCCATATTTAACCATTTGGGCTGCTTTAAGTTGGTTGAACCTCCTTCCGGTCTGGCAACCCATTCAACTAGACGGTCTATCCGGATTGAGGTTTTCATTTTCCCGCTTGACCACCTCCTGTCGTCGTCTCCAAATCGAAGCCCTAAACTCTCCCTGAGATTCAAAATTTGAACACCCGGCCTTCTTCTTCCGTCGCAATTCCAGCTTGTCAGCCCCCGTATTGTGTTTCCCTATGATTCTCATAAACTCAACCTTCGAATACACCACTGTGGGTTCTTTCTTCCATATAGTGACACGATACCCTACAGTGCCGTCAAATATCCAGACTGCTTCAGGAGCTAAATCCGGTCAGCGAACCTTCAGTTCTATCCATTCCCACGACTCTTGCCGTGCATTCACAACTTCTAACAGTCCCCCACACCTTTCTCCGATTCTGTCAAAGGTTGATTTGCTCCATAAATGAACAGGGAGCCCATGCACCCAAATGCCATTCTCCTGCAACTCATCAGTTACCCTGTAGCAGCCTGCCGTTTGATGCCATACATCAAGCAAGATGCCTCCTCCTTCCCATCTTCTTACCCCTTCATGGAGAACCCTGTGTGCTTCCACTTCAGAGGGGAAACAGAAGAGGAGAAGACCTTTTGGAAGCTGTTGAAACTGGAAATCATTGTCTATCCTCCACACTTTTTTACCCTAGCTTCGTATAGCATTTACGCTTATCACAGACCCTACTATTCTACCCACCAAGCACTGCTTCATCCTGGAGATGCGGTGCTCCAAGTGCCCTTTGTTAAAATGTATCACCGGTTGCTTCCCTACCACCTTTATCCCAGGTTTTGAAATAGAAGGTCATTCTATATTCTTCTGCAATGCTTCTTTATATATATCACACGATTGACATGTAAAAGGGGACAGTGTTAATTAATGAAATTGGTGTTTTTGGAGCAACCCACGATTGGGTGTGGATTTCCCTCTTCTCTCTCACGTAAGTGCTTCTTCTCTCTTCCCCATCTCACTCATTATTCTCTCTTTTCTCTTTTTTCTTCTTCTTTCTTGATTATTCTTGCTAAAATCTTGTTCTTGTTTGGGTTATTTACTGTTTTCTTGAATTAAAGATTTCAAGATTCATAAAGAAACAATCTTGATTCAAATCTTAATTGGTTTCTTGATTTTAAAATCTAAAAACAACATATATTCATTCTCTTTTTTTCATTATCTCCTCTTGTTTTTATTGATTCTTTCTTTAACTTCTCGATTCTTTCTTTACTTTCTTAAATTTATTATCTTTTATTCCTTTCTTTAATCAAGAATTACACTCTTGAATTCTTTCTGTAATCTTCTGAATCTTCCTAGTTTCTTGATTTCTTTTAAATTGAATTCTTGATACTTTTTCTTTAATTCTTGAAGTCCCATCATACTTTTTGTAGGATCCTAATTCTTGGGTATCCTACATCACTTCTTCTTCTTAAACCTCCATTAAAGAACCTTCAAGTTTCTGAAATTCCATGACTTAACCCATCAACTATTGTCAGAATTTAATGAAATTTTAACTATTGAACCCTTGAATACGTTAGAAATGTCCATAAAAATTTCAGAATT
>JAOXJP010000006.1:16088168-16101983 GCA_025762735.1 Platanus orientalis | reverse complement strand
CCCAAGTGACCCAACACTTGGTTTTAAATGGACCAAGATTTTGGGATTTCAGTTGGCCAGGTTCATTTCAGCTATATATATATATATATATATAATGAAATACCAAGCAAATGTTCTATGACCAGAAATTGTCTATGACCCTCTATAACCTTACCACGGGCAGGTGATGTGTTTTCAAATTTGGTGCCTTTTTTGGCACCTACTTTTTAATTTGAACACCTTTTTTTGACATTTTTAACCCTCTACACCAGTGTCAGCCTATAGCGTGGTCACATACAATTTTGGTCACAAAAACATTATTGTTCAAAGAAATAAGGGAATAGTTCTGTTAGAAGAGTAACTCATAGTTGACAGCCTCAAAGGGGTTTGAATTCATATCTCCTGAGACATCCCCCTTGTGCAATGGACTGATATCCTCTGCGACCCTGAATTTTTGTGCCGAGCTGGAGCCATCATTCATGGGGCACCGTCTGGCATCAGGTATTGACAAAAGTGTATGGGTCCCACCCCCTTGTCAGTACCTGACACCACACGGCACCCCATGAATGGTGGCTCCAGCCCGGCACAAAAATTCAGCATCGCAAAGGATATCATCCCTTGTGCAACACCCCTAAGGCAAGACACAAGGGGTGGGACCCAGGCACTTTTGGGGGGACGTGACATCCAAACAATGCATGGACCCCAACCCCCTTGTGTCTTGCCTCAGGGGCGTCTCAGGAAATATGAGTTTATTTTTTTGTTGGTAAATAGCGGAGCCGTATCCTCACCATGAGGCATCGCAGAGGATACGAGTCCAGTCTGGGTCGATATCCTCTGCGACAGGGAATAAATGAGCCAAATTGAGCCTCCCATACGCGGGTGACACCTATCCATGAGTACGGGCAAAAAAAGAGACATAGGAAGAGAGGGAACAGGCCTCCGTTAGGTCTTTATTATTATTTTATTTCATCAAATCAAGTGGGGCCCCTCCCTCTCTTTCCCCGATCGCAACCAAGTTTGGATTTGCTGAAATTCAAAGATGCTGAAATACTCATTTAAATCATGCCATGTGTATAAAATAGGTAGTTTTAGAAACTTGCGTTATAAGAGGTTATTAGAATAGTTAAGGAACCCCAGTTTTTTGTAATCAGTTATACACATGGCATGATTTAATTAGTTATTTCAGCAACTTGCTAAAATTCAAATTTCGGCAAATCCGGATCCATCGCAACCCTTACCCGTTTCTACCTCTTCTCACCGGAGTTGAAACCCTAACAGAGCTTTCCCCTTTTCTCCCTCATCTCGGTTTCGCCAATGTTCCTTGACTTTATATGTCTATTTTCATGTTGTTCTTTATCTTTTTCTTAATCTTCCATCACGGATCATTTTTCTCATTGATTTTCTACATGTGGTGAGCAGAATCTCTCACAGCTTGCATCAATCAACTATGATTTGATTACCAAGGGTTGGAAGGAAGAGCTCCCAACAAACCCAGATGCATAACTGCCCTATATACTCTGTTCAGAAACGAGGGCTTTGACTTTTGGTTGACATATGGACCTTGGGGGACATCCTTCACCTCGATGGTTACTTTGTACAGAGCCTGTAAATGTAAGATACTAAACATCGTTCGGATTATTAATTATATTGCACTGTTTTGTAATGTTTCTTTACTCGTACACTTGCAGAGATACTGAACTACTTGACTTCTCTATATATTCAAGGCAAATCCTTCTAAAAAGCAAAAATCTTCACAAACCCACAAAAACCCACTAATCAAAGACGATCTATTCAAGGTATCTTTCGCTCAGATTGGAACCGCCGGAGGCGGCTTCCTTTTGCCCAACAAGATGAGAAGCAAGGGGTTTCGGCTCCTATTCTCAACACCGAGGAACTTCTTTTACTTCTTCAGGAGAAGACATGAAATAGGGTTAGGGAAAGGGGAAAGCGATATAGAGGAAGGGGGCCCACTTTAAAAAAAACCTTAAAATTAATAAACCCTCTCTTCCTCTGTCTCTTTTCCAGACCGTACGCATGGCCACGCGTCTCTTTGGCATTGGCGGTTCAACTTGGCTCATTCATTCCTTGTCGCAGAGGATATTGCCCTTGCCACTAACTCTTGAATACAAATGAACTTTCTGCTTGGGCCAGTATCCCTGTCATTTCGCCCATGAAATCTTTTTAAGTTGTGACTTGTATCCTCTGCACCACCTTATGGTGTGCCACGGTAAGCCACAAACACAAATGGGGTGGCACAGAGGAGGGTGTGTGTCTGTGGCTCACCATGGTGCACCATAAGGTGGCATAGAGGATATAGCTCTAATAAGTTAAGCACCATTCGAAGGCTCAATATCCTCTGCAACGCCCCCTTGCGTGATGCTCCATGAGCCAAGACACAAGGGGGTTGGGCCCATTCACTTTTGGGTGTCCCATCACCCCCAAAAGTGAATGGGCCCCACCCCTTGTGTCTTGCCTCACGGGGTGTCGCAAAGGATATCAACCCCCATCTCAATGCCATGGCTCTAGCTACAAAGGGGTCTGAGTGCCATCACATAGGTGATGTGTGACCAAGTAAGCAAATTTGTATCAGACCTTCAAATTCCCTCTCCAAAATCATGAACATTTTGTGGTACTCGTGGAGCCCATATAGAAGCAAGGGGATGTTTAGAAGCTATGTTCCATGTATCTCTAGCAAGGACAATTTGATAAGGTCTTTTTCAAGAGTTCAAAATTTTCTCAGTAAAAAATTTCTAAGAAGCATCTGTTTGTCACTTGGAAAATAACTTCATTTTCTAAGATTTTCCAACCAGGCTATATTTTGTCTCTCATTCATTTTCAGCTATTTTACAATTGAAATGGTTGGAAAATCCGATTTTCTCTTGAATTTTTACCATTTTTTTTTGGCACTTTGATAAAGTCTTTGTTAAGACTATGCCTTTTCGCAGAGATCCAAATTTTATCAGTAAAATGTTCCTAAGAAGCATCTGTTTGCCACTTGAAAATACTTCATTTTCCAAGATTTTCCAACCAAGCTATATTTTGTCTCTTATTCATTTTCTGCTATTTTCTGACTGAAATAGTTGGAAAATCCAATTTTCTTTTGAATTTTTACCATTTTTTTTCTAGAACTTTCTGGGCAAATAGACACAACAACCATTAGATCTAGAATTTAAGTCTAATAAATTGTCTAATCCTAACTATATATGATCACTTTGGTTGGAGGTAGTGAACTTCTTGTTGAGCATTCATGTTTGTTCAAATACAACTATAAATATTATCATAAATATACAATTGAAACCAATTTGATAAACTCTTTATCAAGCGAATGCCAAATCTAGAATTTAAGTCCAATAAAAGTTTTTAATCCTAACCAGATATGATCAACTTGGGTGAAGGCAATATATTTATTGTTGAACATACATGTCCTCACAATACATATATCAATTATCTAAAATACCTATGATATAACCCAATGGGTGTAACTAATTGGGAAATCAAATCAATACACCAATTATACCAAAGAAACATAAGCCTTTAGGTCTTAGGAGAATAAAGTTACTATAGTTTAAGAAACATGGTAATAGTAACCGTATTTCCATCAAAGTACGAGTTTAATATGGATCTTTATATCCACAAGCAAGCTAAGAGTCCTCTATTGAAAAAAACGATAGAAAAGAAAAGGTAGATTTAGAGTCAACTACTCCAGTAATTGAGTCATAACTGTATCATTAAGCAAGCAATCCTACATGTGCAAACCATACAAGTGAGGTACTCAATTTTACTTCAGCTATAAGCATTTTAAGTCTACTAGAAATAGATAATTGGATCTTCCATATATAACCCTATCATATACATGATAACTTACCAAATTACTTTAGGACAATTTATTTTTTCATATCGAAAAAATGAACCCGTAACACTTTCATACCCAAATATTTTAAAAAATAACTAAATACTTTCACTACTCACTATTCTTGACATTTGATTGGACTAACAAGGGTTTTGGTCCAATTTTTTTGTTTTCTTACAAAAATAAAACATTTTTTGGAAGAATAAAACCTTAGTTTTAGAGTTAACAAACATGTCAAACAGTTTGACAACCCATATTATTTATTTGATATGTTGACTAGTTATCTTACTAGAATATTAGGTGAGTCATGTGGGGGTGAAATTCCTTACAAAGTCAAATAAGAAAGTTCCTAGTTTCTTCATGTTGTCGGGTGAACCATAATTAGTTGTGGATTGTCATTGGTTTGAGTTTCAGGGGGTTGTACTGGCCAAAGATTCCGATAGTTAAGTTAATAGGGTTTTACAGAGAGAAGTTTTTCATGTTCAGAGCATTTACTTGAGGATGTAGGTTTAGTCTTTTTTATAGAGTTCAAGAGTATCCATCTATTCCTTGTTTTGTGAGATTATGTATTCGTTAATTTGAGAGGAGTTAGGATTTGTTCCTGGTGGACTTCCCTTTAGATATGACTTATAGACAAATTTCTAGAGCGAGTTTATTTGGATTAGAATCTTTGATTGGGATAAATAAGTTGACTGCCATTGGCCTGCAGATAACATAGCTTGACGTGTTGAATGATGTGTCTGCATGTATATTGATGTGCACAGAATCTCCTGATCACATGTAGACACCTTTAGAGCTGGTTTGACTTTGGATTGGCACTTGAACCAGGATTGTTCGGTTTGAGTCAGACTAAACCGCACTATGAGTTAGATCGATTCAATGATGCTACCTACCGGCTTAGGAGTGACAGATATTTTTTGTCCTCTACAAGTCCCACTTATGATATTGGCTTCTTCTACTTCTTTTTATTTATTTATTTAGTTTTGGGGGGAGGTGGTGTTAACAGCCTAAGAAAAGAACCTGGTAGTAGTTGTGTTTGTTTTTAATTGTAACCAATTTTTAGAACTTTTAAAAACTTAAATGAGAACTAATGTTATAGTTTAAATAAAAATGTTCTACTCCCTCATGTTCCTAGACAAAGGCTGGCACATGATGGTCTTTTTGAAAACCATTTTTATTGTTTTAATCTATACACCGGAGCCTTTATGTCTGGGGACATGGGGGAATAGACAATTTGGGAGTAGAATATTTGCTCCCATTTGTTTAACACTTGTGACAAGATGGGACCACAAGGAAACACGTTGAATGTTGGCATGGGAACATGGCAAACCCTAGTAGTGTTACTTTAGCTTGTTGGTTTAGATGACCCCCCTGTTACCTTCTTGATTAGATGATTTGGGACCCAATGACTTTCTCTATCAATGTATCGGGCTATAGGTGGGAAGAGAGCCCCCATGGCAAGCCTAATCCCAACTTGAAAAACATTTATGGCTATTATGATAAAGAGCATAGATTGCTGGCAAATTTCATGGTTTCTTTTTGTCTTTTTAACATGGGTCTGTCACTTTTTTTTTCCCTTCTTTTTTTGTGGTTTTTACCACAAGAAGCCACCGCGAAATGTGCAACAGCGGATCTTTAGGTATAATAAAGTATATCTTCTGTAAGATGGGAATATTTCTCCAAGGTGGGAATACTGAAGGGGGAGTTAGGCAACCACAAGAAAATGACATCATCTCATCTTTTTTTAATAGCATTTGAAAGACAAGTTCATCATTTAGAACCGAATCATCGATAACAAAAAGGAGAATGATTGTTTGTGTTGACACAGGCCTATGTAGGCGTTCCATTGATTGACATATGACGTGTTTTGAAATTGGTCTCTTTTTTTACAATACTTTTTTTGAACCCCAAACACAATATGTGTCAGCTTATAATTACCATAATCACTAGACACTTTGTAATCACAGAACATTTTCTTATAGACTGTTTGGCAGCCACCTGTAATGTAATCATTTCATTTGAGTTTTTCAAGGCATTTGTTGCCCCAACGGGATGGTTTATAATGAACTCATTCAGATTTGCAGCCATGTGTGCTTGATAACACAAGTCATTTCATTTTACAGAAAAACCTAAGATGACTTCATTTATAATTGTAGTAAACAAGTCAGTATACATTTGAATGAGTTCATTATAGAACTCATGTCATGGTTACAAATGCCATGAGAATAACAAATGAAATATTACATTACAGGTGGCGGCCAAACACAGCCTGACTAAATCACGTTATTACTAGTTTAGATCCTGTCCGGTCTGCTTATGACCTATTAGAACCTGTCCACAATTTAAATGCATGGTTTGGCATAAAAAGATGAGGTCAGCGAACTAAGTTGGTAAAGTCTGTGGGTGTTGTACCACAGACCTGGGTTCAAAACCCGTCATCACCTACTTATCTATCAAAAAAAAAGTGGTCAGCCTATGCATAATCATTTTTTAATGCCAAACCGTGCACTTTGGTTGTGCACAGATCATAAGCAGACCGCACAGGATCCTTTCCCTTACTTTTATGTCTACTATAGAACCCCTCGCTCATTTCTATGCAGCACTTCTTATAGACGTTAGTGACAAATTCCATTTCCATTTTAGTTTCCAAGGCTCAATGAACTTAGCCACTCGCATGTGGGCTTAATTAGTTCTTTGGTAATTGGTATAGAATATCTCCAGGATTTGCTGTTTGATCACAATATATACAGACTGCAAACCCACATCTCTTTCTTCTCCTATTGATGTTCTTCAGATAGGTTCAACAACAGGCAGATTCACTAAAAATTGCTCAGCAATAAAAGATTCATGATTTGCAATTCTTTTTCTTTTCCATTCACCTTGAATTCTTCAGCTAGAAAGAGAGGGGTTCTAAGCTGGCCTCAGAACCATGGTCAATCTTAGCTGTTCATCATGATCATGTGTAAGAACTTAACTGTGCTTATATGTAAGCACCTCTCTACTTGGCTTAAGACGTTTTAAAACCTGGGAGGGAGAGTGGCTCCATGGCTGGAACACTCAGAACTGGACAATATCAAGCCGGGTTAGGCCAGATTGTTAAATTGGTATTAGAGCCAGGTTCAGCTTTGAAGTGTGCACAGGATGTATAACCCTGGGGGGTGGAGTGTGAGATCCTACATTGTAACTTAAGGGAGACCATGTGCTTATATACAAGCACCCCTCTACTTGGCTTGACACGTTTTAAACCCAAGGAGGGAGAGTGGGACGCTCAGAACCGAACAGTATCATGCCAGGTTAGGCCGGGTAGTTACATCCTGAATTTGCAATGCCTTGTATGAACAGCTGCGGCACACCGTAGTCCTAGGTGGTAAGCCAAAATGTTCCACCTGTTACATCACCGCATTCTCGCACATGACAATTTTGTTTGGTGGCAAAACCAGAAGCTTTTGGTCTTATCTACATTTCACAACAGGGTCCTTGAAATGGTCCTTCAGAAATTCATTGAAAATTTTCACCTGTTTGGGAGTTTTCTAGCATCTTGTGTTGAACACATATCTAATAAGCATGTTTCCAATTCAAAAAAGGTCCTGCAGGACTCTAAATGAAGAGGTGAATCCTCAAACTAAAATTTTCAAAATGAAAGATTTGATGGCTGTTTTATATGCTTCTCAGAAACCTAAGTATATAAGGTTAGTATATTGAATTATTGGATATTCGATACATAATTTTAAGGAAGAATTTAAGTTGGCAGAAGTAAATTATACTGCCTGGTAGTTGGATGTGTTACTCAGCTCAAGCTTAAGTTGGCAGAAGGAAATTATACTGCCTGGTAGTTGGATGTGTTACTCAGCTCAAGCACTAATTGCTCATCGGCAAATTCTTGAAGATGACCTGCACCTTCTACCTCTTAGTAGTGGCAGCAACAACACTGGAATAAATGGCTGAGAATCCAGTGATGGTCTATAAACCAGAAGATCTGTTGGCATACTCCTGCACCAATGCCCCAAATAGAGAGGGCCTTTCGAGCAAGCGAGATGGTTTGTCAAATTCTTTTGCCAGTCCTGCTCAAACAAACAAGTAGCAATGAGAAAAATCATATAAAACACAATACATAATTTATGCAGTTTGAGGACAATAAACTTTGATAAGTGGCAGATCAGAACAATGGAAATGCAGTTCTAACAATTCAGCTGTATGATTTGTTCAGCCCATGTGATTGCATGATCCATGAGGTTCATGCAATACTGAAGAATAGCAGAAAACATATATGGCACCCATCCTTCAAAGTTTTTAATTAATATTTCAAAACATTAAGGAAACCATGAACCTACTAAACCTAGTCCTAATCAAGGTTTTTAATTATTGTTGTATCGGGTGATCAGGCAGGCACCAATATCAATAAACCAATAAGTTGGTTTTTATAGGTCCATAAATAAAATATTAAAAAAGATAACAAATTAGTAGATTATAGTTTTCTCCCCTTAGAAAATACTTGAAAGTTTTATTAATAATGTTAGTATTTGCAAGTTTAATTGACTAATATACTGATTTATTTCAAGATTTATTAATGTATGTGTTCTCATTGACAGATACTTATTCAAGTTAAAAATTATGGATTCATCATACCATTCATGGCCTGATAACAATAAGGACCAAAAAGTGGTTGATAAAAAATAATGATATAGAACCATGTTGATAACCAATAAAAAGAAAAATCCTAGTTTACATCAATATACAAAGAAAATCAAATTATAGCCCTATTCAAATCCTAGTTCAGATGCAAGTTTTGGATTATGAATAATTATCAGTTAAGAGCCAATAAGCCCGGTCAACCATGCTCAAAATTTGTAAACATCCAGTATCAAGTCTCACTTGTCTGATCTGCCTAGTCACACATAAATTTGCTGAACTAGTCTGGTGAGTCAACAAAAGATGGACTACGCTAGGTGAACTGGATAAGTCACCAAGTAATGTGAATTGACACAAACTGCAAAATTCAAGTGGTAACTATCTATATATGGCATTCTCAATGGTATATGAAATATTCTGTTAAACTTGTGTTTCGACAGTAAGCTATGCAAAAGCAAGATTGAGAAGCACATACCGGCATCTATAACTAACACTTTATCACAGTCCATGACTGTGGGTATTCTGTGAGCAATGCTGACAATTGTGCAGGCTGAGAAGTCCTCCCGGATGATCTTTTGTATGATGGCATCGGTTTGTGAATCAACAGAAGCTGTTGCTTCGTCCAGAAATAAAAGCCTACTGCGCTTAAGTATTACCCGTCCCAAACAAATAAGCTGCCTTTGCCCCACACTCCAATTGTCTCCATTATCAACCACTAAGAAGTGGAAAAGTTTGGCAACAATAAGTAACTAGAGATGAGGGAAGGTAAACAATAATGCAATCAACCTTAACCAGAAAACTAATCATATTTGAAAACTTTTTAAAGGGAGAGGTTCAATAGAGAGCGATTGAAGACCTGGAGAATCGAGTTTCTCAGGTTTTGCAGCCACCACATCTTTAAGTTGGCAGCGTTCAAGGCTCTGTAAAAAAGGAAGAATCCCAAGCCTCAGTCAATAAGGAAGCTCAAATTGTACACCCACATGCAAATAACACCTTGTGTACATGAGGCCACACAAAGGCTGATGCAATATAAGTTTTGATGCATTTTTTTTCTTAACTTTCTTGGTATACTTCTAGAGAACCCTGATAAGTTTGCTTTAAGAACTGATTAACATTGATATACAAATATCATTATTATTATCATTGCCAGTGAAAAATGATGCATGTACCTTCCATATCTCTTCATCTGAGTACAGTCCGATTGGGTCAATATTGCTTCGAACGGTTCCTTCGAAAAGGACTGGTTCTTGAGGAATGATACCGAAGCGAGACCTGAGATCGTGAAGACCCAGCTTGCAAATGTCAAGCCCGTCAATAATGATTTTCCCTCCTGAGGGCTCCACTAGTCTAAAGAAAGCTTGGATCAATGTTGACTTCCCACTTCCGGTTCGACCAACAACACCAATCTTATCTCCTCCTTGAATGCTGAAAGTGATGCCTTTGAGAACCAGAGGAGTGTTTGGTCGATATCTAACCTGATAATCAAGAACACATGCAATCATATTTATAAAATAAAATAGCCTCTGACATACATCAAACAAAAACTGTGGTGTACCTAGAGTAATGCTTAGGTGCAAGTGACAGTTTCCATATGCAGGGATTTAGTGAGTTTGGTTTAATTTTGTATCCCCATAACAAATTTTGTACCTTTTGGTCCCCAATAAACTAAGGGGATAAGACTGTTGGTTGTGTGCTTTTTTCCCCTGACCCTTTAATTTCAGTTTCCCATGTTGATTTATGTTTCCTCAACACACAAGCAAAAGTACCCTTACATGATGGAAAAAGGGAATTAATTGGGGACAAGTACATGAACATGTATAGCACAAAGGGATGCCAAGGTACCCTCTTATGGGGTTTCACAAAAGAGATCTCTTAAACTAACTGTTTCCCAATGTCCCCAACCATCCAATCCATCACACTTTGTTGGCTGTTCAGAAAAACAAATAGATGCAACAATCCAGAAAAATGAGTTTACAAAACAGATGGGCGGGATCAGGATTGAGCTGATATCTGGCCTAAGAGATCTCTTTAATCCAATGTTGGCTTCTGATATATCTGTGTTAGTGCCAGTGTATGGCACAGTTAGTTAGGGAAAGAGATCATCATATTGGCTGACTTCTCTCCCTAAGCATTCCTCCAATGAAATTTTCAGGACTGAAATAAAATGATAAAACTTTATTTTCATACACTGAATCAGAGTCCAGATTAGAAATTTCCCTAATTTGGGATGCCATTTAATTATGTAACAATGGAAATCATTCCATTGAACTAATGAATAATTTACTTCTTCCTTTTGTTGCCACGAGGCAATCTCCAGAAAACTATAAACCAATTTTTTTTTGTAAATGACCAAGATACAGACAGCTTAAAGTCAGGTACCTGCAAGTTCTTGAGGTCGACATTGCCCTGGTTGGGCCAATTTGGAGAAGGAATGCAGTCCTTGATCCTCCATGCTGCTTCGGATGGAATATTGGTGAACTGTTTTACTCTCTCGACTGAAACCATTCGGTTCTCCACAAAACAACTAATGTATATGGCCCAAAACAACACACCATTGAGCGACAGACCATATGAGAGAGTTAGCCCCACATCCTCTACATAATATAAAACAAGAAGTCAGATTCCTAATGACAAAAAATGTAGATTTTTAAAGGCAAGGTGAATTTTCCATTCATTTGTAGGAAAAGTACACACACACATTTATCTAACTTAAAACAGAGGCACATGTTATCAGTGTCAGAACACTAATCTTAGCAAATTAAAGATAGCACTAACCCATTACAACATCCAATTCAAATTCAGAAAATGAGTTTAGATTCAATAGTCAATCCATTTTGTTGCTACTCTACCCTTATCTGTCAATTGTAAGTTTGTAACACTATCTATGACTCAACAATTCTAAATACAGTCACCTTCTTCTCATGAAATCAACAATTGTGAAAGTTTTTCTGCATTCAAATTACAATTTTACAGTAAAATCTGAAACATCCACACAATTGGTACAGTTAATCCATATATTAAGATTAATCAGCAGAAAATTTTAATTTCACTTAATTAAACATAAATAATTATGTAAGTTGATATATGAATAAGCTGTAGCTGAAGACGAGATAAATGATAAATTTGACTGTTAGCATGTCTCTGTCATATGGGTACAACATGAGCATCTGACATTGCAAAATTTGCAGAAAATGTAGTCTCCTTGTTACAGAAATAGCATCTGTTGGAACAGCGACAAGGAAGACTATGTTGAGAGATAATTACCAGGCTTGATAATACTGCTAGGCAAAAAGATCATGAATATAACAGAAATGCAAAGGATGATGCTTCCAATCAACTCTAAGCGGAAGCCCAACCACTCGTTGGATCCATTATTGTGGAAATCATTGCGCAAATTTGCATTCACCCTGTCCACATTCTCCTGACAAAACCTTCCCTGCTTTCGGAAACACCGGACTGTCATAACCCCTGAGATGCTTTCCGAGAAATGATGGATAACGGGGGCTTTTGTGATCGAATCAAGGCGAGTCAACTCACGAGATGTAGCAAGGAAGTATCCCTGTACATCAATAGATACAGGATGAGTTTAAAAACAACCATGTTTTAATCTTAATTGCACTTTCATATTTACTATATCATTTGACACTAAAGTTTAACTGTAGAAAAATTTACTGATTAGATGTCCTAATTAGTGATTCCAATACCATTCAAAGGCATGGACTAGCTTGTATAATTAGCATGCCAAAGGCTTACTAAGGTGCCCATGCCAAAGGCATCGCAGTGTGGATGCCTATGGCTCTTCACCTCAGTAAGCTTAGGCATGGTGAGTTTAGGCATGCATTTTAACAGCTCTTTTACAGTAAAGCATAAGTGGATAAGAGATGGATGAAACCAAGACAGAAGACAGAATCTCATACCCTGTACCAGATATTCAGCCAACCCAGTGGTATTATGAGGAAGATTGTTGGCCAAGCATGCTGACATGTGATGATGAGGATGCTGAGCAATGTAATGTACATTGCAATAGCCATGCTCAAAAAGAAGGGAAGGAAAAGATCAATATTTGTTTGATCTGTTGATGACTACAAAAAAAAGTATAGAACAAAGGTGTTCTTTTCTTAGTAAACCATCATCAATTTAGAAGGGTATAAGCTCTCCAAAGTAAAGGACCCTGATATAGAAAAATTGAAGGAGGTTAACCAATCTCACCCTGCTCAAAATTCTTCCCGAAGGTGTAGTATCAAAGAAAGACATTGGAGCATGCAAGATGCTGTGAAGAATCTGCTTGAAGAAAATCTGAGCTGTCTTGAGCCCCACATACGCGACAAGGAAGGCTCTTATCAACACCAATACACACGAAACCGCCGCAATGATCACGTAGACATTAATGAACAGAGAGGGATTGAATGATGTTAGACGATCTCCTGAAGTCTCGTATGCTAGCCAATAGTCACTCATCATTAGAGATGCTTGCCAAGCCAGAGACATAAACAAAACTGCCGCTACTCCCCACCACCCAAATGCTTCAGTGCAATATAGCTTGTACACACGCAAGCTAACTTTGCCGGTCTCTCTCTCCTCCTCTTCGATGAGCTTTGAGGTTCCCTTCTCAGACTTCGTACGTTCTAGAGATCCATTGGGTTCTCCTTGGTTTGAAGAGGCTTGAGGTGATTTTGGTGGCTGGGGGTTGTCACTGGGTTCATTCACACTCATTTCTACCAGCTCCATGGAGGTTTCATGGGCAGTCACAAGTGCTCCGAAATCCAAGCCAGATTCTAGGAGTTCATTGTACTTCCCAGACTGGACAATCATTCCTTCTCGCATGACCTGGTCGTTAAGTATTATCAAATTCATGAAAACAATACAGAGAAAATGAAATGATTAACGATTTCATGACAACAAGATAATTGATAAAGGTTGTATCTTCCACTTGTGAAACAGTTAGTAATGACTAATTGCACCATTAGAGAAGAAAAGAACTAACTACCTTTAAAAAGAAAAAATAATAGAATAATGGAGAGAGTTTTGGGAAGTAAAATTTTGATTTATCTTGTGAAGTGTATTGTTCATTATGTTTAGAAAACAATTAATGAAACAAAAGTTTTAGAAACCATATCAAACTTACCAGAATGTGATCAACATTATGCAAGAAGTCAACTTGGTGGGTTACAAGCAAAATTGTCTTATCTTTAAGAGCTCCCTTCACACATTCCTGCAATATAAACACCAAGTTCACATTTCAACTCACAAGAAAGTGGTCAACAAGATTTTATATCATTTGCTGAGATATATATATATATATATATATATATATATATATATATATATGTGAGAGAGAGAGAGAGAGAGAGAGAGAG
>JAOXJP010000006.1:16047914-16060401 GCA_025762735.1 Platanus orientalis | reverse complement strand
ACTTAGGGTTTTCTACATATATTTTATGTTTTTTTTGGTATATTTGTAGTTTCATTGTTTTATCTAGATTATTATTGATTATTCTTATTTGGTTTGATTTGGTAGGCTTTTGATTTAAACCCTCCCCAACAGCTACTTGGGCTTAACCTTGACCTTGGTGAGTTAAGCCTGAACCAAGCTCAACTTCTCAAGATTGATCTTTGTGTCACTAGCCTGAGCTGAGCTAGGCAAAGATCAATTGGTTTTACTCTGCTTACTTGTTGACACCCCTAGGTTTACCTTTCTTACAGGTTAATTAAATTCCATTAGCGCATGCGTCTAGTGATTATTATTTACTTTCATATATAGGTGGTAATGATTTTCCAATCAAGATAAAGGATCATATGTATTACAAATTCCATACAAATTGTGTTTGCCAATATAGTATTAGTTAAGGGGATTGTTGTTTAACCTTGGACGTGTGTACGTTAGTATACCCTTGGACCCATTATCCTTCTCCTTCACTCTAACAAACCATAAACATCCTATTGCTTCCCTGTTGTATATACATATGGAGGATAGAAAACCAATGTACCAGCAAAAATGAATTGATTTCTATGCCCATGTTCTTCTTTGAATTGGGTTAGAGATTGCCTCTGATAAAAGAAATGTTGGTTTTCTCTCTTCATGTTCTCATTGTTGGATCCTGGGTTTTGGGTTGGCTTCTCCAGATTGGGCAAAATTTATGTGATTCTTTAATGTCTAGATTATATGCAATCATCAGTATCTACAATAATGAATATTTTTTGAACATTTGTGCTACATTTATTTAGGTTTGCTAAGGCAGCCCTTCCCTTTCTTTCTTCAACCATAAACCCTCGATAATTTCCAACTCTGTTGAGAAAGGCTTTTATAACTATTCTCCTTTTCGCCATAAAATTCTCAATTCTTACTTTCTTTTTTCTTATTTTCTCATGCATATTGCAAATTGGAGGGATGTTCCTTTTCCTTCCAAACAACATCAACGACAAATATTTAATTATTAAATTAATATCATTTGTTGTTATTGTTGTGTTTTAACTAATATAAACCTCTTCAAGCATTTGAAATGTGGGTTTGGAAGTAAGGCTTGAACTTGGGCCCGACTGGCCCAATGCCAGACCTACGTTCAGCCCAAAATTAGGGAGGGTCGCACAAGTCTATAACTTCAGGCTGGGTCAAGTTTGAACTATAGTTTTCAGACCCAAAGTACTTTTTAGACCAAGTTCAGACAGGTCTTAGCCCAGCCCAAAGTTTCCGGCCAATATGCGATTCACCTTTTTCACCATGTGTTAGCATGGAATTGATGCTTGATGGATGCTGGACACATCTGAGTGAGAGTAAATGTTCTAATCCCAAATTGTCACTTTCCCATGTTCCCAGACTCAAAGGCTGGCACATAATACTTTTTTTTATAACTGCTTTTACTCTTTTAAGTCTATACACCCCAGCTTTTGTGTTTGGGAACACGAGGGAGTAGACAATTTGGGAGTAGAACATTTGCACCCTATCCAGGCTGGAGATCCTGGCTGTGCCACACGATAGGCTGATATCATCTGTGCCACTCCACCCCCCCCCTGTTGGGATACTGGGGGGGGGGGGGGAATCAATTCACTTTTTGGAGGTTTTTGATTACCCTCCCTGATGGGCGTCGTAGATGATTTCACGCCACTTTAAGATGGTCTGAGTGTCCCATCAGGGGGGTGGCACAGATGATATCAGCCCAAGATAGGATTTGCTTTGCAGACACAGGAGACAATTCGATCCTGTCGTGAGGGGCCCATCCCCCAATAACTCCGGGGGAGTATCCTCTGCGACGCCTCTCTTTGTGTGACGTCGTGAGACAAGACAGAGGGGAAGTATCATTTCACTTTTTGGGGGTAATGTGACATCTCCAAAAAATGAAATGATACCCCCTTATGTCTCGTCTCACGACGTTGCACAAGAGGGTCGTCGCAGATGATGTGAACCCAATAACTCCACAATTGCCTAAGAAGTTGGCAATTACCGTGCATGACTGATGACTGACGAGGTGTCGTCGTGGCAATACAATCTAGGGAGTTTTGCTGGTTCCTGCACAGGAGATTTAACTCTTGAAGAAGATACGTTAAGAGCTGAGTTGGTATTGGAAATTTGGCAAGTCCACTAGGACCCATGTCACCCAACCATCAAAGATATAAAACCCAACTCACCTCTAAAAAAACAATAAGCCTAACAGCAAACATGTTTGAAATGCCGCTTTAACAAATATTTGCAGTAGTCTCGCCGAGCCATTCTCCTTCACAGAGATGGACACCACGTCTCTCTCTTCCTTCTTCTCCATCTTACTTATGCTCCTTCCTCTCAGTGGCGATGTCCCGTCGGTGACGACATTTTCGTCGGTTGGAAATAGAAGTCACCTGCGCTTTTCGATCGGGATAATGGGTAGTTTGTCAATTTGTTTAATGAGATTCTTGGTTTTCTTAATCTCTAGTAAACCACCTCCATTGTTGGGATTGAAAGTAATTTTCTAAGTATCAACTTTGCTTGGCTTCTCTTGCAGGGAATGCTGCTTCTTTACTACTTTATGCTGCACCCATGTAATGAGAAAACTGAACCAACCCCTCTTCAGCTCTTACTTGATTACTTACTAGTTCTAATTTCCAACATGTCGTCTGATTAGACCACAATTACAAATGTCTGTAAAAGCTCTATTATATTGCTATTTCACGAGGCAATCCACATCGATGTAATGAGAGCGAAGGACAGGACCCACGACAAGGACCAAACGAACCGAATAATCTCGAGTCTCACCAAATCTTGTTTTTCTTATTTATGTTATTCTCTCTTTTGCAGATTAACTTTTAAAAGGGTCATGGAGATGAAAACCACTGGAGAGTTCTCTTGTATCCCTTATGTCACGGCCATGTTAAATTGTCTAATTTATACATGGTACGGCTTGCCTGTGGTGAGCCATGAGTGGGAAAATCTTCCCCTTGTCACCATTAATAGCCTGGGGATTCTTCTGGAGCTCTCCTTCATCCTCATCTATCTTTGGTTTGCTTCATCAAGGACAAGGGCAAGTTATTTACTCTCTTTCTTCTTTTTTTTCCTTTTTTTTTCTTTTTTTTTGTGGGGTGGGGGGCGGAGTTAAAGGGGCAAGTTATATAGTTACATTCGATAAATATGTGTCTTCATGCACGTAGTCATGTATGCATAGATTGTGATTGAATGTAAATATGCAAGCATATGTTTATCTACTTTCTGATATTCAAATTATCTTGAGGTTGCAGAAGATAGTTTCTTTGGTAATCGTACCTGCTGTCATAGCGTTTTGCATAGCTGTGATAATCTTGACATTTGCATTGCATGATCACCATCTTCGAAAGGCGATGGTTGGGAGTGTTGGGCTAGTAATCTCAACTGCAATGTATAGCTCTCCACTGGTGGTTCTGGTGATTAATCCTTCTCATCTTTTAATTTTGTTTCACATATTTTGTACGGAAGTTAGGCCCTGAATATGAATAGGAAAGAATAGAAAATCACACCCAAAAAAAAATTTGTAATTTTCTATCCTTTTTCTATGACTGTTTGGTTGCTAGGAAAAACAAAAAGAAAAGCTTTTATGTTACAACTTTCACGTGAAAGGGAAGGTTTTCAGGCAAGAGTTGTGTGAAATAAAATGGTAGCTGTCACGAAAATAGATGGCTGCATGAGAAAATTTTGAAAATCTAGAATTTTTAATTCTCGGCAACCAGGGCTTGAAAATTATTTTCTTGAAATTTTTTTTGCCAAGAATCATGAGAAAACCAACCTTTCATGGCAACCAGACAGGGCCTTCAATGATTCATTCATGATGATGTCACAAGTTTAGTTGTTCAAAATGTAGAATGAATTGGATTAATGCACATTTAATTCTCTACTTTTGGTAATTAATTTCAAAATTCAAAATACGATATGATATAGAGAAATGATTAAGAACTCAAATAGTTATAATGTAATACATGTGTTTTTGTAGAAGCAAGTCATAGAGACAAAGAGTGTGGAGTTCATGCCCTTCTACTTATCCTTCTTCTCCTTCCTCACTAGTTCACTTTGGATGTTATATGGGCTACTGGGAAATGATCCCCTGCTTGTGGTTTGAACCATGGAACCCTAAACCTAGTTTATTTTATTGTCTTAATTATAAATGATGTTGCCTGCAGGACGTCAAAACCTTAAGTTTTAATTTGTAATATATCAGGTTTTAGAATTCTCTTTTGCAGTTTCCTAATCTGCTTGCTTGCCCGATTGGCATCCTCCAGCTTCTGCTATATTGCATATATAAGGAAAAAAAGGGAGTTCTTGAAGAACCTTACAAGGTGGATCTAGAGCAGAACGGAGTGAATTCTGAATCTCAGCAGCCTTTATTGGTGCAAGAAAACAGTTTAGATGTAGTATGCAGTATAGAATAGCTGTTACAATAAATTGTAATAAAAGGGTATTGAAGTGTGCTTCTTGTTAGGAAGATGTAATCAAAGAGCTTTGAAGGGGTACACGTAATTATTATGAGAGATCATTATCAAATATTATGATTGGATATATAATTGGCTACAATATTGTTTAACCAGCTATATAGCATTTCATTTGTGCGATACACAATCTTGAAAACGAAATGAAATTACACATTCCCAGCTGGGGTGCATAGAATAGGGTTGCAAATGGCCACACCCCCGTACTCAGGTGGCTAGGCATCATCTTTCAACAATGAAGGCCAGGGGTCAAATCCCTCAAGTCATTGCCTCTGCCTCTCCTATTGCAGTGTGTATCCCACCAAATGCGGCAATCAAGTGGGCTCGAGTGGCCATACCAAAAAGAAAAATAGAATATGGTTGCAATGGGGTGATCCATTCCAAACTGATGTGGTTTGCTTTATCAGTTATGGGAGTGTGGATCATACCAGTTTAACGTTGGGGTTAATCTATAAGAGCTCTAGTCACTTTTCAATTGGTTTTGGTTAGATTTAGATATGGTTCTATTTACGTATGATGCTGTGTTTTTAAGATTAAAACCTTGAGATTAATCAAGAATTTTATCAGTGGCAGAATGAAAGAATCTTGGAGATTTGTTCTTGGAAGTTGACAAGTGGAAGACCAAAAGCAAGTTGGGTTGAAAATTGAAGTAGTGAGGAAAGACATGGATTCTTATAATTTAACTGAAGATATGACCCTAGAGCAGTATTTGAGTCGGAGACCCCAAGTAGTTGGGATAAGGCTTTGTTGAGCTGCGATAAATGGTGGACAATCCTAGGAAAGGTTTGTTGAACCAAAAGATGGTAAATGGGCCAAAAATGGTCCAATAGATTACCTTATAGGTTCCGTGGGTTACCCTTATAGGTTCCTTGGGCACACCTGGACTCAATTTTAGGGCCCTCTAGAGGGCGAGGCTTGAGCTTCTTTTCTATATAAGTTGGGTCCAGACCAAACAAGTCGGCCTAACCCAAATTGAAAAATAATTTCAAATGCCCAAGAACATAGACCTGATCAGCTCAAGCACTTGAGCATACTGAACAAAAAGCATGAGCATTATACATATTTACCATAATACCCTTATAGACATCAGACTGGCTAGACTTCCCTCCATTGCAAACAGTGATGATTCAAACACAAATATTCTGTAGTAATTAGCATTTCTAAACTTTAACAAATTAAGATTCGGATAAAGCTTTTACTCATTAATTTTAGGCTATTTTAATGGTCCCTTGTGTGTGGTGCATGCATTGAATAGAATCTGGTAATACCGTCTTATACATGTCAAAATACTAATACACGTTCACGCTTGTCACTTAAGGCTAGCAGTACTTCAAGAAGATTTTATAGAACTATGGATATCTACATCAGTTCCCACTTAACATTGAAAATGATGTAAGATACAGGAAATGAGATTTCAAGTAATAATTAAGTTGCCCTATTGGTTTGTGAAATTTGACTCATTTCCCTTCATCACTAAAATATGAATATATTTAGAAATGTTTTCATGTCATAAAAACCTAAAATGACCTCATTAGGAATTTTTATTAACCAGTATGTTGGGAAAATGTCTTGAATTCAACCCGAGATGCAAGCCAGTGAAAAAAATTTGACCTGTTTTCCCTTGAGATCTGTACCACTGGACTTTCTTTGTAATATCTTATTTTTTGTTTGTAGATAAATTCTGTCACCAACTTAGCCATTGGATGTAGGCTTCAAGCCGAACCACCTACATTATTGTGTACTTTGCGTGATTCCTGTTTTTCACTATTTTCGTTCTTCAATTTTGCTCGCATAAAAACTCCAAATCTGGGGTTTCCGCACAACACAGTATGACCTAGATGAATCCATCTTTAAGCATCACCTGATGCCATCGAATGCGATAGAAGTTCAAAATAAAATGATTCCATTCCAAGTGGAAACCAAATGCAGCCTTAGCAAAGCCAGTACCACTAATAGTAACCCTGCTGTACATTATTTGTCACAAGTTGTCTCTTATCTCTTTAGTTTGATTAGGGTGAGAGTTTAAAGTGAAAATGCTATAACCCACCACCATATGCTCAGCAGATCAACTTAAACCCACCAAACCGTTGAGCCCATAACGAGAAACTTAAAAGGTAACAGCAGGACTTAAAACGACTGTATTAATTTAAGGCACGAGTGGAGCCCTAAAGAGTGGGGAAAGAGACAACTAGTCAAGTCTATCTCTTCATATATTTTAAGATCAAGTTCCTGTCTTCATCTCATATGGAACTTTATGCATTTTAATGAAAAATATCAAATAAGAGAGTGATGGGGACTACTTGCCCTCCTTCCACTCCTTTAATGATGGAGGTTGGAGAAAACTTACAATGCCACCCTCTTGAAAGGTAAGCAAGTCCAACCCAACAGGACCCACAGAGACTTACTTTTACATGATTTGATGACGTTTAACTACATGAAGCTCTATTCAACTGCAGGATCCCATGTTTCAGACATAAACTAGAGCTTTGGGACTCCCAAATCACCACCAAAGCTTTAGAGACTGTTGTGGGCGTGAGTGATGAGAGAAGAAAAGCATGCTCAGGTTTCTGTTTTAGAAACATAAAAGAGAAGATTACATAATAAGAAAACCAAGCTAAAAAAGTGTAGGAGATTTCTGTGACATAAAGAGACAAGTTTAACAGTATTTTTCAGGGAAATTTATGGGGCTGATAAGAAATCAAGAGTGCATGAACAAAAGGATTAAAGGAGGCCCAGTAAAACTGCAACTACCAAGTTCAGGGGTTTCTTGGAGTAGCATTAAAGCCTCTGCGTTGGATCTTCTCACCTACATCAACCCACACCAGCCAAACAGGTTTATTGAGAGAAGAAACAAAATGATGAACCTGGTTTATAACCATATAGTTTATTGATATCTTGATGATTTCAGGCCGAAGAGCATGGGTTGTGGTTATCAGATTATCCCCATGATCCTCATCATACTCATGCCCATCTTATTTCTCACTTCCCACTTTTTGATGGCTGCTGCTCCATTGAGTGCTGCAGAGAATCCTGAGGCTCATGGTCTACATGAACAGTTTTGGGTGGAGGACAGTGTGGACAGCCAGATTAAAAAGGTCTCAGGAAAGGACGAGAATGAAGAAATGAAGGCTTTGATCATAGAGAAGTTCAGGGTTTTGCTTGGACTGAATAGCCTCAAAGTAAGAAGTCCATTAAATGCTGATGTTGAACATGGGTTGTCTTCACCTTCTCCAGCACCTACTGTTGCGGCTGAAGCTCCAGCTCCTATTAAAGTGGTTCCTATCCACGTTCACTCCCATCCTCCATCACCTCAACAACCTCCATTCCATCCATCTTACAATGTTCAAAGAGGGAATGGAAATAAGGACAGACTAAAAAGAATTGTTTTAGTGATTGTTGTGTCTACTGGAGCAACCTTGGTTATATCTGCTTTTGGGTTCATCCTGCTCTTTCGGAAGTTCAGAAGAGGTAAGTTGAAGAGAACATCATTATATAGGCGTAAAGATGGGAGATCCAGGGGGAGATCAAAGAGTGTACATTCCCCAAATTCGAAAAGGAAGGTGAGTTTTGATCTGAGTCCAGATCTGTTTTATATAGACTCATTAGAACCACTTTCAGAGCCAGAAGCTCCTTGTCTAAAACATATTTGTGAAACTGTGACCATATCAACAAACCAAAGCCCGTCAAACTATCCACTGCATGAGTTTAGTGACTCATGTGGACAACTGATAAAATCAGAATGTTATAATGTTAGCTATTCTTCGGGTGAAGAAATTACTTCAGTTCACGAGGGATTAGAACCAATCAAAAGTGAATTTGGTGGTGGTAATTGTTCATTTGCTGATACAATTCTTCATCCTGAAGCCCCATCTTCTGATAATGAATCCTTTCATTCTTTCTGTGATTCACATTCATCAAATCGACGGCTTTCCAGTGCTTCAGAAGGTAATCTGAGTAATCAGTCAGAAGTTTCCTCTATGTTAAGCTTCCCAAAGAGCTCTCCTCCATGCAATCATAGTTTTCCAGAACCTACACTGTCCTCTTCAATGCAGTCACCAACCCCACCAGAGACATCAGATCCAACCCTGCCTCTGCATTCAATTTCTCACTCTTCCCCTCCCAATTCTTCAATCAATCCAAAACAAATAACACCAGGGCCGCCGCGTTCTTCAAATTCTCAACAAGATTTTCCTCCACCTCCACCTCCTCCACCTTTTCCACCACTTCTACATGCTTTTATGCCTCAAATTTCATCTTGCTCGACAATAACAAAATCCAGTGCTACAATGCCAAATGTATTATCACCTCGGAACTCAGATTCTTCTTCAGGATCAAACCAAACTCCATCAATTGACTTCCCTCAGGCTTCACCAATTCCATTTGGCTTTTGTGGAAGTATTCCTCCACCACCATGCCCACCTTTGCCACCTCTCCTACAACCCTCCCTTCTGAATAGGCGTCGTAACTCTCTCCAGCCACCCCCACCTCCACCTTGCAAACTTGGTCAGTTTAACCTGGTTGGCAAAGATGGAACTCCACTGCCGAAACTGAAACCACTTCACTGGGACAAGGTAAGAGCTACCCCAGATCGTTCTATGGTATGGGACAAGCTGAGATCAAGTTCATTCGAGTAAGCCAACTCTTATCATTTTGTTTCATTCTGTAGATTCAACTCCATCTTTCTGTGATTGGATTTAACCAATTAATTAGATGATGAAACAGATTGGATGAGCAAATGATAGAGTCACTTTTTGGGTATGATCTACAAAGTTCGGCCAGGAGTGATGAAGCCAAGAGCAAAAGCCCATCTCCAAGTAAACATGTCCTTGAGCCTAAGAGGCTGCAGAACATAACCATACTTTCAAAGGCCTTGAATGCAACTACCAAGCAAGTTTGTGATGCACTATTGCAAGGTAAAGTGCTGAAACATTTAAATATTCTTTAAGAAACCATTATTTTTGGGATAATCATTCAAATTCTAATAATAACTCAAATTGTGAAATTTTTATGATATTGTTGGTGAACAAAAGCAGGGGATGGATTGTGTTTACAGCAATTAGAGGCGCTTGTGAAGATGGTACCTACCAAAGAAGAAGAGGCCAAGCTCTCAAACTATCAAGGAGACATCAACGAACTGGGTTCAGCAGAGAAATTCGTTAAGTTGATGCTTAAAATACCCTTCGCCTTTCCGAGGATCGAAGCCATGCTCTACAGAGAAACTTTTGAAGATGAGGTGTTCCATCTTAGAAAGTCTTTTGCAATGCTACAGGTAACAAACTGTAAAACAAGATTTTGATCTGACCCAGTAATCTGAGATGGCTGATCTTTCTTCTTTTTTTTTCTCATTTTTTCTTATGTTAGGAAGCTTGCAAGGAACTCAGATCAACCCGGCTGTTCTTGAAATTACTTGAAGCCGTGCTCAAAACAGGAAACAGGATGAATGTTGGAACAATCAGAGGAGGTGCCATTGCATTCAAACTTGACGCCCTCCTTAAGCTTGCTGATGTGAAAGGAACTGATGGGAAGACCACCTTACTCCATTTTGTTGTCCAAGAAATGATTCGATCAGAAGGAATTAGAGAATCGGAGATCATTATAAAGAAAAGCAATCAGAAAATTAAGAGCAAGACTGTTGAAGAAAGTGAAGAAGATTACAGAAGAATGGGCTTAGACCTTGTATCTGGCTTGAGTTCTGAGCTTTGCAATGTGAAGAAGACAGCCAGCATAGACTTGGATGTTCTAGCAAGCTCTGTTTCAAACCTATCGGATGGAATGCTTAAGCTACAACATCTAGTACACAATGATTTGTCCATGGATGAGGAAAATGGGAATTTTGTCCACACAATGAGATCTTTCCTGAATCACGCAGAAAAGAATATCAAAGAATTACAAGACGATGAAGATCGAATCCTACTACATGTCAGAGAAATCACAGAATATTTCCATGGAAATGTGAGCAAAGATGAAGCCAACCCACTTCGGATTTTTGTAATTGTGAGAGACTTTTTGGGTATGTTAGATCAAGTCTGCAAAGAGGTTAGAAGCTTTAAGATGTCAAGTATTCAAAGCCCTGTGACCCCTTTCCGATAAATGATACCACTTTGTATGATTATAATTTTGGAATGTTTAGATTCAATTGCCTAGCATCTGTAGAAAACCAAAGTCTTCCAGGCCATGTTTGGTTGTCACCTGTAATGAAATCATTTCATTTTAAATTCCCATGGCATTTGAAGTAATTAGGTGATGGCTCAAATAAACTCATTTAGATTCATGTTGATTTGTTAACTCAAATTAGAAATGAAGTCATCTTATCTTTTTTTAATAAATTGAGTTGATATATGTTATCATTCATATTTTGAAGATGAATGGAAATCAATCCATTTTTGTTGGAGTCTTGGGACTTACATGTACTCAAGTACTATGGCAAGCCAAAATGAAATGGTTTCATTCCAAGTGAGAACCAAACGCAGGGCCAATAAATGGAAGAAAGTTTTTTTTCTAAAGGGAATTTTTTTTTAAGTGTGCTGTAGAATAAAATTGTATGACGTTGTAGTGTAGCTGTAGAAGATCAGCAAGAAACTTGAATCCATGGAAAAACAAGGAAAACCCAAGAGAAATTCAACTTTTTATTCAATAATGATCCCTATATTTATATCCCAAAACCCTAATTTATCAAAAATAGTAAGAGAACCCTGATTCCTCTCAAACACGCTACTCTCATCATAAATCACTCAGATATCACATTCTAATACAAACTCTCAAGAACCCCCTCAAATTCGTTAAAATGAATATTATTTTTTACAAATAAAAATATTATAGAAATAGTAAGTAAACTGCTTGGACCTACTATATCCTCGATAGTCTAAAGACATCAGGGTCAAAAGTTGTGATTGTTTGAAGTTATGGTTTAGGGTTTAGGGTATGGTTCTTACACATCTGCAGTACTTTCTACGTCATAAGAATGTGAACTGGTCGAGGAGAGGATCACTCCGATGTGTTAGCAATGTCCCCCACCCCCCAACCTCCCAGTCCCTGCTTATATGGGTGCTGCTAGTCACACCTCAAATATTTTTGAACTCCCCTCATGCATACTCATTGCTGATTTCACCTCAAAAATATTTGAACTTACCTCATCCCTTTTCCATTATACCCTTTATCCCACACCTCCGTTTTTAACGAAGGAAAACTCCCACACCTCGCATCCCTCATCTCCAACCCCATAGTTCCCCTCTCCCACGAATAAAACCGCCGCCGAGCAAAGCTCTCCCTCTTCCTCACTCGCCACCGAACGTCGTCCCTCTGCCGCACGATTACTCTCCCTGATTCTCTAATTTCTCCTCCCTCTTCTCACATTTCTCTCTCCTTCCGTCTACATTTCAAGTCATCTCCATCTTCCTCACATTCTCTCTTAATCTCCCCTTTACCTTGTCTCTCAATCTTTCAATATGACCCATACACGAGGTGGTGGACAACCCCGTACGCAAGGTGAACGATCATCAGCCGGCGGGAGAGGTGAGTTTGAATTATTATTTTTTTCTTTTTTTTTTCTTGTAGGGTGCTCGGACTGTGGGTGCCGAGTAGGGGGGCATCGCTCGGCCAACCCAGCCGAGTAGGGTAGCCCCCGCACGGCCATGCCAACCGATCTTTTTCTCGCTTCCAATCACTTCCAGGATACTCCATGACTTAGATTTTTTGTTTCTAATGCTAATAGCTTGCAAACGAAGAATGAAGAGAAGAGGAGAAAAGCTGGAAAAACGGAGAAGAACGTAGGAAAAGGAGGAATAAGAGAGGAAGAAGGGAAGATATTGGGTTTTGGAGGGAACGAGTGAGGTGTGTTTAGAAATTTTATTAGTATTTTTTTTTTTAATGTTAGGAAGGGTATGAAGATCATTTTACATTAAGGTATTTTGGAGAAAAAAATGAGTTTAATTGAGGTAAGTTCAGAAAAACTTAATGTGTAAATAGCAGCACCCGCTTAT
>JAOXJP010000006.1:16021759-16032139 GCA_025762735.1 Platanus orientalis | reverse complement strand
CCCCCCCCCCAAAAAAAAAAAAAAAGTAATAAAGAAAGAAAAAGAAAAAAACGGTTCTCAACACATCATACATTGGGGTTGAGTTTGGGACGGACATATTCCTACTTGAGCCCAATTTTATCTGATCTGACCCATTTTGTTGCTGGGTCTTAAGTAAAACTTGATAGGGTCTCTCACTGATTCTTAAGTAGGGTTTCGATTTTCACCTGTCTACAGTAGAGCAAATGATAGCCTCTTTAGTTGGTTAAGAGATTGAACACCAATAGATGACCACCCCCTTAGTATTATGCCCTTCTACATATTTATGCAAATGAGAAGACAATATTTGTTTCTACCTACAACCAGATGAACTTTGGAGGTTGTTTGCATTTAATAAGTGTGACTTATATGACAGAACCATGAAAAACATTATTTGGCTAAGTTGTGGCTTCCAAGTACGCTTATTTACAAAAGGCACATGATACATGACATCATTTGTAGATTCCATGTACAGATGACTATTTTGTTCCTTCACCCTGCAATCTGATTCTTCTCTTGGGTTGCACTAATGTTTGCTTTGCAACTCATTCGTAATGATTGCTCCAGTTCTTTATGCTCGTTGTGAATGACTGCCTTCTCTTTTGAACATTTAGGCTGCTGTCTCTGTACATCTTGGTTTGTAACCATGCATTATCAGAGTATCCATTTTTAGAATTACAAGTAACTGATCTGAGTCTGTTTGAATTCATCTTTGCAGATTATATGTCCCATACACTTCCATTGGTTCACCATAAGCTGAAAAATCTAATGTCATGTTTTACATAGTTTCTTTTATTAATTGATCTCCAGCACCCATCTCCACGATTCACTCTGTACTTACTGATGATCTAGTTGCTTATTGCCTTTTTGTTCCATTCTTTCACTTAGTAGGTACTGAAATATCTGGCGATTTATTGTTTTTGGTTGGATATAAGATCTGGTTCTATCTGGCAGGCCAATTTATGCTGGAAATGCTCTTTGTACTGTCCGATACACTGGTTGCAATCCTTGTATGCTGACCATTAGGTCCACATCATTTCCGGTTTCAGCTGATTCAAAATCTAATGCGGCTCCAATTTCACAGGTTGATCTCTCAACCCTTAGTGAAGGTTTGTTGTCTTTCATTAAACTAATATTCATGAAATTTGTTTTTTGGATGTCAACTGTTCTTTGCTTAGTTGTAAAGAGGAAAAGAAAAGTATGGTTCTATAGAATGGACAATCAGTTTAAAAATGCTGTATATGATTCCCAAATCTCAATTTTTAAAACTATTTTAGCCGCCTATTTACCCATTTAGATCCTAAGCCATGCTTTTGTGGTTCTAAAAATGTTGGGATTGGCATATTGTATTTCATTTCCCCATGTGCAGATACTCTTGGAAAATCCAGATATATAAAGCGTACATCTCAGGATACAGAACACCCAGATTTGGGAAATGCACGTATAGTAGTCACTGGGGGTCGGGCACTGAAAAGTGCTGAGAACTTCAAATTAGTAGATAAACTTGCAGAAAAACTTGGTGCAGCAGGTATGTTTCTTAATATTCTTTCTACTATAATAGGCAGTGCTTACAAGAAACTTCGCTTCGTGATCATGTTTTTTGATACTTGAAAGTCCCGTAATTTTAAACCTTCCATCTTACCAGGGATGCTTTTACTTGATGTTTAGAGGGCCTTCTGTTCTTGTTTTACACTTATGACTAGTGTCACTGACCTTTTTTATTTTCTAATTATGTTACATAGTTGGTGCTACTCGGGCTGCTGTTGATTCGGGATTTGTTCCCAATGAGCTCCAGGTATAATATCAGTGACTTCCTAATTTTAGAATACGCTTAGTAAGACTTCCATATTGTCCCATCGGATAATCAAAATTGGTGTCTTTCATTCCATTACCTATTTTCATGGTCTTCCTTCTTTTTAAGAGCTCAAATGCTTTGTCTTCTCGTTCTTATAAGCCAAAGAGAGGCCTTTTTCATAACTATTCTAACTAGAAAGCTGTGGAAGTGTTGTGTTCTTTGAGTTAAAGATGATGCCATTAATCCAGATGTTTCATTTGAATCATTATAACATACTGAATTTTAGCAACTGGAGAGGGGTATTACTGCAATACGTCCTTGAATTATCTTTACCGCATCCACTGCCTGTGCATAAGTAATTATGTTCACAACAAAAGGTCATTGTCTGAATGCCTCTGGTTGGGAAAACAGTGATACGTTTGTATATTTGCTTTATACATGTACATAGGTAAGTAATGTCATAACTTATAAAGGTTATGGTACCTCTGGTAGGTTAAACAATGGATCCTTTTGGTTATTTATTTGCTTATTTGCTATTAATCTATAGCTTGTAAATTTTACGGGCTCTCATTGCCCTTTGATCTTGTACTTAGTGTGGTTTGTTGCTTATCAGGTTGGACAAACTGGAAAGATTGTTGCCCCCGAGTTGTATATGGCATTTGGGGTTTCAGGAGCCATTCAACACCTGGCTGGCATAAGAGACTCTAAGGTCATTGTGGCTGTAAATAAAGATGCAGATGCTCCCATATTTCAGGTGATGACAAGATTACTCTCTCTCTCTCTCTCTCTCCTTTTTTTTTTGGGTGTGCAATAGCAAATCCTTTTTTTCCTTTCATGTATGTCAATGGCCACCAACTTTCTTGTGATGTGATGATATAGGCCATGTCCCACCTGGGAGATGAGAAGTTATTTTGTGGACAAGCACGTTTGGCAGGTCCCATATAAATAATCAAATGAAATGATTTATAAATTACTCTCTGCTGTTGGACCTTGGCATCTTTTTCTAGTAACATATAGCTTGGACAACAGCAGTAGTGAAATTTATAATCAAGCTTATGCAAATCTAGTTGAAAATATTATTACATTAATTGTGTGAGGCTGATGGATGGGCTCCTTATTTTCAACCGATGGCTTTTTTTTTTCCTTAACAGTCAATTGATCAGAGCGGATGGTTTGGACTTTTAAAACCATCTAATTTGATGTAGTCTTTGGACAACTTGATCTCATAAATGGGGGTCGTCTATGTACAGATTGAATTGATCCCATTGTGTGGTAGCTGGATGTTCAACTAATAAATAGTTGTACGAAAGGGAGAGTGAGGAAAACATTTACATAAAAATCACATATTTGTGTGTTTTGAAACTACTGTTCAGCAAGTTTGTAAATAATGGAAGTGAACAATGCAAATGGTAGAACATTAGCATTATCCTCTGTTATAATGATGGAAATTAGAACAGTTTATTATGATCAATGCTTTTATATTATTAAATATAATCTTCTATGGTACTTCTATGACAGAGATTAATGCATTGTTGGTCAGTTTTCGGGTGATTTAATATTTTGGTCTCTTATCATTTGGTTGTGAGAAAGCATTATTGGATGGATGAAATTAGGGAGCAAGGGCCCATGGAGGTTAGCTCATCTCATGAAGGAAGCTCTCTTTTGGCATCCTCCTTGAACACCTTGTTTCAATGGATCCCCAACAGAGGCAAATTTTGAAGCAGATGGCCTTAACTAAGAATGGGGTGCATGGGGAAGTATTGTACATGGGTACCTATCCGGTAGATATGCCTTTGTAAATGCTTTTTGGGGTCTGTTTCCTTTTTGGCTTTCTTTCCTTCCCGTTGTTTCTTCTTTGCTTCTTTTAATATAATTTCAGTTATCCATTAAAAAAATATTATCTTCTATATATTTTATTTGGGAAAAAATAACTAAATGATATTATAATGTCACAGGGGTCCTAAAATGACATGATAAGACCTATAATGGTCTTTAGTTATGCTAGACACTTATGGGCTGTTTAGTGTTGACATTATCATGGTAGTGGTAGCTGTACTTTTTATTTTACCCAGATTCTAAAATGAAGGAAAAAAGTAGGAAATTTTTTTTTGCTTTTTTACTTTTTGCTTTATGCTTGTATTTTAGACAGTAGTTGCTTACTTTGTGTGACCTTGAATAGAGTGACTCCTGTAGCCAATTGCATTTTCATTCCAATTCACTAATTCTTATTAAATGGCCTTATGAAAATGCAGGTCGCTGATTATGGGCTTGTAGCTGATCTGTTTGAGGTAATACCTGAGTTGATGGAGAAGCTTCCTGGAAAAAAGTAGTTGGTTGGTTCAATACTGATTATCTTAGTGACTGGAAAGCTCCAGTTAGATGATAACAAGCAGCAGTGAGGACTTCCAACATATTCTTACATGCAAATCACTTCATGTGGCTGTCTCATTTTAAAACACAGGAAGTGGGATAGAGAAATGCATCTACCTTTCCATAAAAGACACTATTCCATGGATTCTTTGGTCTCAATCATCAAAGGAATGACTGAAGATAGTACTTAAGATAGCCCTTTTCATCTCTTCTTGCTCTAAAGTTATTATCTCGAACTTCAATTGTTTTGAGAACCACTAAAGATAGTGTCATAAAGAGACTATCAATACTTTGGAGTTGCTTGAAAAGTTCACAACTTGATTGTTTCTTTAGAGAGGAGTGGGTAGTATTGGGAACAGATAATGATACCTGTTACTTTCCAAAAGAGGAGAAAGAGTAATGCTGTCTACTTGTGTAGCCTGGTACGGTTATCACTAATCAGACAGTTTATCACTAAATTATAACTGTAAATCAATACTTAAATGTGATGGCAATTGACTAATTAGTACCTTTGCATGTCACAGCTGCTACTGACTAAAGAAAGTATAATGTGTTTCATAGCTTCCCTTCTAATGCTTGCCCCATTTCTACACGTATTCTAGCTATGGAGCTCACCTTCAACCCTGGATCATCTCTTGATCACACTGCATTTTAATTCTAGGCAGTCCTAGAAAAGCCTTCTTGAGTTGCTGAAGATCTGCTCTGGCCCTGAATACAGGCAGGTGAATGTGGTCATGAGATAAGGGCAGTCTCCTTAGCATCCCTTGCAAGGCTGTAAGCAGTTGAACCGATGGGGCTTTCCCCAGCTTGGACTCTGTTAATGGGTGTGGTTTTGGTGCACCCCCTTGAAAAACGACTTAGGTCCTCCCTGCATCAAGGGCGAACACATCAGCGCTGAAAATTGATTTACACTTCTTTTATTTTTTTTTTTTGGTTTGGGGGGGGGGGGTGTGGGGGGTTTCACTTTTTGGCACCGATGTGTCCATCCTTGATGCAGGGTGGACGTTGGATGGTTTTCAAGGGGGCGGCCTGGGGGCTGTTAATGAGGCTTTGTTTGGGCTTTGGCTTGATTAGTTGAGATTTTACTATAAGCTTCGGCTCAGCATTGCTTGCCATTGTTCATTTGTAATATTGGTACTAATCAGGCCTGAAATCTGCAATTCCACAGAATTTATGTAACATATTAGATCATATAACCATCCCAGCTTGGCTCATGAGTCACGAAGTTGAGATCAAGTTGGGCTCATGGTGATTTAGAATCTGGTTTTTGTAATATTTGGTCCAATGAGACTCAAAATCTACAAGTCCACAAAAGCCCATAATCGAAAGCTTCACTGTCATCAATAAAAAGGGACGAGTTTGCTGGTGGTCATCTAGCAAAGAAATCTAAGACCAATGAAATTTTCATGTGGTAGCATGGTAGCGTGAAAGGGCTACAAACGCTATAATGCCACCCTCTACAAGGTAATTTTTAGTCGATTTTTTTTAATAAAGCCTTCTTTCTAGGCATTTCTCAAATAAAAGTTTACAGATACAACGGATTGAAATGCAGGAGAAAAGTGGAGGAGTATCCTCTGCGCCGCCCCCCTTTGTGTGACTTCGTGGACCGAGACAGAGGGGAAGTATCATTTCACTTTTGGGGGGTGATGTGACATCTCCAAAAAGTGAAATGATACCCCCCTTGTGTCTCGGCTCACGACGTCGCAGAGGATATGAGACCGAGAAAAGTCCCCTACATGGTGTGTAAACAGCTGATGTGGACAAGGCAGTAAAAAGATCTAGGTGACCCACCTGGAAGGCCCTCCAGAGTAAAAATGTTTATATTTATTTTATGTAATATATGAGAAATAAACCATCAATGTTTACCTCAAAATAGGGTTGAAATCATACAAAAAAGGCATTAAAATAAAAATAAAAATTGATGTCAAAAGAAAAGGGTTTATAGAGTTGAAACCATAAAAAAAAAATTTTTGTTCAAACGAAAAAATAGATACCTAAAAAGAGACACCAAATTCAAAGACACATCATGTATCAGTTTGTGACGGATCCACTTAATCCATGTTTGCCCTCAAGCAGAGAACAAAACGGATATCTAGTATAATTGCAACATGAATAAATTTTCTGTGGCCCTTTGGGACGATGAATAGAGTTGAAAGGACATCAGTGGATGTCCTACAGAATAAAATGGCAGGAATTTGAAATTTTATCAAACTCCTACCCATTTTATTTAATATGATGTCCCCTGGTGTCCTAGACACCAAAGGTGTTCAAAGAAAAATAAATAGGCGTACAAGAAGTGCCATCAAGTTCAAAGACATGGAGATGTGGTCACAGATTTTTTTGGTCACAGGTTATTGACAGAATGGCGATGTAGTATGTGATATATGGTACAACCTAATTGGGTCATAGGACGGGTCACCGACTTGGATTCAGGTAATCTAAAACCCGCAACGCCTCGCGTCATCCCTAAAAAATTTGGAAACTCGTTAGTTTTCGCGCGGTCTGCCCAAGGCTCTCAGATTTTTGTTTTTTCGTTTCGGCACTCGGCGACTTCTGCCTCTTTATTTCCACTCGCATTTTCATCCGTTGCATTGGAAATCATTGAAACGTTGTTTGATCCGATCTTCGTGGAATCCCTTCAAACGGGTGAGGGATCATCATCACATTTCCTTTTCGATCAATTATGCTATTTTTATTGACGAATTAGGGTTCTTTTGCCGCTTTAACAAAAATTCCTTTGTACAGATTATTTGAAATTCCTGGTAGGGTTCAACAAATCTATGTTTTGTTGCTATCGTTAAATACTCTCCAATCCTGGTGATTAAATGGATCTGTTTGCTGGGACTTAGATTTCATGAGTTTGAGCAATTCCTTAATTTTTTTTTACTTGTAATGTGAATCAGTAGATTAGTGTTGTGATTCTGATCGTTTAAATATTGATTTTTTAGTCATTTTCATTGTATTATTAGGAAAACAAAATAGAAAAAACATGATCCTAAAAATTATGTATATAAGCTTAGCTAGGCCAAATCTGTAGTCCTTTAAGAGCTCCATGTCAAGAGTGAGTCCAATCATAGAATTTAATGGGGTTTGAAGCATATTAATGAGCAACACTAAGCATATTAGGTTTTCTTTTGAGATTCCATTTCATCTCTCAGTTTACACACAAAATCTAATTATAAGATTCAACTTGGTTTATGGATAAGATTCATCTTAAATTGTAACTTTTTCTATGAGAATGAATAAAATGGTCAGTTTGGTAATGTAAACCCAATATTTTTGCCAACAATTAACTATCTATGGCTCGAATATGCTTGTGGGTCTCTTTTGCATCTCTAATCAGATGCCTTCTTGGTGTCGCATGATTTTCAGAGTTCTGTAGATTTGTTACGACCAGTTTCATCCCATGGATGGGATTGATGTATCATCTGACCATGTCATTGCGGAACTGATCGAGATGGGGTTTGAATATCCCGTAGTTATAGAAGCCATAGAGGCAGTGGGTCCATCTCTCGATGGTGCACTTGAGTTCATTTTGAATGGTTCTTGCAGAAATGGTAGGAGCCCATCGAATGATTCTAATATTCCTACCAGCAATCTACGCAC
Source organism: Platanus orientalis (assembly GCA_025762735.1). Lineage (NCBI taxonomy): Eukaryota > Viridiplantae > Streptophyta > Magnoliopsida > Proteales > Platanaceae > Platanus > Platanus orientalis. The sequence continues at coordinate 16,024,350 of JAOXJP010000006.1, read as the reverse complement.
TTCGGGCAAAAGGGTTAATTCCTCCCCACATGTTCTGGGTCGGACGAGACAGTCTAGCATTGTGGAACATCTCCAATCATCAGGTAGAACCAAAAGAAGCAAAACTCATGGCGCATCTGATGCATCAATTTCTGGCTTGGAGATGGTGTCGAGGTCCGTGGAAGAGCAGGAATCATCTCGTCCTGATATGGGTCATAACCTGGGAACTGCATCAAAATTGTACATACTACCGGTATATAGCCCTGAAGACCAAGTTATAGGATCAGATTGGGAACAGAAAGTCAATAATCTCTTAAAGAAGCATTTTGGATTTTCATCCTTGAAGAGTTTCCAAAAGGAGGCCCTGGAGGCTTGGTTGTCCCACCAAGATTGCCTTGTTCTTGCTGCAACAGGATCTGGTATACTGTTTTGCTTTACTTACATCCAGGTCTTCTTCCATAATTCTTAATTAAGTCCACTGGGGGTCTGTAGTTGATCTAGCAAATTACATGTTTTGCAGGGAAATCTCTCTGTTTTCAGATTCCTGCAATTTTGACAGGGAAGGTTGTGGTTGTGATTTCACCCTTGATAAGCTTGATGCATGATCAATGCCTAAAGCTAGCTAAATATGGGGTATCAGCTTGCTTCCTAGGATCTGGACAAACTGATGGTACTGTGGAACACAAAGCAATGAGCGGCATGTATGGGGTAATTTATGTTTGCCCTGAGACTGTTTTAAGGTGAGAGATTTACCCTACCATCTGTTTGTTGCCTCAAACAGGGTGTTTGTTAAGTTTCTGAAGAAAATGGAAATTGCTATTAATGTTTGTTTTATGCAGACTCATAGAACCACTCCAGAGGCTTGCAGAAAATCGTGGAATTGCACTATTTGCCATTGATGAAGTCCATTGCGTCTCTAAGTGGGGCCATGATTTTCGACCTGACTACAGGTCTACTTTCATGCTTTCTGATCCACACTGATGTTCCTTTTCCTCTAAGACATTAATTTCCAGTGTAAACATTTCGACTAAATGGATAGCACAGCATGACTGGATTATTCCAATATTACATTGTAACTTAATTATCCGTGGATAGACACAGATACTATCTGTGACTAGAGTCCTACTACACATCAAGCACATGTAGGTGCATGGGAAGTGGGTACAGAAAACCTGCTTGCAAAGGACCAAGTCACTGGACTTTTGGTAGTATTTCTTTTTGAGGGTACATGTGATTGTTAGAGACTGGAAGACCATGTAATGGGTGTTCCTACCTCCTTTCCATGTGCACAACGTTTCTGCCATTATGATTGTCCTTATTCTTTTGGCCAATTTTTCTTTATTGCATCTGCCCACAGTTTTTATCTTGACATTTTTTTATTATACAAACCTCTCTCTCTCCTCTCTTTTTTTTGATAGGCGATTGTCTGTATTGAGAGAAAACTTCACAGCCTGCAAATTGAAATTCTTGAAGTTCGGTATCCCTCTGATGGCACTGACTGCTACTGCTACAATTCGTGTTCGAGAAGACATTCTTGAGTCACTGTGCATGTCTAAGGATACAAAGATTGTGCTTACTTCATTTTTCAGATCAAATCTTCGGTTTTCAGTGAGTTGTGGGTCTTATTTTTTTAAGTATGATTTGTGCGATGTATGTAGCTTGCTATATGCATGTTACATTATATATATACACTTTGTTGCAATGGTAGTTTCTCGGGCTGCCAGCGTGTAAACGCGGGTTCGAGTCTTGTGAGCAGCCACTTTGTGCAAAAACGCCAAAGGTTCGGTCTGTCTCCGGTCCAACCCTCCCAGCACCCTGTAGTTATGGGAGGAGCACTGGGTAAAATGACCTTTTATAAACCAAATTTGCACTATATGGACTATCCTAAATATCCATATACAAGAGTTCATTCATGACGGATACAAGCTGTGACCAGTTAGTTAGGACTGTCGAAACATTATGGTCTTTGCTCCATTGCCAATTTACATGTCGACAAATAGTTGAACAATCTGGATCAACGTGTTAAAGGATTTCATGGTCTTCAGGGGTGGTTTTAGGGATACGAGAGGTTTTCCACTATGGGTGGGTCCTAGAAGCTTTGTTGTTCCAAAAACCAGGTGGAAACCAAAAGATGGGGGTGACGGGCACCAGGAGGTAAAGGATGCGGTAGGGAGTGGTCCTCAAGATAGGGGGTCCATGGTATGGTTGAGGAGTCAAAGCAGGTTTCAATGCAAAGAGGAGAGGAGAGAATGCGAAAGTAGCTCATACGGTTGATGGGGAAGGCGGGCGTGAGAAGGGGACAAATGACGTGGTAAGGAAGAAGACATTCAAAGATACAATGTTAGAGAACATTGTGTGGCCGGATTTGTCGAGTCCTCTGGCGAAAAAAAGAAGGGGCTCCTGGGTAGTCTCGTTCCCTTCCCAGGAGTTGGATTTGAGGACGGAGCGATTGAAGATGTGTCTGGTGGGTAGAATCGTTGGGGATAATCTTAGTTAGTCTACCTTACGACATTGGGGGAAAAGAGTTTGGAAAATAGGAGGGGAGTTGCAAGTTCGTCACATTGTAAAGGGTTTATTTCTCTTCTTCCCGTTGGTTGCAAAGGCGTCGAGGG
>JAOXJP010000006.1:15994250-16013462 GCA_025762735.1 Platanus orientalis | reverse complement strand
TGGCATTGGCATGGAGTCAACTCAAAAAGCAAGATGTTTGGGGATTGTTTGTTGCATGCCATTGTTTGGGGCATTTGTAAGGAAAGGAACAACCGAATATTCATCAATAAGTTGAGGAACATCGAAGAGGTTATTGAGGCAGTCATTAGGGACGTGGGCAGCTGGTTACATGTTACCGTGGAGTTCAAAGGTCTTTTTCTCTCTGATTCTTTAAGAGATTGGGTTACTTTCATCTCATAGTCACCCCCAGCCAACGAAATTCGGAAAGATAGCTCTTGGAAACCACCTCCTCATGGTACTTTGAAGAACCCGGGTCCAACAGGCAATGGGTGTGCGGTTCGCAATCATGAAGGTATCCTAATTAAAGCTTTACGTGGTCCTCTTGTTCAATGTGATTCTACAATAACAGAAACCCAAAGTCTATTGAAGGGGCTTAAGGAGCTAAAGAAAATGGGGCTAAGGAGTTGTTTTATTGAGGGGGATTCGGAAGTTGTTATCGGTTGGGGCCATGGTAAGGTTTGTAATGCATGGTGCTTGTGGAGCCTGGTCTACGAAATTTTGGATATCTCATCGGAATTGGAATGCTCTTTCCATCATGTATCTAGGGAACAAAACTCTCTGGCAGACTCTCTTGCAAATTGGGGAGTGGTCCAGCACATGCATTACAATGGTTCTTGCATGCCTTTTTAATTAGTTGGCTATCCGTTGTTGTATCATAATGTTTTTTCTGCATTTTTCAATAAAATTTTCACTTATCAAAAAAATATATGTATACACCATTGGCTGCTTCAACTTCTGTACAGAATCTGACCACATCACCCATATAACAGAGGTACTTGCTGCATTGTTTTCAGGTTTTTTTTCTCCTATCAATTCATCATATAAATCTCTGAATTCCACTTAAGGATCTCTAAGGTTTTTCTATGGATATCTATTTCTAAACCTCCATTGTTTTTTTCTTCAAATTCCAGAATACTTATTCTTCTACTCCAATCGCCCTACCCTAGAGAGGCCTTTTGGCTGTTATCTTTTTAGGGTTCTCTTCCCCAACTTGTCCCCCTTATAACCCTTCAAACTCCTTTCTATTCTCCCTTTTTCTTCGAAGTTCCAGATCAAGGAACCTACCCTGTTTAAAGGTCATTCTATTACAAGTAACACCGCAGACTGTTCTTTTAAGTGTTTCATATATTTTTATTAATCAGAATACTATGAAATTTTGCATGGAAACCCCTTATAGACATATTTAACTACCGGTAAAATTTCATAAATTTCTGACACATCTGCAGAGGTATTTTAGCAATTTTACCCAGATTTTCCAGAACCCTAAAATCAGAAACTTCTCTTCTAATTTTCTCCTTCTTTTCTCCTCTATTCTATCTAATTTTTCTGATTTGATTCCCTCTCTCTTCCCCTTAAACTTTATTCTAAACTTGAAGTTATTTGGGTTTCTCTTAAATTGGTACTATACATCTTATTTCTGTCCTTGCTTACGCATTATTCTTTTGGGCCCATACTAGCAGGATAATACAACCCTAGACTGCTCTACATCAGTTTTGGTATCAGTGCTTAACATCTTGCATCAACATTTAACATGAAATAATTTGGCAAAGAGCTTTGGATTAAAGTCAACCTTCCTCCCTTAAAGAGAAGAAAATCTCCCCAAGAATTAACCTTTGGGCAACCCTTTGCACTACCAGCTTCCAAGCAGTTTTAGAGTTAAATTTTGATCCTTGATCCTAGGAGAAGGCCCATACAAAATGATGGAAAATACCCCATTTTATACCCAAAACCAAGGCCATGTTTCAAATGTTCGGAATATCCCCCATCCAGTATATCTCACCCTCGCCCAAATTGATTTTTAACCCCGAAAATACCTCAAAACATCTCAGAACACACTGAAGGAACCCTAACAGCCACAAAACTTCTTGAGCCTGCTCTTGGCCCTTAAAAAATTATTCTAACAAGCAACTGTCAGGAACTACATTGGTTTCGTCTCAAAGTGGCAGCCGGTGATCCTTGTTTGATTCTGCGTATGTGCTCGGTGATTGATATTGGGAGATTCTTCCCGTTATTAATTACTTTGGAAGATGGCCTATGGTGGGAGGATTGTCATGGTGGTTTCAAAGAATCATCTCCAGCGGGAAGTGAGAGAAATCAGGGGTGGCCGGCGACGAACCATTGGGAAGAGATTTGCAAGGCTCCCACGAAGAATCATAATTTGAAATTCAAATCTGGCCGGATCTCTGCAAAATCAGCGGAAGGGGTGCTGCTGGCGGATTTGCCATGTACGACTCACCATTCCTTTCCTAGAAAGAGTTGGAAGACGGACAGGGGAAAAGAGAAGGCGATGTGTGGTTATAACCATGATGACAGGTGTCGTCCGAATGGACCTGATGGAGAGATGTGTACGAGTATCCAAGATCATATGCAATTTAATAATATCTGGAAATCTCCGGGTAAGGTGAAATTGTGGGGGCAATGTGGTCATTTGATTTTAAAGGGGGGGAGCATGTTTCACAGGAGGCTCTACCAAATATACCCTAAAAAAAAGGGTGGCTGTGGTGGACGAGCGAGGGCATAAGGGTCTTTCTCAACAAAATAAGAAGATTAGTAATATGAATTCTAAAATGCCAAATTTATCCTCTGAAAGTAGGGTCAATTTTGGTCGGTTCAATATGCGTTCATTCGGGAGATCGGGAGAGGAGGGAGTCCGGAGGTCCAACCAGATACTTTGAACCATAATATGGTTGGCTCATCGGGTCAATGGTGCAACAAGACTCCCACAAATTTATCCAGGTCTGAACCGGATCAAATTATCCTTCAGAAAGAACATACTCATCTCAACAAAAATCAGATCGTTGAGGATCTCAACACTCCAAGGATGGTGATCCAAAAACAGGGGAAGTCAAAGGAGATGTTTTGGAGGCGGAAAGTTCCGGAGATTTCAAATGGGGTGAGGCAAGATGTGGAGCTTATTAATCAATAAAGACTATTTGAAAGCAGGAAGGAAAGGGCGTTGAAATTTAGGGTTTCAGATGTCAATCCCATAATTGCAAAGATCAGGAGCTGTTCTTCGTCATTTCCATCTGCTGAAAAGAGGGACAATGTCAAATTTAATGGGGGTGGGGACTCCAAATTCGTGGATGTATACGAATCGGAGGGATCCTGTTGTTCGTGGGGTGGCTGAATCAAGTGATTTGGGGGTACAACAGGTTTCGAATGATGGCTGTTCTGTATTATTGGAGAGACAAATAAACGACTGGACTGTTCCTTCGAGCAGGGAGGCAGTGCATGAGAAGGTGGTTGGATTCAGATTTGATGATAGTATTAGAAGGGATACAGAGGATGTGGGGGAAGCTATTCAAAAGAAAGGGACATCTTTCCCAACAATAAATACTGTTTTACCCAATCATAATCTTTCTCAGGGACAACCAGATCGGCAGACATCAATGGGTCAGAGAGATTTCCTAGTGACACAAACTTCTCTCAGAAAGATGGAACTATGGTGATGGGGAAATTACGCCTGGGAATTTTGATAAGAGAATGGAAAGTACTTCATGGTCAATCAAGCCTAAACATGCGATTAGGATGGTGGACACTGAAGTTGCTTTCTCATGGCTACCTCCTACAGGTAAGTATGATTTATCAAAGTTTCATTGTTCTACTCTATTAGATGCTCTGGATTTTTTTTTTTTTTTGATAAAAGAAATTTTTCATTAAAGAAAAGGGACGAGAAATCCCAAAAGAAAACCAAGTACAACAGAGTTTTAGTAATCAACAAAAAAAGAAACCCGACCCTGCTTTGTACTAGTGATAAGAGTAATCGGCTAGGTGATGACATTTTAAACCCCATAAGCATGCAAGGTCTTTGGCCTTTGAGAACCCACTATAAGCAAGCTCACAATGGCCTTCAAAAACCCTTTGGTTTCGCTCCATCCAAAGGGTCCAACACACAGGAGGGCTCACAAGACTCCAAATGATTTTCCCTATTTTAGGGATCCTCTGAATATCCCAAGACTGGATGAGGGCATCCAGCTCTAAAGGGGAGGCCAACACAAGCCAATCTCTTTGAAAAAAAGAGTCCAAACCTCATACGCATAGGGACAATAGAGGAAGAAGTGTTGAATGCTCTCCGCATCACCAAGGCACAAGGGACAAGCATTTGGCATAATAAGCCCTCGATGCTGCAAGACATCAATAGTTGGAAGACTTCCATGAAAACCTAGCCATAGAAAGAAAGAGACTTTTGAAAAAATGTAGAGACTCCAAACCTTCCTCCACACTTGATTAGTTGTTATACTTGGCCATTGGGCTTCCTTGAGAGATTTTACCGAAAAGAGACCATTATTAGTATAATGGTATCTTCCGCTTCTTGACGTGGGTGAACATGGTCAATCATCTCCATTAGGTGAGCCATATCCCCAATCTCCCAATCATTTCGTCTCCTACGGATATCTACCCTCAAAGCACCACCATTTATGCAAGTCTAAATTACGGTCTGTGCATGATATGGAAAGGAATTTTATCCCGGAAACTATTCCTAATGATTAATATCCGTATTCTAAAGTGGGGCAGTTCAATCAAATAGTAGGGCAGATCAAATATCAATCAGGAGGGGAATGATGTGTTAACTATGACTCCTTTGGCGATGATTGCCAATTCTAAGGCGGAGGGTAGGTTAGAGGAGCTGGAAGCAAATAAGGATAGTGACTTGGCTATTCCTACGTGGACGGAACCGGATCATCTTTTATTAAAATGGGTGATGGAGCGTGATGAGGGAAGCATGTCCGATTAGGTTTTACAGAAGTTAGAAAAGTTGGGTACTTTCATGGGGCTCTCTTTTGAAGGTTTTGAAACCGAAACAATCAAACATTTCAAAGCAATAGAAGTTTGTCGTTTGCAGAAAGGGAAGTTGAATGAAGAAAAAACACCTGGGGGGAAACATCTGCTAAAAGAATTAAAATTTGGAAAGCAACGTGACAGGAAGGAGAAAAATTTAGTAGTAGATAGTGTTAGGAAAGGTAAAGGGGTATTCTTAAAGTAATTTTTATGGATCCTAAACTACTTTCGTGGAATGTTAGAGGAGTTGGCAATAGGGATAAAAGAATTTCAATATGCAAAGGTTTAGGGGGTGTAATTCCGGATATTTTGGTATTGCAAGAAACAAAGACTGAATGTATGTCGGATAACATGGTGAAAGAATTATGGGGCAAAGATTCAAATCACTGGATTGCACTCCCATCTCGAGGAGCCTCGGGTGGAATACTAATGATTTGGAATGAGGAAAAGATTAAGGTGTTAGATTCAAAGGTTGGTGATTTTTCAATTTCCGTGAGATGTAAGATGTTAGATGGAGTTGAGGAATGGGTGTTCTCTAGGGTTTATAGACCGGTCCTTATAGGTAAAATTGATGATTTTCTTGGGGAACTAGATAATGTGAAGGCTCGATGGGATCTTCCGTGGTGCATGGGTGGTGATTTTAACTTGGTTTGCTTTTCGCACAAACAGAAGAGTGATAATTCGAGAGATAGTCGCATGCATAAATTTAGGGAATTTATTGAGAGGTGGAAATTGATTGATGGTCCGTTGAAGGGAGCGAAAAATACTTAGTCTAATTTTAGGGAGAACCCCTCCTTGAATCAATTAGATAGATTTCTATTTTGTAATGAATAGGAGGAACTATTTCCTGGGAGATCTCAGTGTGCACTCACAAGATCAATTTATGATCATTGTCCTACTTTATTGGAAATGTGGTGTAGAAAGAAGGGGTCATTTCCGTTTAAATTTGAAGAAACATGGTTATTGGAACCTGATTTTATGAATCTAGAAGAAGATGTATGGGCCCGGAACTCCTCGAGTAGTGCTAGCAAGATCTTTGCGCTTAAACTCAAAAATTTTTAAATCTGATTGAAAGTCTGGAACAAAATCTCAGCAGGGTATTTTAAGGAAGAAAGGAGGAGGTGTAGTGAGGAAATTCATAGACTGGATATATTGGAAGAATCACAAAATCTGTCCAAGGAGGAAAGATCGTATAGGGAGGCACTTCGTAAAGAATTCCAGATTATTGCGGTTAAGAAAGAAATATTTTGAAGTCAAAGATCAAGAATTAGATGGTTGAAGGAGGGTGATCGAAACACTAAATTCTTTCACAAGGTTACTTCTCAAAACAGAAATAACAATGACATCCAGAGGATTTGGCTCAATGGAGAATGGGTTCAAAATCATAATATAATTCGAAAGGAAGCAGAGAAATTCTACACTAATTTGCTTAAGGAAAATCATCATTGTTGACCATTACTGGATGCTTTGGAGTTTGATTGTATTTCTGGAATTGAGAAGGCATGGGTGGAGAGACCATTCTCGAAAGAAGTTCATATATCAATAATGGAAATGAAAGGAGACAAAGCGTCAGGACCAGATGGATTTTCAATAACATTTTTTCAAAAGTGTTGGGACATTATAAAAGGGGATTTGTTGAAAGTTTTGGACGAATTTTATATTTTGGAAGAGTTTTATGATCATCTTAATAACACTTTCATTACTCTTATACCCAAAAAGAAAAGGGTTGCGGAATTGAGAGACTTTCGCCCCATTAGCATGTTAAGCAGTGTATATAAAATCATTTCCAAGCTATTGGCGAGTAGATTGAAATGTGTTATGAAAGGGATTATCTCCCCTCCTCAAGGTGCATTCATTGATGGCAAATAAATTTTGGAAGGTGTTCTAATTGCAAATGAATGTATCGAAGACTGAGTAGTGAGGGGGCATAGTGGGGTGATCTGTAAATTAGACTCGGAAAAAGTATATGATCATGTGAATTGGAGGTTTCTTGATTATAGGCTGGGAAAATGGGCTTTGGATGTAAATGGAGAAGGTGGATATCCTTTTGCTTACAGTCATCTTCATTCTCAATATAAATCAATGGGTGCCCATTAGGATTTTTGGGGGGATCGAGAGGACTTTGACCAGGGGATCCCCTATCTCCATCTCTTTTCATTATGATGTCTAAGGTGTTGAATAGAATGATAAGTAGAGCAAAAATGGGATATATTATAGGTTTTAAGGTAGGTAGAGAAGGTGAAGTGACAATATCTAATCTCCAATTTGCAGACGATACAATGATATTTTGTGAGGCTGATATGAGACAAATTGGTTATCTAAGATGCATTCTCACATGTTTTGATGCCGTATTTAGGTTAAAAATAAATTTGGATAAGAGTATCTTATATCAAGTTGGAGATGATTGTGATATTGAGAGTTCGGCATGGATTTTGAATTGTAAAATTAGATATCTTCCTTCATCATATCTAGGACTTGCCCTTGGTGCCAGTTATAAGTCAAAGATGATATGGGATCCAGTGATTGAAAGAATATCTTTGAGGTTAACAGCTTGGAAAGTCCCACTTTTGTCAAAAGGGGGGAGATTGACTTTGTTGAAAGCTACCATTGTCGCTATTCCTAATTACATTTTATCATTATTTTCGATTCCGGCATCGGTAGCTAATAAAATGGAGTCTATGTTCAAAAAATTCACTTGGGATGATGATTTGGAGCATCATAGGTACTACTTGGTTTATTGGAATACATGGTGTAAACCTATGAACAAAGGGGGCTTAGGTAGTAGGAGGATCCGGATACATAACAAGGTTCTTTTAGCCAAAGGGTTGTGGAGATTTGGAGTTGAAAATGAGAGTTTATGGCATCAAGTGGTGGTGGCAAGATTTGGACAAGAATCACGGTGGCAATCTAGAAGGGTATTTAGGAGGCATGGAAGTAGGATTTGGAAATCAATCATTGCAGGTATGGATGATTTTTGGAAGCATATTGGTTTTAAACTTGGATCAAGAGAGAACATTGATTTTTGGAAGGATGTGTGGGTGGAGGATATTCCCTTGAAAGATGTTTTCCCAAGCATATATCATCTAGCTATGAATCAATAGGTGTCAGTTGCCAATAGTTTTGACTTCATCAGAAGTTGTTGGGATCCTAATCTAAGGAAAAATCCTAATGATTAGGAGATGGAGGAGATGATGAGATTACTAGAGATTCTTGGGAATGTTACTCCTAGTTTGGAAGGCCTAGATGGGTGGTTTTGGAAGTTGAATCGAAAAGGACAGTTTTCCTCAAAATCTTACTATCTTTAATTAACAAATTGCCCAACTTCGTGGTTTCCCCATAAATCCATCTGGAATGTGGAAATTCCTTCAACGATATCCTTCTTCATATGGAATAGTTTCTTGGATAAAATTCTTACACTAGACCATCTTCAGAGTAGATGATGGAATATAGATAATCGATGCATTCAATGTATGACGGAAGCTGAATCAGTTAGCCACTCGTTATTGGATTGTTCTATGGCAAGAAGGGTATGGGATTTTTTCCTTTCTCATATCAAGATTCCTTGGGTTTTTCCTAGACTATTTAGTGAGTTTATGATGAGCTGGAGGGTTTGTGATGTTAAGATACTATCTATGTCCATATGGCATGCTCTACCGGAGGTGATCTATTGGGGACTATGGAAGGAAAGAAATGGTAGAACTTTTTAATAAAGAAATTTCACACTTTTGATGAATTGGTCACCTCTATTTATAAGTCCCTTTTTGAATGGTCTTCTGTTTTGGCATCTTTTGATGATGGGGAATGGGAATCTATTTAGAGGGAGAGCTTGAAATTTTCTTTTGTTGAGGTCTTCTTTGAGTTTTTGTTTTGTGATATCACCTGCATGATGATTCACCTCTTTATACACTTTATATTTTTTTGTTTCTAATAAATTATCTCCTTAACATTTAAATATATATATATATATATATATATATATATATATATATATATATATTAATCAAGATTTTATTTTTATCAATCAGCTCAAGGAGTACTTGTCTAATTCTGAGTCAACACAATCAAAATAGGATACATTTAGAAATCATATTTCTGTCACTTTTTTTAAGCCATATTTTGGTATCATTTGAAAGATTATCTAATTATCTTTCCAACGAGTCCAAGATCTTCCAGATCTTACATAATTTGGGAAAGCTATGGCCGAATCACTAGACGGATATCATTTTGTGGTAGGAATCATATTTTTAAATTTTTTATTTTAATTGAAGTTTAGAGCTTAGTCTAACATTGAGATAGAACAGTATATATGTATGTGTGTGTGTATAATTATGCTCAGGCATATTGATTAGGTCCAAATTCCACACCCCCTCTCTTGAAAGTGTTGATGCTTCCAAGCCCCCTAGATCCTAATCCTAGAGCTCAAATGTTGTTGATTCTGTTGAGATTATCATTTCCATTCTGCTTCTATTTTTATTTTATTTTTATTTTCTGCTAAGTAGTCATTATCTTCACCCCTAATTCAAATAAACTATTGTTAACCTCAAATTTCTTCTCAACACCCTATACCAAATTTAACTTATTATCTCAAACCGTTCCCAATTTCATTAATATTAATTGTAATCATTTCTAAATCATTCGATCCAAAAAAAAACCATGGTTGTTATCATATTTCTTGATTTTTTTTCTTTATAAAAATTCTAAATTCTGTTATTAATTTGTATTGATCCTCAGAATTTATTCACTCAACCTTAGAATCTTCTCCTCTATTCCTACTCATGACTATTTGATATCTTAATTTGTATTTTATTCTTCCTCTCGATGGTCCCTCCAACTATTTAATAAACGATAAAAATTTGTTAGAGAAAGGGAACGAGTGAAACCACGTAATGCATACAAATGTGAAGTTAACTTTATAGACAAATACCAATGGACCATTTTTTTTTCAATAAGAAAAAATAGGTTAATACAAAGATCCCAAATGAAGAAGGCCACAAAATACTTCAAGAATATAATACAACCGTATAACTTAAGTGCGTGGAAATGGGAAATCCCCTATATGTAGTCCTTCCCAGTAAATTCCTTTGTCAGCTAACTCATCAGCAGGGAATTAGCATGCATCAGCACCCATTGAAACGAGATGTTCAAAGTAAATAGAAGATCCCTAACTTCCTAATGAGCTAAAAAATCTCCAAGGACCTCTACTGCCTTCAAAAAACCATCCAATCACAACAGAAGAATCCCCTCCAATCACTAGCCTCAACAACCAAAAAAGAAAGGAAGTGATCCAGCATTTAATTAAGAAATCAAAGTGAGCAACTAATAAAGAGGGATAGTTTGGAACTTGGTTTGCAATATCTATACAACTTCAAGGAGGAGAATAATGAAAATTGGTTGCGCACTTTATCTTCCATACACAAGTTAGATGTGGAAAGTGTATAAGCTGATTATTGATAGCGAACGTATTGCAACTGAGGAACTGAGATACAATGAAACTAAAATACTATTGACTATTTGAGTAGTAGAACAGCAACCCACTAGATGAAGGTGAGAGTAGGGGAGCATTCTTTTGTTGATATTAAGAGAAGCTGGGAAAATATTTTTAAAGATCCCCCTTCCTTTTAGCCCTTGTGGCAGTTGGTCTGGATCTTGGGAATTCCTTGTCCCCCTTTTTAATGAAATTTTTCTCTTACCAAAAAAAAAGTTATGTGAGGAATGGAAGCTCCACAAGATCAATGTGTGTGCAGCAGCAGTAAGGAGTAGACTAAGCTCTATGAAACATTTTGACTTGCCTTCGAAGATATATAAAGAATCCATTGCTCTTATGCACACAAATTTTGTGTTAATCTAGACAGCATGATCACTCGTACCTTGCCCACATGGACTAGTGCATCGTATATATCAACACTATAACAACCAGAGTGATCAAGGTAGGGGCATCCAGACAATACCTCATAACAACTATGGAGAAAGAGGATGGACACAGAAAACAATGAAAGGTAATATCCAGGATCAAAGAACTGTGACAATGAAGGGCAGTAGTTTAACCACAAGACTAAACTATCAAAAAACCTGATAATACCATGAACAATATTTTGTTTATTTGCTAAAGGCCATGGAAGTTGTAGGGGTAGCCTTTTCTTTTTCCTCTGGAAGGAAACAAGGATTTTATTAAATGAGAAAAATTGGGAATTGGCATTCCACCAATCCTAAGACAAAAGAGTACACGAGTGCAGTGATAAAGTTTTAACCCAGGCACAGAGACATGTGATGGCACAGAGATATATGACGACCCACTGAGGTTGAGCCACAAATTTATCTTTGCAATAGTACCTAGAAAGTATCTTTCAATTGAGAAAGATAATGGTCTTAGTAACAGTACCTCTGCCTTCTTCATGTAATTGTCACTAACACCCTGAAATTTCTTGGATTTGATGCTTACTTATAAAGTTGGTTCCCATTTCATGCAACTAAGGTTTAGACCTTTAGAGGAAACCAATTTCTCCTAAAGCAACTGCTAAAAATGAAATATAGTTCATAGCAGAAACCAATAACCAGATAATGCAAAACGTTACTTTTAAAAATTAATAAAAAGAAATACTAAATACAATGCGCGATGGGTGTTTTTAATTGTCAAGATTCCATTCATGCAACCACAAGACAGAAATTTTCAAGAAAGAAAACAAAATATGATAAAATTGAAATTTCCACGTACCTCTTGCAGTAGCGTGCCATCAGGAGTATCGAAGATCCTAACCAGAGTGCCCTTGCTACTGGCTGTAGCGAGTAGTCGCCCATCCTGTGTAAGTGCAAAACACGCAATCCTTGAATCATGAGCCATGATGAACTTCGTCCGTTTTGACCCATAATGCTCAACCCTAACTTGTCCCTTCTGCAGACCTGGGCATACCAACACAAGCGAGTTCGACACCTGTGACACCGCACAGAGCCCCTTCGGATTGGCAATCGTTTCAATTTGATGCAACAGCTTCAGGTCAGCGAAATTGTACACAAAGATCTTCTGGTCTAAGACAACAACAATACGATCCCGCCGCAGCCGGACGGCACGAACCTCAGATCTAAACGACAGCTCGCCGATGCATCGGCTCTGGTGATCGTCCCAAATCATGACCTTGTTGAGCGGGTACTGCGGCTCAGGCCCGCCCCCTACGAGCGCAAGAATATTGCATCGGAAGAGCATTTCGACAACCCCAATACCACCCCCATGATCGAAATCTCGCCGGAAGATCTCGCGAAAGGGATCGCAGTTATAGATCCGGAATCCATGATCTGTTCCCGCAGCAAAGCAACCATGGTCCTGATTGAAGGAGAGATGAAGGAGCGACAAGACCGAAGACGGCGACGGAGACAGATCATCGTGGAGATTGGGGTTAGGGTTTTGAACGAAAGGAGAGGTCGAAGAAGGGGCACTGGAATTGGAAGAATCCTCTACATCTTCGTCTCCGTCTCCTTCGTGCTCCTCCGCTTCTGGTCTTCGTTGTTGCAGAGTCGAAGAAGGTTCTTCTGGAATCTGAGATTGGTCCGCCATTGTTGTGCGTTCGTTTTGAGGAGCAGCAACAAAGTTCGAATTAGGGTTAGGGTTAGGGTTAGGGTCTGGTTCAGGAAGCGGCCATGAAGGAGAAGAACAGGTGGCCGCCATAGTGGAATTGGGTATGAATTCTCAAGGGGAGCTGAAAACCATCGAAAGATTTCGCAGAGAAGAATAGGAAGAAAGAGAAATGAAAATAAGCCTCGGAAGGATGTAGCTCGATTCGAACTCTCGAAGAAGTTGAAATTACCATTGGCTCCTTTGTCGCAGATGAGTAAGTGTATAACGTGTTGCAGTGTTGCCACTTCAATGCTAAGGGTTATTATGTCATTTCGAATGAAAGGAATACAAAGTTTTCCTCTTCAAGAATAATTATATTTTTTTCACTTTATTCTTTGATTCGGTAAGAAGAATAGATGGAGCGGCCATTTACAGTAACCAAATTTCTAAGTTTCCTTCAGTTGTTTTTGGTTTCTCTTTTTTTTTTTTTTTTTTTTCTTCTATTCCCCTTCCCCAATCTCCACCTAAAATACCCCTCATCTTTCTCTCTTTCTCTCTCCTTCACCCTTTCTTTCTCGGCGACGATGGCAACCCACCCCCTTCCTCTCTCTTTCTCTTCCTCCCTCTTTCTCTAGCACCCCCCTTTCTCTCTCCTCTCTCCTACACGCCCTCCTCTCTCTCTCTCCCTCCCTCCTTCCCTCTCCCTCTCTCTCCCTTCATTCGGGCCTGTGGGTCCAAACAGGTTATTGGAAGGAAAAAAAAAAAGGAAAAAAGAGGGAGATAAAGGAGGAGGGATGTAGGAGAGAAAAAGAGGAAGAGGAAGAGGGAGAGACAGAGAAGGGTGCAAGAGAGGGAGGGAGAGATAGAGAGAATGGGGCGGGTTGCTGCCGGAGGGGGCATCATAGCCACCGGAGGATAAGGAGGGGGAGGGGTAGTTTAGGTATGGGAGGGGTATAAAAGAAAAAAAATAAGAAGATGAGGGACTTCAAAATTTGGTCGGTGCAAATAGAAGTTCCCAAGCTTAAATGTTAGTTTAAGTTATAAAAAAAAAAAAAAACTGTGCTTTCTTTTTGTAAAAGAAACTAGGGTAGAGTTACTCGACTCGGCTGAGTTCCTAGTTGATCCAATGCCAAAACTAGGATGATGTCATTCAAGTTAAAACCAAGTTTCCATATACTCGTCGGAGTAACTTGTTTTGAGATCATTAAACCCTTTGAACTCATAGTCCATGGTAAATCCCAAAGACTAAAACAATAAAATCCAATTTTAACCACTGAGTTGATCATCTAATTAGGGATGAGTTATTTGACAACTCAGATCAATAGAATGTTCAGTCACCCAGCCAATCCGAGTTTTTAAACACTATTTTTTAGAGAGGTGAGATGGCGTTAAATTTATCTCCTTTGGATAAATATGGAGTAATCAAGTTTTGAACTCATGTCTATATCATTTTGCACCTACTCACACATGAGAGGTCACAAGCTTAAACCCGTTGAATAAAGGAAACGCTAGTAAATCTTTTTAAGTAATCTATAAAATTATCATTGTAAAGCCGACCATGAGATATGAGAACATGAAAAAAGGTGTTTTTGTAATGGCTCAGAGTGGTACACGAATGTGGGGATAATCTTCCAAATTTAAGAAGCAGTTTAATAAAATCTACAAGTCATGTGTTTACGGAGAAACCCATGTAGTTTAGTTGTTCAATGACTCACTAAGAGTTATAGACCAAGCATTCTTTACTAGTTTCTAGAAAGTGAACTAGCCAAAACCATCCTCTAAAAAGCTTTTTCTTCTATTGATTGGCCATATAGTGATATATTCTATATTATACTTGCATGCAAACTATTGAGTCTAGTACCTTGTCAAGGCCCCAAGTAAGGCCAGCATCTTTAAATCCAGAAAAATAATAATAATAAGAGGTAAAAAAAATTACCACAACTCAATTGTATATGTTTTATGAATTTGATTTTTAAAGCCCAACCCTAACTCAATCTAAAATTTTTTATTAAGTTATTAACTTTGGGGCAGCCCTGAACTCGACCCAAAACCTGATTTATTAAATCAGGTTGGACTCAAGTAGAATGTCTCGGGCTGAGCTCAGAGTCAGGAATTTCTCTTTAGACTGGGATCGGGTTGACCTTAACCCAACCCAATTGACAATCCTATTTGTTCTGTTTGGGGTCAGCTAGATTCCCAACACCTCACTGTGTAGTGTATGTGTATCTCATGTTTGGAGGATCTGACTCACGATCATCTGCAGTGAGAAAAACAACATTAATGTGCAACAAGTGTCTATAGCGTGACACATATGCAAAAGTTTAGAAGCCCCTCAAATTTGGGAATTTTAAAATTTTGGTATATGTTCTGAGAACCATTGAAGGTTTATGTATTTTAACTTGCTGCGAAGGATCCGGACACAGAGAATCGATCAGGTTTAGAAGTGGCAATGAGTCCGGTCAAGTTCATCTTAGGTTGAATGCTGAGAGTCCAGCCTATTACCTAATTCATACTCGATCCAAGTTTAAACCTGGTCAGATTAGTTAAACTTAAACCTAGGAGTGGCAATTCATGTTTGCGGGTCAGGTTTGTGTCGTGTCAAATTAACGGGTATACAACTATATGGGTCAACCTGAATACAACTCATTTATTAATCGTTTCTACGCAGGTCAACCCGTTTTAACCCGAAACATTACAGTAAAGCCTAACCCACTAATTTCATGTAGGGTTTGTGCCGGATTCACGGGTCCTGAGACCTAGGGGTGGATATTCGTGTTGTATCATGTCATGTCGAGTTAAGGGTAAACGACTATATGGGTCAACCCGAACATGACCACTTTATTAATCGTATCAAAGCGGATTGACCCGCTTTAACCCAACATACAATTACATAAACCCTAACCCGCTAATTTCGTGTCAGGCTCACGGGTCATGTCAAACATTGCCATCCCTACTTAAAACCTAGCAAGTAGGTTGGCATATCCTAGTGTAAAAGAGCGGGATGAATCTGATTCCTGGCGGGTTTAATTAAAGAGTATCATCTCTAACCAGGACATTCCATCGAACGGGTCCCCCCAATAGGCTTCCTGTACCAAACAAAAAAAATATCTTGATCAGAAGACTTTAATCCATATGTTTTATTTTTGGAGCTCGAATCACCATTCAAAATGCCGAAAGAAAGAAAGAAAAAACTTTGAAGTTTACATGGTAGAATAGAAAACTCAGTCAGCGTAAGAAAACCCACACCACAAACATAGGGGGGTAAAGAATTGGTACAAAGTAACGGAGATAACAATATCCGTACATTCCTTTGAGAATCCAATTTAAACTACACATGCCCCGCAACCATCCACGCCACCGAAGCGGCCCCCCCCGGCCCCAGCTTAAATGTTCGACAACCGCGAGCCCGCGCGCGGCAACCGACATGGAAATTCCCAATGTGTTTGCTCGATTAAATCATAGCCTCATGGGCATCAAATTCCGGCATTGTTCCCATCAAAGAGGGTGGTAAGGCACATATCCTAATGAGAACTTCACGTCGTTAACTATGTCACTGCACCTCATCAGAAGGCTTAGCATCTGATGGGAGATGTCTATATTGTTGTTGTCGTAGTTGGGGTTGTTCCTTGGCTCTACTACTTCGCTATATTGCACACGGTTGGGTTGGGGAAAATGAACTACTCCACGATTCTCATGCATATCAGGTATACGAGGGGGAAGAGGAAGAATAGGAGGAATGCCCTTTTGAAAATTCTTACTATTAATATCCATTGCAAGAGAAGATGCACCATCTGATTTACTAGCGTTGTTGTTGTTGTTGTTGCTACTACTACTAACCACCAACTGCTCCCGACTACTTTCCTCCCCTCCCAATATGAATTTTACACGCGGGCTTTCTCTTGGTACAGTGATTGGTGCTGCCTCATCGCCTGATGGCTTTTTCAAACACGACTTCAGCTGGACAGAGGGTTGCAGTGGCCGCTGCGGAAATGTTGTCTGCTGCCTAGGTTCCCCTACAGAATCAATTGTGCCCAGAGATCTAAACTGTGTGGCTTCATCAGATGTATCTTCTGCTCGGCACTTACCAGAATCAGGTAACTCATGTGACAGAGTTTCCAGGTCCCTCAAGTGGTAATTCACCCTCACGTTCCCAAAAATAGAATTGTTTCGGATTGCAAAATTATGTGCAGCCTGAGCATGGGACTTGTACTTGAACACGATCCGGCATGTTGAGGACTTCCAAAACACACGAGTGGCAGAGTGATCTAGCGGACCAAAGCGTGCAAATCGCGCCTTCAGCTCCGGGACTGATGGCAGTGTTGTTAGAGGAGGGAATTTCATAACCAGCATTGTGGGTTCTGCCTTCCTAGCGGGCTGCTCTGGCTTCTTCAAGAAATCAGGCTTGCTTGGCTTCACCGGAAGTGCCATACCCACATCTTTTTCTTCTCCTCGCTGCATCTCTAGAGTCTTCACACTGCCAGCCTTCTTTTCTGCAACCATTGACTTCAGTTCGTTCAGTTTCTTCTGCCTCTTTGCAGACATCTCTTCCTGGCGACCAGAGAGGTTACGCTTACGGCCAGCCTTTGATGGATCATCTGGTCTAAACAATTGCTTAGGTGGCATTGAAGCAGGAGGCTGGCCTCTTATACCCTCACTAGGAGGGATCTCTGCAGCACCTGTAATGGTTGCAGATGTATTGCCAAGAAGATCAACAGTATCAACCTCGGTTGGGGGGGCAAGAACCAAGCTTTTCTGATAAACGAGGGACCGAAATTGCAAGAAAATCTGGTGTACAATAGTAGGGCTGTTTCGTTCTACACCATGGAAAGGATCAAGAGCAAGACCTAACAGGTCATCCAACAATTGTGGGAGTTCGACCTCAATATTCCCCAAATCAACAACCGCTGGCGTCATCAAAGAACTGGAGGGGAAGGCACTGATGGTCCCATTGACCTTTCTCTGTGGATTCTCTCCAGGAAGCAAACTAATCCCAATGGATTTCCCTGCTGATTTTTTAACCGATTCTCCTTCTTTTATAGTTTTCAGACGTTTCTGTGGGTGATCCAGGTTTGTCTCCGAGCCTGGTTCTTTCTTCTTTTTCTTATTCTTCTTCTCCCCCATTATAGATCTCTCAGAGCTTGGCTCCTCTCCAAGGTGTTTAGAAACCTTTGCCTTCTTTACCACATTGTCAATGCCCACACCAAGAACCTTACCCGGAAACTTGGCATCAATCAGGGAAGTACCACTATCACCCTCCTGCACTTGACGAAATCCACGGTGATCTTCCACCAGTGTTGGCAATCTCATCTCGGGTTGCTTATGACCTTCAAATGTGCTCGATAATTTCACACTCTCCTCATGTTTCAAATCAACCACAGCTTCACCCTCCTGCCTAAAAGTCTGGTCAAAGCTATCTACAATGCCAGGGAATTCTGATTTACCAGAACTCAAGGGACCCACTGTAGCATCTGATACTCGTCCTTCCAACTCCTGCAAACCACACGCCTTATCCAGAGGTGGCTTTCCATCTTCTTGACCACCCTTCACTGCAGGAGTACCGCTATCAGCTGAAGGCTGACTCATTGATTGAGAAACTACAAATCGTGCTGGTGAAACAACCTGACTCATATTAACCTTAGTGTCAACCAAGCTAAACTTAGCAACTACCGGTTTCTTGTCCACCCGTGTTGCATCTTGCCCAGTTCCACCTTGACTCAGGGCTTCACCTACCCAGCCAATGGCTCCTGCTCCTCCAAGTTTACCTGTAGCTTGGGGTTTCATTGAGAAACCTGGAACTCTCTTTTGAAACACATAATCCCCAGTTGCTAATGCTGCTGCTCCCTCCTTAAAAGCGGGTGGCACTGAAACACCTGCAGGCCCTGGACTAATGTCAGGAGCCCCAGGGATATTCGATTCCTCTCTTTGTTTGAACATATACTTGTCTTTCTTTGATTGGTCTTTGACTTTGGTAGACTTCGTAGAGCTTTTCCTTTCACCAAGAGATTCAGCAATTACCAGAGGACCACTCAAAGGAGCTGAGACAATATTAAATACCAGATAAGAGAGCAGATCAAACTCGAATATTAAATGTCCTTCAAATTAAATATTTAAAAAAAAAAAAGAAAAAAAGAGTAACACGTCTGATTGCATGTACATTCTCCAAAGGGGATGAAGAAAATAACAGATATAAACCTCCAGAAGTGCTGCCCATACACATAATTACCAATAGCATGGGAAAGGGGTTCATGGGAACTAGGAATAATATGAACTGAGGTTTTTAATACCAGTACTATTGGATTCACTCGTGTGAGTCATGACAACCAGATCAAAACCAGAGACACTACTTTGAAGTTTGGACAATACCTACTAAACCCAGACCAGCCTTGATGACCACAACAGTTAATACAGGAAATGGCCTCTTTGGTGGGTGATACAGTGATGCAAAAGCATCCATAAGCAGCAAGAAGAAATTAGATGATCATAGATGATATCGTGTGGAGGCCATTTCGAGTTCAGTTATTCTATTTATTAGGTTTTAGCTACTTAAAGTTGGAATCCCATAACTTATTTTTAGCCCTAATTTTCAGAGGTCAAACTTGATCATTTGACTAGATTTTGGCACCATACGAAAGGTTACTCAGTTACCTTTCTGATGAGACAGATCTCGCAAATCCAAGGTGATTACAAAAAGTTATCACCAAAACAGTCAATCCAAGAAATGGCCTCTTTGGTGGGTGGTACAGTGATGCAAAAGAAATGCAGCTGGAGAAGCAATCCTAGAATTTGCAATGGCATATGATCTGGCCATAGCAAACACATACTTCATA
>JAOXJP010000006.1:15968969-15994150 GCA_025762735.1 Platanus orientalis | reverse complement strand
GCCTGAAAAGATCTTATAGGATTCTTCTCTAAGGTTGTCATACCGGTATCATGGGGGCCCACTTTATTGACTAAAATCTACTTCTAAAACTACTCCTAATGAGCTGTCATCCAGCCCTCTATGGGACCCACAAATTTACTTTTTAGACTCTTAACTTCTGCAAAATTTTCCTAACTGTCAACCAATACAAATCTACCAAAAAAACTCTTAACATCGAGCTTTATTACAAGCTACCATGCCATTACATGTGGGCTCCACTTGATCTTCCATGTACGCATCAGTTAGGTTATCATTAAAGAGGATTTGATGAAGGTTTTTGAGGAATTTTCTCAATTTGAAAATTTTAATGGTCATTTAAATAATACCTTCATTATGTTGATTCCCACAAAGAAAAACGATTTGGATTTGAAGGATTTTCGGTCAATTAGCTTCCTTAATAGAGTTTACAAGATTATTTCTAAACCTTTAACCATGAAGCTTAAGACAATCATGAAGGATATTATTTCTCGGCCTTAAAAGCACGTTTATTGGGGGTCATCAAATTTTGGATGGCGTTCTCGCGGCAAATGAATGCATTGATGACCATATTAAATATGGTAATAGTGGGGTTCTTTGTAAATTGGATCTAAAGAAAGCCTATGATCGTGTAAATTGGAACTTTTTGGACTACATATTGGAAAGATTAGGTTTCAAAAAAAAAAATGGAGAAGCTAGATCTTGCATCCGATCGGTGTCTTTTTTAGTGTTGGCAAATGGATCCCTTGCCGATTTTTTTGGTAGTTCTCGTGGGTTGAGATAGGGAGATCCCCTCTCTTCGTTTTCTATACATTTTGGTTTTAGAAGTCTTAAGGAAGATGATTAAAATAGCTGAGAATGCATATATTTTTGAGTTTGAAGTGAGTAGAAATGACATTTCCATTTCACATTTACAATTTGCAAACAACACTATGATATTTTGTGAGGCGGATTTGAGACAAGTAGGGTAACTTAGGTGCATTTTTAAATGTTTTGAACCCATTTTTGGGTTAGAAATAAATTTGGCAAAAAGTGAGATTTTCCAAGTAGAAGATGTTAGGAATTTAGCTAATTTGGTGTGGATCTTGGGTTATAAAGTTGGGACCCTTCCCTCTACCTATCTTGTCCTTCTCCTGAGCGGAAAATTTAAGTCTAAGGTGATGTGAGATCCTGTGATTGAGAAGATCGATAAGAGGTTGGATTCTTGGAAAGCTTCCTTTTGTTGAAAGGTGGTCTGCTAACTTTGATCAAGAGTTCCCTGGCTAGCATGCATAACTATTACCTTTCTCTTTTCATGATCCCTGCCTAGGTAGCCAATAAAATTAAGATGAAATATAGGAATTTTTTCTAGAATGACAAGGTGGACTGTCATCGTTATCACTTAGTTAAGTGGGCTATGATTTGTTGTTCTTTTAAGGATGGGGGGCTAGACATTAGAAGTATTAAAAGTCAAAATCAGGCTTTATTACGAAAATGGCTTTGGCGGTTTTGTGTTGATAGGGATAGTTTATGGAGAAGAGTTGTGATGGCTCAGCTATTCAAATTGAGAGCCTAATGAGGTTTGGAGCAAGTATAGGTGTGGGATTTAGAAGTCTATTTTCAGGGTTAAGGAAATTTTGAGGTTTATTAGATTTAGATTAGGGTCGGGTGAGGGGATCAAGTTTTGAAAAGATGTGTAGGTCGGGAATAATCCTCTCAAGGATGAGTTTAAAAGTTTGTATTTGTTAGCTTCCAATAAACATTGCACTATTGCGAGAAACTATGATTAGAATGAAGGTGGGGGGTGCGTGCCTCAGGTTAGAAGGAATTTGAATGATTGGGAGTTGAGTGATATGATTAGATTGTTACAGTGTCTTGATAGTTGGAAGCCTAATCCAAGGTTAAGCAATGGTAGGGATTGGGTTATATCAATAAGAGTGGAAAACTCACAAGTATAGGGGTAGCTAACTTGGATGTGGCTGGATTTCCTCATAATGGCATTTGGATTATGGGCGTTCCTTCATAGATTTCTTTTTTTGAATGGAACTGTTATTTGGATAAAATTGTTACCCTTAACCATTTAATGAGTAGCGGATGGAACTTAGCAAATAAATGTGTTTTATACATGAAGGAGGAATCGATGGATCGCCTATTTATTCATTGTGTTACTTATGGCTCGAAAAGTGTGGGGTTTCTTCCTCTTTCACCTCAAAATCCCTTGGATTTTTCCTAACCGTTTTGGGGACTTCATTGCGAGTTGGTGGATGAGGGACTTGGTTGGCATTCCCCTTCATATTTGGCGTTTCTTACCTTGGGCATTTATTGGGGTATTTGGAAGGGGAGGAACAAAAGAACATTTAAGGACGAGTAATCATCTTGTAAACCTTTGTACTTGCATTTATTCGCCTATGTTTGATTGGGCCTCTATCTTTGATGTGTTTGATGAGATAAAATGTTTTTTATTTTGAAGAGATATTGTATAGTTTTTTTTTTTTTTTGGCTGCTATTGTTTTTCTTGCAGTTGTTGTCCTTCACCTTCCTTTTTTTTATGAAAGAAAATCTTTATTCAAACAAGGGAAAAGGCTTCCCTAAAGATTATAACAAAAGGAAGAGAGAGAGAGAGAAAAGAGCAAGAGCAACCTATCACAAGAACCCCGGACTAAATAGAGGTGTAGCCAATAAGCTCATTCCAATCCCTATAAAGGTCCCCAGATCTCAGATCCCCACAATCTTTACAAAGGGGAGCCCAAAAGAAAATCAAATCATTTACATTTCTATACACTTGATACGCCGGCAAGGCATGACCCTCGAAAACCCTCCTATTCCTCACCCCAAATAGACCAACAAACTGCCACCAGCACTAGCCTCCAAATCTGAATTCCCCTCCCTGAGAAGGCCCTACACTACCAAGCAGCAAGCAGAGACTTAAGGTCCCTAGGGAGAGCCCAATAGATCCCAAAATCCCTGAGAACCTCAAACCAAACTTCCCAAGAATATAGGCAATGAAGCAAGATATGACTCACGGATTCACCATCCTCCTTACAAAGACTGCAGATGTTAGTAAGGATGAAGCCCTTTCTCTTGAGAATATCAACAATGGAAAGTTTTCCTAATTGAGCCACCCACATAAAGAATTGAATCTTTAACGGAACCAAGGTGTACCAAATATCCTTACATTGGGGTTGAAACTCCGTTTTAGGCCCAAAAAGTTGAGTGCCAAACCTCACAATGTATAACCCATCATGGCCAACTCCCAAATCTTCATGTCTTCTTGGTTCGGATGAACAACCACATCCTCGAGCTTCCCCAATAAATTGGCAACCTCCAACACCTCCCAGTCGAACACTGATCGCCTAAGAATCGGATGCCACTGCACTTTCCCATTTAGGACATCAAAATAGTTAGAAACCAAGGCCTGGGGGTTCGAAGCAATCGCAAAGACGAAGGGGAAAGCCCTCGCTATAGAAGTCTCACCACACCATTTGTCTATCCAGAATTTCATTTTCTGGTCATTCCCAATCTCATCAATCATCATCCCCTTCATAATTTCTGTTGTATTGTTTCTCCTCTTTTCTTTTAATAAATTTTCTTTATCTCTCAAAAAAAAATATCAAGAATTAAGGTGAGATCCCTCCAATCAATACTCAAATAATCTTTTGTTGATTCTAGTTAGTTTATTAAATTCGACCTCTAATTTCCAAATTTCTTGACTTGATATTCTAGCTCTTGGACTAAATTCTAATTTATTTCTTGATTCTTGAGTTTATTTAAATTAACCATACCAATACCCATCTTCCAATCATCCTAATCCCATGTCATAAACCTTATTTGGTTGCCAAATTAACATCTATGATTGTCCTTAATCAACCAATGATAATACTCTACTCAATAAGATTGTTTACACTCATTAAATTTCTTTCCTTTATTATGAGCTCCATATATGGAACATATGGAATGCAATTTTAGGCAAAATAGCAGTACAAATGAGGGAGTAGTTAGAATTGATAACCAAGAGACACCTTGGAGTGGCCATTTTCGTTATCTTGGTTCAATCATGCACAAAGAGGGAGATACTGTAGATGATATTGCTTATAGAATTAGGGTGGGATGGTTGAAGTGGAGAGGTGCTTCTAAAGTGTTGTGTGATAAACAAATACCACAAAAATTGAAAGGAAAATTTTATAAGACAGTTATACAACCATCCATGCTTTATGGAGCAGAATGTTGGCAGCAGCCAACAAACAACACGTACAAAAAATGAATGTAGATGAAGTGAGGATGTTGAAGATGGATAAGTGGCCAGACTAGAAAGGATAGGATTAGGAATGAATCCATTCGTGGGACCTGGTATAGCACTATAGCACCAATAAGTGATAATGAGGGAAAGACGACTGAGATAGTTTCGTCATGTGCAACGAAGAACAATGACTGTGCCAGTGAGGAGGAGAGAGGCGATGCAAGTTGAAGGTGCTAGAAGGACTAGAGGAAGGCCAAAATTGACTTGGGTTGAAGTAGTAAGGAGACACATGGCAGCTTGTAATTTAACGGCAGATATGGCCCTAAATAGAGCGGAATGACGGAACAGGATTCGAGTAGCCGACCCCAAATAGTTGGGATAAGGTTGTTTGTTGTTGTTGTTGTTGTTAAGGATTACCCATAACCCTAAGCTTCTGCAACACATATCAAAAGACAGGGCACATAGGTTTTGAACCTTTTGGATTTGTTCTGCATTACTTTCTTCAGAAACCCATCACCTTTATCTCTCTAGCCAAAACTCCAATCTTTTCTCCTTCTACGAAATCCTCTGCAAATCCCTCCCCCTCTTTGCAATTTGCAAATCATTATTATTATTTTTTTACGTGTGTGTGTGGGGGGGGGGATTATTCGAATACATGAACCCAACTCATTTGACAAAACTCATCCAAGTTGACCACGTAGACACTTGAATCATCTAAATCACCCAAGTTGAGTGGTTTGCCGCAGATTTCAATGTTGGTAGGTAAACTGACCTACCCCAGGGAGTTTCCTTATTAAGTTCAACATGTTGGGCTGGTCCAAGTTCAAATACCAAAGTTAAAAATAACCGTATGAAAGATTTGGCGATCGTTTGCTTTGCAAGGCTTTTGACATCTCCACTTACATTTCGAAAAATTTATAACTAATAAAATGAAATTCAACTCAGGTCATTCTCAACCCCAACCTAACCTCCCTTCAAGATGATTTAATCTAGCTTTTAACTTTGGATGTATTATACAACAGCCAACCATTCCACGAGTTGGTTATAGAGACTGTATGTATGACAAGAAAAGTCAAACCTCATGCATATTTCTTTGATATTTATTTTCATCACTAACAATCAAACCTCATATGTGTTACACTTATGGTGAAGATATTTTAATCCAAAAACATCAGCTGAATATGGATTCATAATCTAGTGCTCCTCGTATACTATTCATCAGAAAATAACTTACATATCCTATGCCAGAGAAAGAAACAAGAAATCAATCAAATTCAAAGAGAAAAGTAATCATATTATGTTGTATCCAAAAAAAAAAAATCATCACTGATATGATAGAAAAGGAAGGTTGAGTATTGATAATTTCCAGTGAACTCACATTCATCTCCACATCTACAACAGGTTCAATGACAAACTCAGGTACTCTTGAATACCACCCTGGATCTTCTTCCTACTCCAAAAAATGATGTAGAAATAATCAGCTCATTAAAGTTCCAAACTACATCATAACAAAATAAGCACAAACATCAACTTTGCATGCACCTCCAAGATTTTCACAAAAAGGCGCATTGCTTCTGTTGAAGCCATGCTTCCAAGCCCATGCCAGCTGTAGAAATAGGAAACATCTTTTAGAAGAAAATACTCAATGGAGTAAAAATTAATGTATAATCAGATATCAAACGCAAAAGCAAAATGCATAAGAACTAAGTGATCTATGTGGAAATATATTGCAAAATCCATACATGACTTTTTACATGGAAAATCATATCAAAGGTTTCTAGAATGAAGCTTAATTTATTCATAAAAAAAGAAAAAGAAAAAGAAAAGAAAGAAAAAGACAATGCATATACGAACAAATATTAATAGCCACATAATTTAGAGCTTGATAATCATGTCTTTTGTCAAGCCAAATATTATTAGCCACATAATTATTTGTCAAAATAAACCGGATATGATATAAAATAATATTGGATGTTTCCAAGGTTGCAAATGACAGGCCAATGAAGTACTTGGAGATCACTTTCAAGTGTGCTGAAAGCTGAATACAAGATCGAAGGATAATCAGTATCAGATTTCAGAAGGAATTTAAAGTGTTTTCACATGGTACCCTAATTGTCTGCTCGAAGCTATCTTTTACCAACATAAATGTGCTCAAAATTTCCTAATGCCAACTTTTTTATAAAAAAAAAAGTATGAATTTCCTAATGCTTTAATGGGAAGCTAATACTTTCCACCAAGACTAAGGGCTGAAACTGACAGGAGTGTATATGGGCACATATGTAAGGGTATTTGAGTACATTGTACATGAGTGATATACCTATAAATACTCAATGTAATGTCTCTAGTATCTTTTTTTAATAACACGTATTCTTCTACAATCTACAAATTTCCACTTGGTATCAGAGCAAAACCAGACCTAACTGCACAGAGAAGCAAGCTTTTCTCCCTTTGCTGATGTCAGCATCTGTACAGGTATGTGATCTTCTCCATATCAGTTCGTTTTGATTTTTAAGGATTTATGGTGATATGTTTGACTTTATTTGGTGCTGTTTGGAGGGAATTATTGATTTTTCTTTGATTTTTGAGTATTCCACCCAGATCTAATAAATCTTGTTAATCCAAGCTGTTCAGTGGTTTTTTCCATTGAAGATTAGTAATGGACTGGTCATTTTTGGTCTAATATCCTTTAGAAACAAACCCCATCAAGTTTGATTGAGATTTGGGTTTCGTCTGTTAGTCCAGAGTTGAGTGGATTAGAAAAGAAACCAAAGAATCCAAAAAGGACATGGATTAGAATTAGAATAGAAAGTTGCTGGCAGATTCCATTGGCCATTTGTTTGCCAGGATTTGGAATTGGAAACCACTAGAATAGTTGTCTGGATTAGAAAAGGATTTGGTTCAAGGGGAGAGCAAACAATGGTCATATTTATTGATCCAGTGAACAAACAACCTGATTGATGCTCCTTTTGAACACTTCCATCTCCTAAGTTCTTATTCAACCCCAATATAATTCACCTACAAAAAGAAAGACCTCAACTAAAAATTGTACACAAATACATAACTAATCACCCTTGATTGATGCTCCTTTTCACCGCTTCCATGTCCTAAATTTTTATTCAACACCACCAATTCACCACACAAATAAGGTAATTGCACCCACTTAATATATAGAGAACCTCCTTCTCTGAGGCTTTGTTACGTCAACCCCACCATCATCGATGTTTGATGTATCCTTTGACCTGTGCCAGAAGGGGTTCAACTTCCCTAGAGTCTTTGACATTGACAAGAAGAAGGTAGGCCTTTTCAGGTCTGTCTTGGTCGATTCCTTTGGTTCTTCTGTAGGGGTCCAAAATGCACAACTTCATCTTCATCAGCTCTGATCATAGTTCCTTGTTCTCTCTTATCAGAGACATATTAGCTCCTAGCTGGATCCTAGTTGCTAAGGGGTCTTGCAAAATCTGAGAGGCGTGGACCCGAGCTTGGTGAGAGAGCTTGAGTGGATCCATCACACTGTAGACCTTCTCCCACTCAATCTCATCCGAGGATGGTTGAGCTTGAGACAACATCCAGTAACAAAAAACGGATGAATATGGTACAAGATTCAAGCAAAAAAAAAACTCTTATCATTAAAAGATAAACCCAAATTGTGCATTTTATGAACTCCATAAACGTTGTGCACCTATGGATGATATGAGATTTTAGAAATGCGACGGAAGGTTGTAATTACAGTCATTCACTATACACTATTTTACCTTCAGGTAGATATTGACAGCCCAATAAAGATCGTCGTCGACCTTCCTCACCATCTTGGGCACGAGATTTGTGATCCCATTGAACTTCGAGATATTGAATTCATTGTACATGGTGATCTCACCAAGATAAGCATAAATCGTCTTAAGAACCTTTTGCCTTGCTATCAAACAAACCTCATTGAGATCGTCAGTATTGAAAACCGCCACTCTTCTCCTTCTCCTTGAACCCGGAGATGATCCGACTGATGTTCTATTAATCAGCGAGGTCTTGATGATCCGACAGACATCCATACCTGTTGAATAACTAATTGCAGGTGAGCATCATTGTTTGGGACTAAGATCTGGAAAAAACACCTCAACCACCAAGAACAACGTTGAAGCGTGAAGGTATTTTTCCCAAGAGAGGCAACGACCAAGTCATTTCGCGAGAGCATTTCCGTCGGATTTGTTCACGAATCAGACCTTCTGGGATGGAAACGGAAAGCTTCTCTTCCAAACTTATTTGTTTTCCATTAGATTGGACTTTTCTCGAGAGATTCTAATCCCTGGCAACCAGATGGCTCGAAAGCGTCTCATCACTGGAATCCGAAGATGGAATCCATTGGATTTGGGAACAGACGGAACCTTGAGAAAGTTATGAACATTTTATTTAATGTTAGGCTATTTTTCAATGACTTTTTGTTCGATCTCTCTCCTGATGTTTGCTAACTGTTGTGTGGTACTCAATATGCCTCTCTTTTGATCGTATGGTAGTCTATCAGCTCCTTTTTTAGGTTTTTTTTTTAATTTTTATACTCATTGAAGGCCCTTCTTTATGCTTAACATCTACGACAGTCTATGGAGTACACCAGTCGATGCATGGGTTCTTTAGATCTTTACTCTATATGATGTTTAGAGCTTCTTTGATACGGATGTGACTTTGTTAGGTGTTGTGAATGATTTCGAAGGCATCCGGTTGATTTTTTTGTGTTTTTGTGGTTGTTGGAGCTTCTCCGTTGTGTTATGTGTTGTATATGATTCCATTTTTTATATTTGGAGGTTGTTTTTTGTGTGTGGTAGCTTTGTGGATCTTGGTTTGTGATTGTTAGCTGTTGCATTTGCTTTTGTGGACTGCTCGAAGTTCTCTTGGTGACCTTGGGTCACTGGTTGCTTGGTATACCATGTTTGGATCTCCTAGTCGTGTGTAGGCCTCTTTTTGTGAGCTTTTCTTACCTATGCTTTGGAGGCTGTTGCAGTGTGTTTTGGTGTTTAGTGTTATTGTTGTGTGTATTGCCTACCTTGTATTGAGCAGTGATATTGTGCTTTTGTTGAGATGTGATGGTATTTTTCATTGTACTCGGTAGCAGTGTATTTGGTGTTGTTCTTAGGGTAGCTTGGTTCTTGTCGTAGTGCGGTTTTGTGCCTTTGTATTGTGAAGATTTAGAACCTTGCTGATATTGACTACCGTGTATTATGTGGTGATTTGGCATGTGGTTTATATTTAGTATCCAATTATGGCATGGTTTCCACTTGATGTCATCCTCATCTTCAGGGGAAGAAACGTGGTGTATTAAAAAGATAAGGTTGTTTTTCCTCTCCTTATTCCTTCGTATTCTTTTGATGTTGATAGATGTCATAGCAAAGGAGAGAAAGAGGTTGTTTCAAAGGAGGCAACATTTATTAAAAAGAAATGATGGATGAAAGATTTTACCCATGTGTTTGTTAGAAAGAAGCAGAAAGTTGCTCCTAACTCTCATATGCCTCTCCAACAAGTCGCCTCCTCTATAGGTATTGCTCCCTCCATACCTCTTGATGATTCTCATTTGTCCATTGTTGTTAGAAGGGTACCCGTGCTTGCACTTAGCACCTCATTGTTAACTACATATGCTATGACTCTTTGTCTCCTAAGTTTAGGGATTTCTCTACCTTTTTTTCCTCTGTTTTGATTCCATGCAATGTTCCCCAAGCTCTATCTCAACCTTAGTGGCAAAAGGCAATGGTGGAAGAAATGCAAGTACTTGAAAAGAATAAGACATAGGATGTTGTTAATCTCCTAAGAGAAAAGAAGAGAGTGGGGTGCAAATGGGTATTTTCAATGAAGCTCCAACCGAATGGTATTGTTGAACGATATAAAGTCAGATTAGTAGCCAAGTGATACACTCAGACGTATGGGATTGATTACTAGGAGGCCTTTATTCCAATAACAAAGAGTTCTGTCAGGATCTTTATCTTACTTGTTGTAAATCAAGGTTGGCCATTGTTTCAACTAAATGTCAAGAATGTCTTTCTTCATGGAGACCCTGAAGAAGAAGTTTATATGAGATTACCTCCTAGTTTCAACTATTTAAAGGCAAAGGAAAGGTGTCATGCCTAAAGAAGGCACTCTATGGCCTCAAACAATCTCCCTGAGCATGGTTTGAGAAACAGACAGTGCCAAGCTGACTATACTCTCTTTGTGAAACATCAACCAAAAAAAGTTACAGTCTATATTGTCTATGTTGATGATATTGTGGTTATGGGTGATGATCATTGTGAGATCAATCATCTAACAATTTTTTCTTAGAAAAAAGTTCGAAATCAAGGATTTAGGGCCTCTCAAGTACTTCATTGGAATTGAAGTTGCTAGATCCAAGATAATTTCTTCCTATTTCAACAGAAATATGTATTAGATCCCCTTCAAGACTTTAGGAAGTTAGGGTGTAAACTTTATGACACTTTTATTGAGTCTAACCATCGTATGCATGCAAATGAGGGCCATCGACTTATTGATATTGGACATTATCAGAGACCTGTAAGGAAGATGATTTATATGATCCTGACAAGGCCAAATATCTCATATGCAGTTGGAATGGTCAGTCAGTTTATACATACTCCTACAACCAGACATCTTAAGGCAACATACCGCATTATCCACTATATTAAAGAAGAGTCCAAGTCAAGGCCTCCTATATCGTTGAAGACATGATCTCCGAGTTGAGGCTTTCACTGATGCAGATTGGGTTGGATCTGTGGATGATAGAAGATTTACTTTTGATTATTGTACCTTTGTTGGAAATAACCTCGTATCTTGGTGTAACAAGCAGCAACTCATTGTAACCCGGTCTAGTGTAGAGGTAGAATTCTGAGTCATGGCACATGAGATTTATGAGATGTTGTGGATATGTGGCTTCATGAGAGAGTTTGAATTCCACTCACATGATCTCATGCAATTGTACTATGACAGTAAAGCCATCATTAGCATTGCCCACGATCCAGTCCAACATGACAGAACAAAACATGTTGAAGTTGACAGAGATCAGATAGCTAATGTGTTCACTGACCAAGAAAATTTGTCTGTTCTTTGTGAAGACTAAAGATCAGATAGCTGATTTGTTCACTGAAGAATTGTGTAGTCCTAGTTTTAGTAGGATTGTTTATAAGGTAGGTATGCACAACATTTACATACCAACTTGAGGGGAGTGTTGGGGTATATGAGTGTATATGTGCACTAATATGTTCACTAAAGGATTGTGCAGTCCCAGTTTGAGTAGGATTGTTTACAAGCTAGGTATGCACATGAGTGGTATTCTTCTTCTACTTCTACAAACCCTACCACAAATCTACAGATTTCCACTAATCCTTCAGGCAGATGCACGAAAAGGTAAGAGTATATGTTTTGGCTAAGAAATGAAAGTTTTGGATGTAAGCATAATCTTGGATTGGCATGGTAGGTCAGCAAAGATATTTGTTTGTTATCAGATTCACACTAGTTAAGGTAATTAATTTGGTTTTAATTAGATACTTAACTAGAATTTCAATTCTACTCTAAAAGGCTGATGATGGTCAAAGGTTGGGCATTGCATTCACTAAAGTAGGTAGCCCATGATCTTAAATTGTAGAAGTGTTGAACTTGGAGCATTCCTTCAAGGATTCATCAACCTGAAGATTAAGATGGGACATAGAAGTTGTCAACAGGAATAAATTGCATTAAATGATTCAATGAAGTATTACTACAATCCATTAGCTCCATTGGAAAAGCATCTGCAACATTCAAGCACCAAATGAAGGCCCCCTACCTTTTCAATTCATCATAATTTTTTAAATTCCAAATCATAAAGAAATCATGAAAAAAAAATAGTGAAGTGTGTAACTAATATTCATTTCATTTTATCAATACATTTAGAGGGTATTCTCTATTATGGAACAAAATTTCATCCCATAAATCAGACGTATGATGTTTAATACGCTACTTCACTTCTACATTTGTAATTTGAAACATAAGCAAATGAGTTGAACATTGATGGTTGTAGTGGTGGAACTGCGCCCAACTGAATTTGACACTAATTTGATAGTTGCGGAACAAATTGGGACCATTAATTTTCATGTTTAACAAAGGCTAATCATTTATCCAGCTTATCATAGGGGAATTTTTTTTCTTTTTTTTTTTTTTTTTTTGGGGGGGGGGGAATCCCATGTAATCATTGCATACAACTCTCTTTATTGAGCGAGACTCTATCCAGATCATTTATTTCTAAGTGGATCAGGTTAATCATTCAAAAATGACCCACGAAAACAGGCGTTGTTCTTTTTCAAATTCTCGACTGAAGTCAAAGTGCACTGTTTTTCTGGAACAGAAAAGGTCCTCCATTCATTCGACCGAAGGTGTGGATAACGAGGCCACTTTCACAACCTTATCCCTTATGTCCCTATGTTGTAGTAAGGTAGGGTGATTTGCTTGAGTTGCTTAATCGTCCCGCCTTTTTTTGCCCAGTACTCATGACATGCTACGGAACCTCCACTGTGTCGGGGGACCATGCAGGGCATAGCTAACGGCATAGGAGCCGACTCAACGTCAGCGGCTTTATGTCGCACTAGACTTTTCTTTTAGTACTACGACTCGAAGCGATAGCTAGCTTCTAGCTAGTTCAGTGGATAGGATGACTACACTTCAACTCACTCAAGAATGGGATGGCAATGGTCCACCGGCAAGCTCGTTCTAATCTTGGATGAAGTACATCGGAATCTTGAAGCACTGTTACGAATGCTACCGCGTGTAGACAACAAGTGGATTCGGAAAACATTTTTTATAGCCTATAATTCTAAATAAATAGGGCCGCTCGACAAGCCCTTGATCCTTAGTTCCTCGATCCATTCCGTAGCGCGAAATCCATCATTGGCACTTAGGATTTTCTAGCATTTGTGTCAGATCTAATGAACAACTTCCTAATAGGGCCCTGCTTCTCTGCACGCACCATCATCCTATTCTAAAATAAGATTTCCTTAATTAGGGTCAGACTATCACACAAGACTTGCCTAGGCTCTCATCGAGACCAACTCACTTCTCTTTCCTATAGAGAAACTCTTTTTTGTTCCGTTGTCTCGAACTTCGTGAAGAACTCCATTCTCTCTCTCCCTCGACAAGAAAGATTGAATTCTGATTCTACTGGAACACTTGAACACCAAACCTGAAAGCTGGAAAGCAGGAGTCTTCTCCTGTACTCCCTTACAAGAAAATAAATTGATTCTCCTGTCGGAAAAGAAAGAAAGGCAAAAAAGGAGGAGATAGGGAAGAGGAGATTAAGGAAAGTCACTCCACTCCATCGCAAAGTCACTAAACGAAGTCTTCTGACAGCCACCAGGCTAGTAAATGGAATCCTTCTTTTTTCTGAGTCATTGCGTCCTTCTCCCCGTCCTTAGCCCCCCTTCTCTTAACCCGACATGAGGTTCCACCTCAAGAAAGGCTTGGGGATAAACCAGCAAGGGAGAATTGAGTTTCTGCAGATCGATTCGGGTGAAGGTTTTTCAAGATAATTAAGGTATAATAAATAAGGAGAGGCAAGAGGCGAGCCCAATCTGCTGAAAACCCTTTTTTTTAAGAACAAAATATTTTCCTTCTTTTTTTGGCTTTATTTTGTTTACATATATGTAATTAAATCAGATTCAGTGTGGTGAGTACGGTGACTCAGATCTAAAATAAAGGGGGGGGAAAATGTTCTTCCAACAACCAAATTTGGATCACGCAATTAAGATGGATGAGTGAAACTAAGTTCAATAAAAGCACTGTGCATCTCATATAGTTAATCAGCAAGTTGCTTTGGAACAAACATCTTAATAACAATTAAACTAAATGTATCACAAATTGTTAATATTTAAACCTCGATGCCGATGGCAACAAGAGTTTCACTATATCAACTGTATAGTCATTTCAAAAGGCTTGTCTATTTCAACTTCAAAGTGTAAATCAAACTATAGATGGGGTGGGGGTCCAAGTTCTGTTGATCCATATGTACCTCGTCCACTTGCTATTCTCCACAGGATTCCAAGCCCGGGGTTTTGGAATGGTACAAGGTCCCACAGTAGCCTGCAATCAGATACCAACAGAACCTAAGTCATTTCAATGTGAAAGTTAATTCGATGCTTTCAGTAGCTCCCACGAGTTAAATCGCAAATTATACAATAACCCCACTCTGAACAAAATTCGACAACAAAGACACCTAATTCCATTATCTTCACAACCGTATCCAACAAATCATCCCAAATCCACAAGCAAATGGAAATTTTGGCATAATCCAGTCATGATCTCATCCTAAAAATCAGAATTTTTTCCGATCTGCGCTCACTCACACGAGATCAACATTCTACTATCTAAAATCTCGGTTTAAACACGCCGATCTACCTGAATTTCAACCGAAGTACAAAAAAAAATCGACCCTAACCGACGGAAATGAAGAATTTCGGTGTCATTGAAAAAAATGAACACGAATTTGATAACGTGAAAAAGACCATAACAGCCACAAAATCACGAAGAAGAACACCAGATCCATGAAATTTTCAGAAAGATCTACTATTTGATAGAAATCAAACGCTTACTTGTTGATACAATCCGTAGAGCAACAACGCGACGTCGTTCTGGAACTTCGAAATCACATCTTTGGAGGAGTTTGGAGATCCGCCAAAACCAGCATACGAAGCAGCAGCGTAGAATCTATCTGGATAAGCGAGGCCAGAGCTTGCTCTCGCCATCGCAATCTCTGCTGATAGAAACAGGAGAGAATCGAGAGATCGTAGGGGAGTGAATAAAACGAAACTTCAGAATAAAAACCGAACCGAACGCTTCCGTCTTACCGTGTTTCGGCGTGGAGCAATTTATAGTGGCAGGTGTTCTTACGGACACGTCTGGTATGTGTGATAGCTCCTGTCGTTCGTTCCTGGGCGCCAAACAGATCGACCGAGATCGGTTTTCTGTTGCGTTCCAGGGTAGGGGTAAAATGTGGACCTGGTCAGCAAGCCGGGTTTGGGCTGAATCTTCAGCCAGTAAACTGGGCCCGACCTGACTTTAAGGCCCGCTACCTAAATGGGCTGAGCTTGATTATACGAGTTTTGATTTGGTACGAACACCCCGATGAACGAATAGATGCGAATGCTGTCAGGGGCGGCCGCATCAGCACCAAAAAAATGTGACTTACACTTTTTTGAGGCACTTTTCACTTTTTGGCACTGTTGTGTCAGACCCTGACTCCGTTTGCACCTATTTGTTCATGGATTTTTCATACCTAATTCTTCGGGTGATAATTATACATACTCATTAGAAAATCTTTTTTTAACAATATTTTCTTTCTATTCAAAATGTTTTAGCTTTGGGAAAGGATCTGCTACACCCAAATGTTTTTGTCCCTCTGTGTCCTCATACTACAACGAACACGTGATGGTTTTTTAAAATTGTTGCCTCCTTTAAATAGGGAGCAAATGTTCATTTGAATACTTTTTTATGGTTTTAACCCTACAAATCCCATTTTTATGGTTAAGTATGTTTTCATTTAAAAAATGTTTTTACGGTTTTAACCCTATAGGGGGGGGGAAGAGAGACATTGGGTGTAGTATATGCTTTCCCTCTTAGATTTTCCTTTCCCTAACTTTCCCGATACTGAGTCTAAAAGCATGCATTGCCCATCTCTTGGATTTTCCGATTTCTTAACCCAAAGATTGTTGGCTCTTCTTAAATGCATTATGAATATTGTTATTAAGAGAGGTTAACAAGATTGTTGTGAAAATGCATGAATTAAACACGATTATTAAAAATAATATGTATAAGATATTGTTGTTGGAGTATTAGCCTCATATGATAAAAGAGGAAGTAAACAAATTAAACATCGTGGTCCGGGCTTGACCATTGCTAGCTGTGGCCCAGACCGAGATTGATGAAGGTCAGGCTTGAGCTAGCTCATGTTAATTTGATTTTAAAGTCAATGTATGAATGGGTGTTCCGGGTTTAGGCTTGGGTATCATATTTCAAATTCAACCCATGTGCGGGGGAGGTTGGTGGAGGCAAAAACTATTGCGCATAGAAGAGTTCATTTGCGTTCATTCCTGTTGAAAAATCGAGGTAGTGCTAGCAAAACTCACCTCACACAATTGGGGTGCTAGTCATCAAGAGATATGAGATATCCACAAAGCCACCATTCTCATTACATCACCTCAGCATAATTGACTCAAAAACACTCACCTTGTAATGGTGTAGGGTGGGGTAGGATCAATCAGCTTGTGTCCAAAGTTTAGCAAAGCCCGTGTTGCCATCTATACCTAAGTGCCTTCATCGTCATTTTCAATAATGAGAGGAAAGGGTGGATAATAATTGTTCTTGGTGGAATGTATGTAAGATGTGTTAAATTTGGTGTGAATTCTATGTAATTCTAGTATTTTGCATTTGTGTATATGTTTCCAATTCAGCGATTGCATGCTATAAACTATAAAGTACATGTCATGCCTGACAAGCGGCAAGCCAAGCCAATGTCACCCAACTTGGGTGGCCGCAGCAGAGATGATATCCTCTGCGACATGAATATTTATGCCGGGGTTGGAGCCACCATTCATGTGGCTCCATGTGGTGACAGGTACTGACAAGGAGGGTGGGGCCCATACACTTTTGTCAGTACCTGATGTCACACGGAACCCCATGAATGATGGCTCCAGCCCCGGCGTAAATATTCATGTCACAGAGGATATCAACCCACCGCAGCATGACCTTCCCAATAGAGAGGGAATGGGTCAACAACATTTTGCTGTTATATGATGTTGACTGTTTCTCCTACAAATTGTGTGGGTCCCACTGTATGAAGCCGTTGTTTACTGATTAAAAAAAATGTTTCTATAAGACTCGGGCCAAACTCTACCCTAGCTGTGTGCCAAATGCTCCATTATATTCTATAGACAGCTATATGTTGTTTTCTTTTTATGCTTAAAGTTGTAGAAACTTATGTTGTCTTTGGCATGCGATCATGGACCGTGATATGAACTGCGATATGAAATTAGATCATGATCGAAGGGTAAATGTTGTGTTTGGTATGTAATTTAAGTTGTGATATATGAATCTTGATCATCTTTTAACCCCCTATCAGATTGAGTTGAAAAAGCTCGATCCAAATTTCACAATTTTGAATTGTCTAAGCTGGTGCTTAGTAGTCAAATCTCATTTGTGATAAATTGAGGGTAGTTTGGTCTTTTAACCTACAAACATAATCTTCATAATTGACCTCTTCATCTTATTCCCCTTCCTTCCATTGATCTTCTGAACCAATCAATCTCCATTTCACAGAGACAATTTATCTTACAATCTGTCTTCAGGTGATTGCATTGAGATTTATTTTCCCTAATTGATTTTTCAGTCGATGGAGAAAGGTCTTTTTGCAACCACTAATCCAGTCACCATTCCACTACTGAATTTAGGACCCGATCGGCTTATTGTTTTCTCTCTTTTTCTTCTTCTTCATCATCATCTTCTTCTTCTCTGAACTCAAGGGGTCAGCTCTATCCTCACCATAGATCCGGTCATCATCTCTATTTCACACTCTCCTTTGAACCACATCAACGCGAATACCCAAAATAGCTATTCAAAGGACTTATGAACTTTCATTTGGATTTTAAAACTCCATCGTATGGCCGATCCTTGCATTATCGTCGTTGTCTTCTCTGCCCAAGTGTTTAATATTCACCATTAGATAATAGATAAATAGATAATGTACGCTTTTGTCCTCAATATGAATCTATTGTTTCATCTCTTGGCAAAGAGGCTGAGGATTGATCTCAAACCCTGTCTAAGAGACATGGTCAATCTAATCACAATATCGTTATGATTATGATCTTACAATTTGATCAAACGATCATGATCCTAAGACCCCAAGATCTCATGCCAAAGATAACCTTAAGATAATGATTGCCGATGCCCACTAGCGTGGGTGGTAGTGGCATTGCACTCCAAGATAGAGGTCATAGGGTTGAATATTCCCAGCACTCCATAGTTCCTAGATACAATTTTATGCAAGTACAAAGATTGATAAAACTAGAAGAAGCTATGGTTGGATGACCATATTAGAGTGAGTTCTTATGTATATAGGAGGAGTGAGAGAGTGTTCCCACTTACCCTGCTACCCAATCTTTTTTCTGAATCTAGCAATGACTAAGGAAGTCTTTCTTCAAAATGACGAAAGAAGAAACCACTATGGAAGCCTCTCCAACTGAGGAAGAACCAATTGAGAGATAAATGCTTCTGCAACACACTAGAGAGTTGGAGGAACAAGATCAAACAGCTGAGAAGGAGATCCTCCATGAAGAGGTCCAATGGTTATCACTGGTAAACCAAGTGATAGCCACTGGCTGAATATTGTGAGATTATAAGCCTAAAGAACGTATGTTTCCTATTGTTCTTAGGCCTGTGCATGATAAACTAGTTAAGCCATCTCCTTTTATATATCATTTGAAAGACATGTGGAAGCTGAATTATGACTTTGAGATCCAGAAGGTCTCAAATAATACATTTTGTGGTGTCCTTTGAACAATGGTCCAATGCTGAAAGAATACTCCACGGGGTCAATGGCAACAGGATAATGAATTAGTTTTGGTCGATCTTTGGGATCAATCAAAACCGGCGAAAATGTGGGAGTTTGGTCCACAAGCCTTTTGGATCCAATCTTTAAATATCCCCTTTCACTATCACAATGGAATAATGGTGAAAGTGGTTGGGGACAAATTTGGTAAGTATTTATTATTGGCTAAAGAAGAGTCTGAAGTTGTCGAAGGGACATGCATACGATTAAGGGTGGCTATAAATGTATCTAAACCACTTATCATGTCTCTTTTATTGAGCCATAATGGCGAGGCAAGGAAGATGGTTCACATAAAGTATAAAGATCTGAAAGTTTTCTATTATTTTTTATGGAAAACTTGGGCATAATGACAAAAAATGTTTCGACTTAGTGTGTGCCATAGTGAAGGGAGAAAACATGATTAAACTGAAGGAAGAGAACATATATGGCCACGGCATGAGAGGTGAATCATCTCAATTGCAACCGGTAGTTAAGTGGTTGTTCAAGAAAGAAGGTAAGAAAAGGAAAATAGGCTTATCTTCGACCGGCAACGAAGAAGGAAATGTGTTAAGCATCGATCTCTATTCTTAGGTGAGACCAGTCAAAAAAGGACAGATCTCATATCATGGGCCCACCAAAGGTGGCGGAAATACTTTCAAATACAGTTAAAATTAATACCCCCCATTATGACGTTCCCAAAAGTCATAAAGAGAGCCCTAAAAGTCAAGAAGTGTTGAAGTTAATGCAAGAAAATATGGGAACAACCACTTCACAACTGACACCGAATATACACAAAGAAATAGTTAAAGAAGAGAATCTTACATATGGGGAGGATCTCGTCATGCAAGGCAATCAAGTGGCCTTAACTAAGGTACTAACATTAGGTGGGCTGAACGTCCCCGACTAGTTGGCGATGCATCCCAATATCCCACGTTAGTTGGTTATTCAGCATGCCTTATACAACCACTGTTCTCAACATATGACCTTGTCTTTTTACTCGAACCAAGTGGCTTCATCGTCATGGACAACACCATCTCCCAAAGAAAAATGGTGTTGATGTATATTGTCAATTCCATAATCTGTAAAATACATGGAGTGGTAGATTAGGCATGGCATGAGCACAGTGCATACTTTGAGTCATGTCTGTAATTATCAAGTGTTGGTTCCCAAGATGGAAGACGAGCTCCAAACACTTGAAGCGAAGGGTGATCCGTTTCCCAAAGTTGCCAAGGTCCAAAAGCTTGAAGACTCGAGATTCATCAAGCTCAAGAAAGGTTTGTGAAGGTATTTAACATGATAGACATAAGTTAAAGAACTTAAAAGACCTTTACATAATCGTATAGACCAATGAATGCCACCTACACATGACCCCAAGTGAGTGAGAGTAGGTTATAGGCAAAATGGCAGAAACTAGTGGAATCAGATTGATTCAAAGGGGGTCAGATCAATCCGCACTTATCGGATCAATCTGCTATTTATCGGATCGATCTGGTAAAGCTCGAGTGTCTCAGACTGAGATACTGGATCAATCCGAGGACGCCGGATGGATCCTAGTGGATCAATCCAACATAGCCGGATTGATCCAAAATCGTAGAAATTCAAAAAATATAACAGATTAGCATCTACGATTTTTTGACCGTTAGGGTAAATGTCATATCAAGGGTACATGACTGTGCTCGCCCCCTATAAGTATGAGAGAAGCTCAAGAGAGCTCCCTCACACATAAGAACACACCCACAACCAAAGAGAAGAATTTTTTGAGAAAGAGAGCAAGGCATTTACACCTCCTAACTACCAAAGGCTCCATTTATGTGCATGTATTGAAGATCAAGAGTCATTCAAGTGTTTCCCCAACACTCTATAACTGAAGAACAATAAGAGGAAAGCAAGGAGAAGCAAATAGAAGCTCCAAGAAGCAAATAGACACTCTTGGAAGCTTGGTGGATTTGATTGACACATTAGCTCAACATAAGAGCAACCACCTACATGAGTATCAAGCAATACAAAAGCCTTAAGAGGTAATCTGTATTGATCTTTACATAATTTGACCATTTAGCATGCTCCAGAGACACTAGGTGTAGACCACACCCGCCGGAGACACCGGGTGTAAACCATAGCACTATGGCCGGAGACACTGGTAATGTAGACCAATACCCATCGGAAACATCGAATATAAACCTCTCTCGTCGGAGACATCGGGAGTAGAACTTGCCTTGCAAGTAGTTAGGTTTTATATTTTAACCTCGATCATAATGTAATTCAATCTTAATAAAATTTGATAGTTCGGTAATGAGCTTTAAGAGTGGATATAGGCCTAAGAGCTGAACCACTATAAATATTGTGTTGTGTGTTTGCTTGTGGTGTGAATTGTCTCTTCTCTCTGTATTTGCGTGGCATGTTTATCATTTCATACATGATCTTCCACATTTGCAATTAAGAAAATCATAAAGTAAGAGAAAGATCAATATTACAAATTACCATTACATTGCACTTAAGTCTATCATAATTGAAACATATGTATAGGTGCATTAAATTCCAAGTATCTTGACAAACATCTTAAATTGGAATTTAAAATTAAGTG
Organism: Platanus orientalis; assembly: GCA_025762735.1. Taxonomy (NCBI): domain Eukaryota; kingdom Viridiplantae; phylum Streptophyta; class Magnoliopsida; order Proteales; family Platanaceae; genus Platanus; species Platanus orientalis. Next base: position 15,972,769 of record JAOXJP010000006.1, on the reverse strand, counting down.
GGGTTACTTGAAAAGAAATTTAGATATCCTATTCCCCCCCTATAAGATAAAACTGGATTTTCAAATGGGACATCTCAAATCATGGCACAAAGAATGGAGTCCGGAAAGCCAAGGCTACGAGATTCATAATTTTCATGATTCCAGTGGCGATGTTGCGTCTAAATACAATCTCACATCCAAAGTAGGACATAAGGAACTATTAGAAGGAGAATAAGCTAACACAAAGATACAATCAAAACCAATGGAACTTCTACCCCTTGTTAGAGGCTCAAAAATGGAAATCATCACCACTACGAACCAATGTCTAGATAGAACTATACAAACTGACAACGAAAGCTCCAAAAGGACAAGGGACAAGGAAAATTTCAGCATTATAGAGGAATATCACATAATTGAAAAGCGGCGCTATCTATCCACTCGAATGAAGTATCCATAAACCTTAACTTTCAATACACTAATAATAACACAATGATGCTTATCCAGTAAAGGATTAAGCGAACTGTTTGAATTTTGAAAAATAAGAACAAAATTTGGCCTTGTCAATAAGGAAAACCCGATACACCCCATATCAGATTGTAGGTCTCACAGAGGGCTTACCTTAGACTGTATGGGTGATAACTCGCGGTCTCAAGATGTTGAAATGAGCACACAACCGAGTAAGTGGGTTCGCATGGCTATCCCGCAACAGCCATGTCGGGAGCCATGAGCATATTAGCTTAAAACTGTCAGGGGATTGGGAACCCCTCGACAGTTCACACAATAAATGAGCTATGACGTTCCCAAAATCCCAAATATTTTTTTAAAAAATAAAATGTTATGTTATTTCAACCGTGGCAAAGCTTAAAATAGCAAATGACTACCACTTCACGGGAGTGGATTCTAATGGTTTATCAGAGGGATTATTACTCATATGAAAACCATATCTATCCATGAAAATAATCGATAAATCGACAAATTGGATAATTGGAGAAATATCACATCCTACCTTAGGCCCCAGGTGGAAAATTATGTGTGTATGAGGAATCCAACTCCTATCTCCGAGAGAGTAGATGGAATGGTTTCATATCCTTGGTGTCAAGTCTCAATTCTGCAACCTTATGCATTGAAGACTATAACTGCGTATAGGATTACTCATGCAAAATGAAAGGTCATATGCTCTCAAGAGCCTAAGTGGCTTTCGGGAAGAAAATTTTGAATGAATGCCACCTCATGGACATCAGATTTAAAGGTCCTAGATTTACATGGTCTCAAAATGACTTGCTCATAGAAGAAATATTAGACAGAGTGGCAGCGAAATTCAATGGATGATCAAGTTTAACAATGCATGTGTGGAGCATCTTATAAACCCTAGATTAACCCATCTTCTAATCATTTTAACTCTTCATTCAAGAGATAAATGGAAACCCATACCATTCTGTTTTGAATGGATGTGGACCTCACATTTTCAATGCCAATCAATCATAGACAAGAGCTGGAAAATGGAGGAGGGACTAGTACATCCTTCAGAATCCTTACCAAGATGAAGAAGCTCATCCCAGTTTTAAAATCATAGAATAAAGATATGTTTGGTCGGGTGCAATCAAGAATTATGAGCCTAACTAGGCATGTTGCTTTCTTAAAAGGTCTTCAAATGGGCGATCCAAGAAGAAGGAGAATCCCATTTCTGCTCAAACTAATGGATGATATCTGCCAAAGGGAAAAGATGATGTTGGCTCAAAAATCTAGGATCAACTGGCTTCGATGGGGAGATAAGAACTCCAGTTTCTTCTTTCTCTCCACTCTTCCTAGAGGAGCTTTCAATAGGATTTCAAGAATCCATGACAATAATGAAATAATCTATGTGGTGGAAGAGGCAGTACAAGAGAAAGTTATAACGCATTTCAAAAATCTCTTCTCTTTGTCTAACCATCACGAATATCAAATTGGCCAAGTTGTGGAAATAGTTAGTAGGAGACTATTTGACAAGTCTATAAGCTATCTTGATGCTCTATTTTTCGGATGACGAGATTTAGAAGGCTCTTTTGACATGGGACAATTCAAATCTCTTGATCTTGATGGATTCCCTACGAGGTTTTACTAAAGATACTAGGATATTGTCGGCAATGATTTCCTGTCCTATGCTCACGAGTTTTTTTTTTGAAAACAAGATCTCCCTAAATAAGATTAGCCATACATTATTAGTTTTAATCTCAAAAATAAAGAACCCAAAGAGAATTGAATAGTGTAGGTCATTCAACTCATGTAATGTGATATATAAGGTCATTGCTAAAATATTGGCAAATCTCTTGAAACAAGTGATGGAGGAAATCATATCTCCACAGCAAAATGAGTTCGTCAAAGGAAGACTCATCTCTGATAACATCCTGATAGCTCATGAAATGTTCCATCATCTTCGAAGGAACTCATCAAAATAATAGACAATGGCCATTAAGATTGACATGAACAAGGCATATAATTGAATCAAATGGAAATATCTGCTAGAAGTCATGGGTAAAATGGGATTCAGTCCAAAATGGACAAGGTGGATTAAAATGTGCATCCAGTCTGTTTCCTTCAACATCTTAATCAATGGGTCCCTCACTAGTAAATTCCTCCCTTCCAGAGGATTGAGACAATGTGATCCTCTTACCCCCTAACTATTTATTATGTGCTCGGAAGGTTTCTCAAGTTTCTTATTATTCCATGAATGGTGGGGTTTATTGCAAGGAGTCAAAATCTGCCAAAAAAATTTCACCATTTCTCATTTATTATTTGCAAATGGTTGTCTAATCTTTTGCAAGATTAATGTTATCCAGGCTCACCTGATAAAAAATTGTCTAAGTCTATATCAACAAGCCTTGGGTCAGATGGCTAACCTAGACAAATCAGAAATTTCTTTCTGCCACAAATCAAAAGAAGATGATAAAACAACTATTGCATCATCCCTAAGCATCTAGCTAAACAACTCTCAGTCAAAATACTTGGGAGATCAAAAAAAGATTTGTTTAAATTCCTGGAAGGTAGGGTTGGTGAGAGGATCTAAAGTTGGAAAGCCCAAACATTGTCCATTGTAAGAAAATAAATTCTTCTAAAAGCGGTGATAGTTGCAATCCTCGATTATGTCATGCCTTGCTTTTTGCTCCCAAAATCTATTTGTCACCAAATCGATAAGATGCAACGAGACTTCTGGTGAAACAATAGTAGGAATGAAAAGAAAATTCATTAGACGAGTTTGTCAAATATAAAGAAGACTAAACGTGGTGACGGATTGGATTTAGAGACCTCCACCTAGTAAACTTAGCATGTTTGAATAAGCAAGGTTGGAGATTATTAAAGAACCCGGGCTCCCTTTAGGCAAAGTTAGCAAATTCAATCTATTTTCCAAAACGTTCCTTTTTATAAGTGAAGGCAAGGCAAGGGGATCTCATGGGGCTGACAAAGTGTGTTGAAAGGTTGCTATCTGCTAGAGAAGAGTATATGTAAGGTAGTGGGATATGTGAAATCAACCAATATATGGAAATACCCTTGGATTCCAATCATTCCTTCAAGGAAACTAACCTCAGGTAAGCCGCTAGATTACCAAATTGAGATGGTGAGGATCTCATTGAAAAACAATATATGTCATGGGCCCTAACTCCTATCTTATTAATGATATCTGAAGAGGAAAGAGAGATAATCCTTAAGATTAAATTGGTGGTTGTTACACCTAGACTAATGATCCAACTTAATGAACAAAAAATCTAAGGTAGCTTTACTTGCAAGTATACAAGTGTTGTAGTACTGAACAAGGTCGAATCCACAGGGATTGACTTGTGCAATAA
>JAOXJP010000006.1:15952293-15968869 GCA_025762735.1 Platanus orientalis | reverse complement strand
CTAACTCTATACTCTTACCTGTTAAGGTTCCTATGTTCCAAGTTGCTAAACGAATCCTACTCTCTTGGACTAACTTCAGTGTGGGGGAGGCAATGATCATATTAGGATTACCTTTTGGATTACCAATATCCTGCATATGCGAATTAGGAGGAAAGCAAACAGAGAACGATGGCGAAGACAATTTATAAATTGTGTTGAAAGGTCCAACAGCAAAGAATGAGTTTCATGTGTATCTCAGATCATATATTAGGAATTTCTTGGGTTTCAACAGAAAAAGGTTCTGTTTAAGGCAGTTGTAGGATAAGAAGGTTGGGTTTTATGTCTATAAAGGTCTGGATGGTAAGGTTTCAGGTCCTAGTATTAACCGCAAGGCCTGAGTTAAATTTCTCTTGGCTCTTACAGGGGAATCAACAACAAAGATGGGTTGGATTGGTTGCTGATTGTGGGGCTTAGGAACACCATTGCAGAAAAGAATACAAAAGAAGAAGAGGAGAAAAAGAGAAGAAGAAGAAGAAGAAAGAAGATTATACGTACTTGTGTGTGGAGTAATCCCTATTCCATGATTCTAGTTAATCCCTACCTAGTTTCCAAGCCAAGCACAAAACTTGATAAGCGAAAATCCACCACTTGTGGAAGCAAGCCATAATTTTATTCATCATCAGTCATGATCAATTACAATGAGGGAAACCCTTATTTACCTCTCCTTTTTCCAAAACCCCAAATCAATTGAATACCCCATCTTTCCCCTTTTAAAACCTATTACAAAACCTTCTTCAAAATTGTACCCTAAACAAAAATTAAAATGACTTCTATATTCTAGATTCTAATAATTCATAAAATACTAACTAAAACAGTAAAATTAAACCCAACAAAGGACTCTAATACTAATTAAAGACACCATATGACTCCAAAGCTTGTCCATGAATCCTTCACGTGCCTCCATGCGTGGACCACATAATCTTTCATGTCTGCATAACTGGCTGAACTACCCACCAATGATTTTAGAACCCAGTTGGATAGGAATCAACCGGAACCTGGCTTTGATACCAAAATTGATGCAAGACAATGAGGCTATGATATGATTATTTAATAAATAATCTATTGTAAAAAAAAAATAACAGAAAAATAAATAGAGAAAGAAATACGAGTCACACCAATGGCTTCCTAGGAGTCTCACCTAGGGTTAAAAGCATCACACTAGAGAAAAAAAAACAATTTTAGCCTTGAATTCATCAATAATCATCATTTTTCATTAATAAAATTTTAGTTTACAACCATATATATAGACTTTACATGCCAATCTTTCCAAATCCCACTCTAACTAGACTTCCTAAAAAAATATTACTCTAAAATAAATAAATCCCGTCATAAAGTAGTACTCTGCTAGTATTTTGGTCATAACTTTCCTAAATTACATTGGATTCTCAAGATCTTGGTCTTGTTGAAAAGGTAATTGAATAACCTTTTAAATGGCACCAAAATATCCCAAATGGGTATGTTTTGACCTCCCAAATAGTGCCCAAAGAAAAGTGATGGAAATAGTTCTTTCACTATTTTTAAAATTAAATAAACCTAATATCTTTGGAAATAAATAAAAACCCTTAAACTGACTGACAAGAAATTAACATAAAGTTGACCAAATAAAAAAACTTTAGACCCAAAATTTCTAAAATACCCTTGCACAAACCCATCAAATTTGAATATGGGCTCTTTCTTGTTCCACATCATTTTGCCAACTACCAGCAATTAAAAGAATAATATGATGCAAGGCTCTACACTGGTGTCTTATTTGGCCTCTGCAATGACAAATTGTTTGAGGTCAAGTTCATGTGTTACAGCTATGTTCTATTCATAGGATAGATCATTTTGGATGGCCACGTAACAAATTATGGCCATTTTAAACTTTTCTGTTATTTAATCTGTCTCACTAGAAAAGAATTAAAAAGTGACAATGCGTGTCTGGAGAGACAAAATTGTTTTTAGAAATGCTTCATGAAACTGTTGATGCATTCTTGTCTCAGATGTAGTGTACTTCTGTTCAAAAGTATGTAGTATGTTTTTGCTAATCTTTTCTTTTTTCTGATGGTTTCTGCATATTTACTTTTTTTGGGTAGAATTTCTGCATATTTACTAGAAACTGTTCTTTGTATTATTTTGTACTATTTTTGTCATCCACTAATATTACATCATTCATCTTACAAGTTTATAATTGTTGTGAGTTCTGCAACCAAAGTAATGTAGGCACTATCTAATTATATTATTATTATTTGTAGGAAAAAGACCGAGGGATTTGCTAAACCCAAAGGCAGTAAAGTACATGCAGTCAGTCTTTTCGATTAAAGATACGATTAGCAAGAAGGAATCCCGTGAGATCAGTGCTCTTTGTGGTGTCACAGTCACACAGGTTGTTGCTTTCTCACATTGAGTTCTATCTATTGCCTGGTTTATGCTCTGGCACTTTACTGAATATATTCACTGATGCTGGTAGAGCTTTTTCCACACTTAGTCGGGGATAGACATACGTTTTATGCTTTATACCTGTCGTTGAGTTTCATGCATCTCACTTTTTTCCCCTTATCCTGTGACATCTTGCGTAACGAAGACTTCCTTACATGTCTGGAAGGAGCTAACTCTGGAAATTACAGTGAATACTCTTGCTACACATGTAGCTCAATTATCTCAAAGGATGTTAACTGTATCAGTAACATGTGAACATGTCTCTCATATTGGATATTTGGATCATGGTGTTGTCCTTGAGTACACCCTTCTTATTGAGATATTCCATTCTGCCTTTAAAGATAGAACTTTTGGTTTTGCCTCTGGGATGCATCTCTTCTTCAACTGGGAAGACGTCCTAAGAGTCTGTTTGCAAATTTGGATAAATAGATTGCTGACAAGTTAGAACTGTATTTTATTAATGTACAGGTCCGAGAGTTCTTTGCTGGTCAGCGTTCAAGAGTGAGGAAGCTTGTCCGATTGTCAAAGGAGAAGGCGGGTAAATCTATTGCATGCAAGCCATCTCAGGATGGGTGCTCCACCAGCTCTGATCCTGCCACGCCTATTGATCATGTTTCTTCAATTTCTGTGGACCCGAAGACTGTTGAAGAAGTCCCTTCTTGCTTGTCACAGGAGGAAACTATACCTGGCATAGACCACTCTGATAACATTTTCCTTGAAAATATTTTCAATTTGATGAGGAAAGAAGAAACATTCTCTGGGCAGGTGAAGCTGATGGAATGGATCCTGCAGATACAGAATTCTTCAGTATTAAATTGGTACTCACTATGGCAATTTCCTGACCTGGGGAAATTAATGATGTAATGTAGTTTCTTAGCCTGACATAGCCATTATCTGATTTATTTTTCAGGTTTTTAACAAAAGGTGGTTTAATGATTTTAGCAACATGGTTGAGCCAAGCAGCTCTGGAAGAACAAACAACTGTTCTTCTTATAATTCTTAAGGTCTATATATATTGCTTGGTATTGATTCACTATATGCTTCATCTAATATAAACCTTATACTACATTGTAATGTTTATTATGTAGGTTCTTTGTCACCTGCCACTACATAAAGCTTTGCCGGTACATATGTCTGCTATATTGCAAACTGTTAATAAATTGCGGTTTTACCGGACATCAGGTGTAGTTTTGCTGTTATTATTATTTTTATCTTGTGTTTTCTATTTTAACTCTCCCTCTCATCATATTTAAAAAAATGTGTATAAATTATTCTCTACACTGTTGTTGAGGATTCCATGAGGTAACCAATAAATCCATTTACATTGTTGTTGTTTATAGGGACTAGAGTGTTGTTACTTGGATTGCTACTGTTAGCTTTTTGCCCCTATAATTACAATTCGCAATAAAACAAGAATTGTAGCCTGCTAGGAGATTTCAGCCATCATGGATGCATATACTGCATGTGCAAAACACTTACCATCAATTTTCTTTATTTGAGTTATAGAAGAGAATTTAGAAGAATAAAATTGAAGTTGCCTTGGGAAAAGTTACTCCCTATTTACGAAAGTGCTGAGCCATTTATATGTATGTATGTATATATATTTAGGGTGCTTCTATTTACACCACACAAATTTCTAAACCCACCTCACTTATTTTTTTTGTTTTTCCTTTTATACCCCTTCCTCAACTCCCTCCCTTACCTAAAAAATGCCTCCCCTCCTTCTCTCTCAAACCCCCACCCCTCTCTCCGATGCTGGCGGCAACCCGCCCCCTTCCTCTCTCTCTTCCTCCCTCCCTCTCCCACACCACCTCTCTCTCTTTCCCTCTCTCTCCCTCTTTTTCTCTTCCTCTCTCTTCCTCCCTCCCTCTCCCGCACCACCTCTCTCTCTCTCTCTCTCTCCCCCTCTTCCTCCTTCTTTCTCTCCCTCTCTCTCCCTCCCTCCCTCCCTCTCCCTCTCCCTCTCCTTCCGAACGGAGGGACCTCGTTCGGACGGTTGCCGCTGCCGGGAAAAAAATAAAAAGAGATGGAGAGGGAGAGGGAGGGAGAGAGAGAGAGAGAGAGGAGGGGGTGCCAGAGGGGGCACTGAAACCACCGGAGGAGGCGTCGCAGCTGCCAGTGCGGAGTGGAGGTGTGGCAGGGAGGGGTATTTTAGGTAGGAGAGGGATTAGGGGAGGGGGTATAAAAGGAAAAAAAATGAGGGTGAGGGGTGGTTAGAAATTTTATCAGTGCAAGTAGCAGCTCCCTATATATATATATATATACACACATACATACACTTCAGCCTTTGAGGTTGATGATATATTTTTTTTCAGGTCTTGAAAGGTCCTAGTAACTATGGACTTCAAGAACGATAAACAGTAGGAAACCGAATTGAGCATTTGTAATTCCTTTTAAAATGTGAAGGGAATCTCAAAAGGGTTAGTAACTTTGTGCTACTTGGAATAGTGCCAACCAACTCAACTCAGCAAAGCCTTATCTCAACTACTTTTGGTAGACTACACGAATCCTGTTCTGCCATTTCACTCTTATCTGGGGCCATATTTGTTGTTAAATCGCAATCCCTTGAATCTTTTTCTCACTACTTCAACCCAAGTCCCATTTGGGCTTCCCCTTGTTCTCTTAAAGTCTTAAATTTGCACCACATCATTACTTCTCACTGGTGCAGTCATCGGTTTGATAATAATTATTATTATTCTTGTCACATTGTGGTTGTTTTTATTGTTATTACTATAGTAGTTGTTATTACAATTATTTATTATTTTGCCAACTGCTATTATGCTAAATGGGTCCTAACTCTATGAACTGAGTTTTGCACTCTTGGCTGAGGCTGTGCATCAGGGAAAATGCCTTTATTCTGGTGATTGAATTTGGAATATAAAACTCGATTTCTTTTGAACTCAATTAGGGGTGTGTGCCATCTGCAATTAATTGAGCTGTAAAATCCATAAGTAGAACTCTTTAATGGTGCAACTATTAGTTGGTTTATGAAATTTAATGTAAAGAACATGGTAAACTTTTTCTTTTTCTCCAATCATTTAGAAAAGGTAAAGAGAAAGATTAAATCAAAGGAAAAAAGGAAGTGGGTGGTAGCTTCCTTCTCAATGATTACCTGGTTAAACCTTGTTTGGCTAATGATAAAAAAGGGTGAACTATGAAACAGTCAGCAGAAACATTGTTCACTGGTCATAAGGAATGATCTTGTGGATGAAACCAAGGGTTACAAAATCTTTGATTTGAGAATATCAGTGTAGTTCTTTTTATTGAAGAATCCCACTTGAATGTACTGTACTGATAAAAATATCTTATGTCTGGAAGAAAAAATTGTTTTTGCTATAGCTGAACTGCATTTTCCCAGCTCTCATCACGACCTTTTGAAACTCATTTGAAGATCAGACATATCAAGTAGGGCAAGGGTTCTGTTATCAAGATGGAGCAAACTATTTGTTAAAAGCCAAGTTCTGAAGAAGCCTGCTTCTGTGAAATCCCCCAATGATGCACAGAAAGAGATAATCCAAAAGCAGAGGCATGTTCTTCATCTTTTATACTCAAAAGTGTCCTTACATATCAATTTCTCATAACCTCACTTATGTCATGTGCAGGATTGGTGAAATGCTTGGTGATGAGTCTTGGCAGTCAAAGGCTGATATTCCTGTAAGTGCTTTACAGAAATCAAGTGGTTCCTGCAGCCTACAATTTTATTCTGTGAAAGTTTATTTGAATTCTTTTCGTGCAGGAGATTCTTGCTCTCACTTTTGAAAGTTCAGAAAATTGCAGGTATGAATTCTATTAGTATTCTAAGGATTCTAAAGATTCTGTTGTAGTTGAAGATATTCCCATGGTTATAGCTTTACTTGTTCAGGAAATCAGAACCTCCAGAGACACTGAAGCTGCTTCCTGCATCTACAGATGATATGAACAGGAAGTTCACTCGAAGTGTATCTTCTCTTCGTATCCCTATTACTTTTCTGTTTTTTATTTTCCTTTAACAATAAATTTTGGGCCCCATCAAGAAAGAGAATTAGAATGCAAATTACAGATATTAAGGAGTGAATAAGGTGATTAATTCACTCCCTAATGAGGGCCTCTTCCGCAAGGGACTCATACCCTTTGCACCGCCTCACCCAAAAAATGATCTTCTCTTTAACCCTTTTATAGACCTTGAAAGATGGTTCTGTGTAGTCATTTAACACCCTGTTGTGCAAAAATAGATAAATAATGATAATAACAAGTAAGAAAAGAAAAGCAATGGAAATCCAGAAGTGTCACACCAAAACACATTGGAGTGTTGGAAATCAGCGTGTCCCACATGATTTACTTCACCCTATTAGAAGAAACATTGCAAACATAGGTTGGAAGCAAATCATCCATTGCTTTTAAAATATTTGGTGGAACTTGGAGTTCATTTCCTTATCTAGTTACAGAAACTAGAGAACGCAGAAAAGTTTTACTAGTAGAACAGCCGGGCCAGAAAACAGGTGGCAGAAGCCTGCAGGGTACGAGGGCAGTACAGCAAGGCCGTCCAATGTCAACTGATGATATCCAGAAAGCAAAAATGCGTGCAATATTTATGCAGAGCAAGTATGGCAAGACTGGTTCATCTTCTAATGAAGGCCACCAACAGAAGACTGAAGATCCAATCAAATCTTCTGCTTCTCGGATAAGCAATTTAGCTTTAGAATCTAAAACACTTGTTAGGCCAAGAATTGAGGAAGACATTAAAACTGCAGTACCTGTCTCAAAAACTTCTTCCACTCTGTCAGAAGCTCTTATCGATCCAAAGCTGAGCACAGACCACCAGGAATCCTCATGGGAGAAGTTTAAGAGGGATCAACTCTCATGGCAGACACCGCCAGGTACATTTGCTTTATTTTTTTCTTTTTTGGATGGTTCTATTGTTTGTCAAATAATTTTTGCTATTTCACATTTGGAAATTGAAAGATATTTGAAGAAAAATATTTTTCAAGTATTATATTAGTATTTCCATGGATAACCTTTGAGAGCATTTCCAATGTTTTTACTTGTTTTCTTCTTTTACATGTAGTTTGAACTTAATACCTGAACTCCTTTTTGGTAAATTTTTTTAACTTGGATCAAGTTGTGAAATATTTTCAGTGACACCCTTTCTTTTTTGGGTGGATAATGATTTTCCAATTCTCAGAAACTTGACATCGTTTTGTTTCCCTAATGGGTTAATGTGTTGATATGTCTCCCAATATTTCTTTGAAAATAAGGAACTGGGAGGTATACCTGGGTCACATCTGCATAATTGACCAACCTGGTCACCCTTGTTAGACACGAACTATTGATTGTAACCACCCAATCTGTGGGTTCCTGTGTACTGCATCCAGAATTTCTTTTTACCATGAAATGAAAGTGATTCATTTAATATAGATTCATCCCATCTGGTCAATTTATATTTGTATACAGATCTACTTAACCATCTGATCAGGTCAGTTTTTTGTGCAAGAGATTTTTAGATTGTAACAATTGATTGCGAAGGTCAGACTCTTTTGCATTTATGGCATGTGGGTATACATCACAGATTGAACAGAGGATGAAGTAGGAGCTCTGAGCATCGTGACCCCAGTTCTCCTCGTGAAACCGAACGTGCTGATAATAATATCAAGATTGAACAACCCTCCAAGCAAATATTTCTTAAAAGGATCATCCTTAAACATTGGAAAATAATGTTGTCTTGTATCAGTCTATCAAGTAGACAAAGAATGACAATTTACATTCGAATAATCTGGTGAAGCTTCTCCAGAGGATCCTCTGCAGAGTCATTCAGGATGCAAAGCACATTCCTGCCGGGGTACTTAAGTCATTACACAATGTAATGGAGGGTGTTTTGGAAATTACGTTGCCTTGTGTAATGACCAGAGTACCTCCTGTAATGCTTCGAATATCCCTTAGGAGGATACGACAAGGTTTTACATGGGAGAACAAGTTCTTACAGAAGATCCGTTGTAAATTCTGCCATGGTTTTACTTTGTTGGGCTATTATTCATATGATGTTTGGTGGGGCCAAATGCTCTCTCTTCTGCTGGGTGGGGTAAATTGGTTGAGTTGGTTATTGTGCCTTTGGTAACCTTCCAAGGAATGCGATCTCTTCTTTCTATCATTCTTTCTTCCTTTTTTCTTCTCTTGGGTTCTCTTCCAAAGAAAGAGAAAAAGAGTAGAATGCATTCTTTGGAAGGTTTCCAAATGCCTCCCTTTAACAGAATGTGCAGCTTCAGTTGAATTAAGTTCTCTCACTTCTTAATCTGGCTTAACTACATGAATCGTTTGGCTAATACTGTAAATCAGGGATGCTCGTAAGGGACAATCGGAGGATCATTAAATGGAATCACACACCCATTTTCATGTAAATTTTACATATTAGTTAAAGTAAAAAACCTGCCCTCAAGTAGGATCCTTCAGTCTAATAAAGTTTGTGAATGCTGATACTTGATGCACAGAGCTGGGCTCAAAGCCCGTCCCCTAGTCTACTAGTGTTAACCTCCTTGCCTATCCAGGAAAAAAAGAAGAAGATAAAGGTGGATAAGTGTAAGTTTGTGGAGTTGACTGTCGATAAGTTGGAGATGCAATTTTGGCTTCTGTATTGGTGTTTGTCTCATTCTCTAGTTTTTGTTCTATTATAAATCGCTGGGTGTTTTTTCTGTTCTGCTTTGGAGATGTAATTAAAAATAAATAAATAAAGGACGACTGTGCAACTCTGAAATGGGTCTTACTGATCAGTCTACATGCATTTTTTGCGGTTCTGTGTTGGTGCTCTTGTGTTTTTGATTCTTGTTTCTTTTCTTCTCTTTTGACTAATCTCTATTGTCCAAAGCGGAATTTTAAATTATATTCTCTGAGGTTCCAGCCTTTTGTGTCCCTATTCTCTTTCTGCAGAGATGATCATCAACAGTTCGTGGAGAATCGGCACAGGAGAGAAGAGCAAAGAAATTGAAGTTCAGGTAGAGAGGATAAGACGGGAGAAGGAAATTTTCTACCATTATAATCAAGACATCCCACCCAATCCGAAGGAACCATGGGACCTAGAGATGGGCTACGATGACACCCTGACCCCAGTAATCCCAACTGAGCAGCCCCCGGATGCTGATGTTACAGAGCTATTGGCCTCACCAGATGACAATAAAAACACTGCGGACACTTCTGCAACCACTACTGCAACTATAGTTAGTAAGGAGTGTGAGCCTGAACATGATCTCGAGTTGCTAACTGTGCTGTTAAAGAATCCAGAACTGGTTTTTGCCTTGACCTCAGGCCAAGGTGGTAGCTTATCGAGTGCAGAGACAGTGAGGCTGCTCGATATGATCAAGGCTAGTGAGATTGGCTTACCCGGGATTTCAAACGGGCTTGGTGGAAAAGCTGGTAAGGTGGAAGTGACGTCTCTTCCGTCGCCAACGCCTCCATCTGATCACGTAATGGTGTGATTTCAATTCATTCAAGGACCTACTGTATTCTTTAGCACACCTGCATGGGATTGTATCCATGATCTATCACTCATTTTGACAGAGGAAATCCGAAAATCAGTCCAGAGAAAGTTCATGTCTGATGCTTAAAACTTGTTAATTTTGGCATGGGAGACTACATTGGTGGGAATACACTGACTGGAAGGGCCTTGCCCCTTGAACAGTAGGCTACCTTCTCTACACCCATGACAATGAATATGGTGCCATGCAACAAAGTATAACCCAACAGTCAATGGGTTCTTTCTAGTAGATCTCCCATGCCAGAAAAATGGCATCTGCTCTGCCAAGTCTTTCTGGAAAAGAATCAAACATATGGCAAGCCCACTCAGTGGCTGCATATATTTGAAGAAATAAATGGATGGATTCAATAAAATTGGATGCCAATCTCCTGCAAGTGTGTGCCATAGTTTACCATTCTCCACTCCTCTGTTTTGGGTCCCTTTTAACTGGAGGTTTAATTTTGCAGAGCGGATGGAGATCTGAAGTCAGTAATGTTCCTTTTCTGGAGCCTGTTTCAGCAGCTTACAGTGATGCCGCTGCTTTTCCGGCAGCTACTGCCACCATCCCATTACTGGAAAAGCGTCCTGGTTCAATGCAGCCTCAACTTCCAATTACAAATTTCACGTCGCCACAATTGCCAACTGCCGCAACTCCATTGTCCCAACAACTTGCGGCAGCATTGCAGCTTCAGTCATCACCGCAGCCGAACCCGGCTGCCGTATTGCCGGAGAGACAATTTCCCGCTGTAACTCCCTCTGTAAACCAACATCCTCCCACCTCCCTGCAGAGCTTTCCCATGGCAGGCCCTCCCCCACTGCGGCCAGAAACGTTAGGTAGTAGACCAATGCACAATTTGAAGCCTGTGACCGTATCAATAGTGTTGAACCCCCCAAGGGAGAGGCCACCCATGACATTACCTCCATTGCCAGCTTTGTTGCCAACTCCACCGAGGCCACAGCCGCCTCTGTTGCCGGAGCCTCCACACTTTCCAGCTGTATACCCGACATGGCCGCTCAATGCAGCCGGAAATCAGGGCCCTGTGTCTGATTCCAGGAGTGTTAGGCAGGTTTCTGCAACAAATCCCCATTCCCAAGTTAACCAAAACAATTATAATCTATTTCCGGGGGGACTCTTGCAGCCTCCATTGCTGCCAGTTCCTCGAGAGAATGAGTTTGTGGGTGAGCCAGAGCTTGAGATGTGGAGTCCAGAGAATAGTCCAGTGAGGTCCCCGGAGTATCAATCTGGACGGAACTTCCCAGAACCCAGAAGGGATTATGGCCGGAATTATAGACCTGACTGGTCGAGGCACCGGAATTCCGGGAACCGGGGACATAGGCATGGTAGTAGAAGGTGGCGTGATCGAAGAAGGCACTGAGTCTTTGTATATTATTTCCCTGCGTGAGCCATGATTGTGCCCATAGGATCCTCTAATGACAAGAGTAGAGCTATGTATAGTTTACGTATTAGATCCAAACGGGCAGCGATCGGTGGAGAATCGGAGGTTCAGAACATTAATGGTGAGAATTTACCGTCAGGAATTGCGACGGAGAGGCAGTTCTATTTATTCTTTTCGTTTTTGGACCGGCGATATTGCGACGAAGTGATATGCATCCATGTCGTTTCAAGTTGTTACAAAAGTATTTGACTAAAAAGCCCTCGTTAATGCAATCCTGTGGGAAATTTTTTTTAATGGGGATATAAATTCTGAGAACTTGCGAGTATCTCTTGTGCTTGGCACTGTAACTAGATCTTCCCGATAGTGCCCAACCTTGGTCTGTCTTTGGGTATGGTTTGGAGTTCTAGGCCATTTCATGCATTGGCGTGGCCCATGTAATGCGCTTTCTGCCATGAAGGACTTTGGTCGAGCCCACTGATAACTTTGTTTAAAACCTTTTGCAAATTGATACCCAGGTAGCTAAAGGAGCATATGCAGTAACTTCGACATTATTGGCCAATTGAGACCTATATAATGAATCCACTACCTTTATGGGCCCACTTGAGACCATTTACATCCACATGATCCTAATGAATTGGGTAGCAAGAAATTAGAATAGCAAATATTTAATTCTCAGTCTAAAGGAGTTCTAATTTCAATTTCACAAATAATGACCAAAGTCAGATTTGCAAACAACCACAACAATGAAAAAAGACCATTACATCTGTATTTGAATTTCGTACAAAGAGTAGGCAGGTCAACGTGCCGAGTTGAGCCGAGCTTTGTGCATCTCATCTCGAGCTCATCACACAAGGATTGAGCTCAGATAGGCCTAAAGTGCTGAGCTTAGGCTTGACTCATTAAGGTGAGTTCAAACTCAAGTTTACTGCTTTAGGCCTTAATTTTAAAGCCCAATAGCCTCTAAAACCTAAAATATAGCTGGTTGAAACAGGCCCAGCAGCCCATATTATAAAACAAGCTACATCTATATGGCTCATGTAAAAATATATTTAATGTTTAAACATATAATATAATAAGCTATATCTATAAGTATGATAAACATATATAATATCATTGAGCCAAGCTTTAGCAGGCTGAGCCAAGTGCAGTTCAACTCATCCTCACTGACCTAAATGAGCTCAATTGGAGACTCAAGCTCAACTTTAGTCGAGTCTCATGGGGTTTGGCTTGAATGGGGAGATCATAATACAAAATTCTTCCATATCATTACTCTTAGGCTCCATTTGTTTGCCCGGATTTGGGCCAAATCCAGTATGGGATTCCATTGATTAGATGGTTTCCTCGCATCTGGTTGGCCGGATTAGAAACCTATCAATATTTGTGCAAATCCAACATAATCCAATCCTTTTGTATGTCATCAATTCCTCTTTTCCATCTCAGAAGGTCGGATTTGTGATCAAATCCTGTGTTACCTCCTTTCTATTGTGCTAGCCATTGATCTCTAGTGGATTCTACTAGATTTGTTTTCTATTTCTTATCAATAAAATGACAAATGGAATTGTTGTATCGTTTTCTGTTTCATTTCTAATCCTTTCCAAATCCATATGCCTTTTTGGATTCTATTCTTTTTTTCTATTCCATTCAAATCTGGATGATTAAACGAACCTTTAGTGGAAGAGAAAAGAACTTCATCTACTCCATTAGAAATGAAAAAGGAGAATGGATCTATAATAAGGGTAAGATACCACCCACATTCCTAAACTACTATAGACAACTCTTCTCCTCTTCCTTCCCTTAACAAACATAGATAATAGAATCGGTCTCAAAATGAATTGAAAGCTCTCTTAGGAAGCAAGAAACTTCTTAAACATGCCATTTGATAGATAAAAAATCATCAAAAGTTGTTTTTGATATGGGTAAGCTAAAGGCACCTGGTCTAGACGGATTACAAGTAGGATTTTTCCAAAAATATTGGAATATTGTTAGGAAAGTTGGCATAAAATTTGTGATGACTTTTCTCAACCATAATTGCAATTTTGAGGAAATAAACAAAACTTACATAGTCCTCGTTTCGATGACCCCAAACCTTGCTTCCCTGGGTCAATATAGACTTATAAGTCTCTGCAATGTTCTATATAACATTATTACCAAGACTTTGATTAACAAAATCATATATGATATAATATCCCCTTTCCAGAGTGCCTTTATAGCTTCCTGTCAAATATCTAATAATAATACATGAGATATTTCATCATATGAAGTGAAATCTTAAGAAAACGAAGAAGAAATATATTGCCATTAAAGTGGATATGAGTAAAGCTTTTGATATGGTTAATGGCCATATCTCCTCCAAGTGATGATAAAAAAGTGTATCTATTCATCTTATTTCAGATTTATGATAAATGGATCTCCAAGAGAAGGATTTCGGCCTAGTTAAGGAATAGGACAAAGTGACCCTCTCTCATCCTTCCTTTTATTCATATATGTTGAGGGTATCTCAGTAGTCATTGAAAATGCATAAAATGAAGGAACCTTTAAAAGAATAAGCCTCAGGAAAGCTAGTCCATCCATTTCTCATCTCTTATTTACAAATGACTCCTTCATTTTCAGTAAAACCAAACTAAAAGAAGCACAAACCATAAAAGACATTTTGCAAAAATTTCACAAAGCTTCAAGCCATCTCCCAAACCTTGACAAAACAGAAATATCCTTTGTAGAAACTCAGAAAAGGACTCCCTAATTCCTCTACCTTTGGGGTTCAAAGTATTGATTGGCTAGTGAAATATTTGGACCTTCCCTTGAAAATTGGTAAAAATAAATTTACTATTTTTTAATTTCTTGAGGATAGAATCTCAAATCGTATATAAGGCTGAAAAGATAAGCTCCTATCAATTGCGAGATGAAATTTTACTAAAATCAATAGTAACAGAATTTTCTAGCTATGCGATGTCTTGTTCTTTACCTCCAAAAATACTATGTAATGATATAGATATAAAGCATAACAACTTCTAGTGGGGTCAGATGAAAGAGGAGAAGAGGATTAGCTAGATCAAATGGGATGCATTGAGAATTAGCAAAAAGGATGGAGGAATAGGTCTAAAAGAGACCATCACATAGCAAACCTAACCTCACTAGCCAAGCAAGGATTGAGATTTGTCAATCACCCCAATAATCCTTGGGCTATGTTTATTAAATTAACATACTATCCATGAGATTCCTTTATGAAAGCTAAACATAAATCTTGGGGGTCATGGAGATGGAGGAGTATTCTTAAATGCAGAGTGTTACTAAACAAGGGCCTTGGAAATAGGAAATGGAAGGAACATTGACATAAGGGAAGAGTTGTGGATTCCAACTCTCCCCAACCAGCTGAATGCAAAGGAAGGAAAGTCTCGGATCTAATTCAAGTAAGCCCAAAAGAATGGAACTTAGATCCAATTAAAAACATAATATTTTTCATGGAGTAAAAATCCATTCGGCCAATTCCTTTAAGTGTCAACATGGAACTACGAAAGAAATGGTCAATTTATAGTTAAAACAACATACAACCTTATGGCTGGGAATTCTTTGTCCAATTACCAAACACGCACAAGGAAAACAATTGGAAGATGATATGGCACCTTCAAGTTTCATAAAAAATAAGATATTTTGTATGGAAAGCATGTAAAAACATCCTCCTTGTGGAATCATTTCCTCTACCATTTTGTCTTGCAATGAGCCTGGTTTAGGTCGGGAAGAGGAGGGAGAAAGGATGATCATAAAGGTGGATGCGAAAAATTTTGAAGTCGAAGGAAGCTCAGGCCTTGGAGCTATTGTGACCTTGTCCTTGGGAAGATTAAGAGGGATGACTAAAAGTCAAATACCAAAAACATATCCCTTATAAGCAGAAATTGAAGCCATCAGATTAGTAATCAAGCTGTCAGGCTACATATCCAATTATACTCTCTTCAAAATTTCAAATGCCATATCCAATCTTAATAGTTAGGCTATTGGGTGCCCATGGGTTAATAGGTACCTTTATTTTGACTTGCACTTTACTTTTTGTTTTTGCTCAACTAACGGACAGGTTTTTGCTCTAGCCAGATCATGCACTTCGAATTTTGTGCACACAAAATCCATGCATGATATGTGTGCACACACATGAGAGTGCTCATATCAACACCGAAAAGTGATAAGCACGCGTGCCCAGAAAAGTGTTGCGTTGATGTGAGAGCTCCTAAGTCTGTGCACATGCATCATGCATGATTTTTGCATGCACAAAAGCCGGCCCGTAGATCATGTAGATTTATGTTTGATCATCGTGGTTATATTTTTCTGGTGTCTCTTTGATTGAAATCTACATTATGCTCTCATTTAAAACTCATGTAAATTTACTGGGGCAACCTTGCTAGTGTCATGCATTAGCTAGTAGGGTTTGAATCATCTACACTCTAAATGGAGAGATATCATGTAGCACCAATCAACATGGGACATGATGCCTGACAAAGGGTATTTGGATAAAAGCACATGGATCAAAAGAGATTGTACCCCCCCCCAAAAAAAAAAAAAAAGAAAAAAAAAAGAGAAATTAAAGACCATAAATATAATCTAGTCATCAAAGGAGAGTGTGCAAAGTAGGCCATGGTGTGATATCTCTCAAATTAGACCAGAGATGCTTTGAATTCTCAAATCATCAGTGCCATGGTGGGCTCAAGTGGCAGTGACAGTTAGGGTTGTCAACTATCCACCTAAGCATTTGTATTCGGTTCGTATTCTATCCGTTGAAGATAAATATGGATCTACTTATATATCTAATTTGTTTAACTATTTGCTTTGTTTAATAAATATTCATTTATAAATGGATAAATATACAACCGGATATATATATATATATATATATATATATATATATATATATACACCGAACCCTTATATGAAACCTCTCCAATAACCAGATCTAGTTAAAGTCCACCAATCATCTTCCATCCTTATAGATACAAAGTCCTCATTATCTTAGTAGTCTTTACTATAACTGTTTGTCATCTTTACCTCCATTCTTGAATTAGCAACACATAAATTTTTAATATTCTTCTTTAGGGTGTACTAGTCTCTGTTTTTCTTATTGTTGTTATCCCATTCTTCTCCATTGCTCTCTCACCCCATGTTTTCAAGCCCAAATTTCCAAATTATGTGTCCTACCACTAAAAACCTGGTGTTCTTTTTGGCAAAAAAAATGTAAGTAGAAGATGACAGTGTTCTTAAC
>JAOXJP010000006.1:15926420-15943577 GCA_025762735.1 Platanus orientalis | reverse complement strand
ATTTCTGAGACTTTAAGAAACGCACCTTGCGCATTTGATCTACCCTTGATGACCAAAACCCTTTTACCATCATCCTTGAACGAACCATGGCAGTCGGAATAACCTTACAACATGCCTGATCTAGAACCTCACAAAACCAAGGGATCAAGCAGGCCTTAAATCGGATGCTAGCAGTGAATGCATGCCGACGCTCAGTGATGCGGAGACGCACATTGCCGTCATACTCCTCAAACTCGAACGATTTCCGTTCGATCACGATAATTTGCTTCACCTCCTTTGATCCTTCAATCACATTTGATCCTCTACGGTTCAAGTTTCACATCTTCTCCATTCGCAATGTCCTTATCAGCCAAAGAAGAACAATTCTTACAACAGAAAGACCAAAAATTGATAAGATCTTTTTCCTTGGGATGGGCTGATCCATGGGCCTCAGTTTGGGCTAATTTTGATGAGGAAGAATGGGATGCTATATGGGGGAGGTGTGGGATTATCTAACATGTTATTTGTACTCTTGTTTTCTTTTCTTTTACTTTTTTGAATCATTGCCGCAGTGATCCTGCTTATTGTACTCTTTAAATATTGATTTTCTTTCAATAAATGAATTCCTTACCTTTCCACAAAAAAAAAAAAAAGTAGAACATGGAGGGTAATACCACATGAAAAATCACACCAAACCATGCCTATTTGTTTTTTTAATTATTTTTTACTTATTTTCTGGAGAAAAAAAATTTGTTTCTATGCAAGGGTAGATCAGGCATACATATGTAACATAGAAAAAATCTACACTTAACAGAGATATAGTTTGGGGCTTACCAAAGTTTTCATCAAAAAAGGGGGTTTCAGCTTCAATCCTTTGATTTGGAGCCAAATTCTTGTTTTTATGTAAACACACTCAAATAGAGTCAAAAAATTATTCAGTAGTAGCAAGATTTGAAGTAGATATTTTTGGATATTTTAACAATGGGTGAAAATGAAGTGTTCGGCATCAACACGAAACCAATATAAAACCTTATAAATGAACTTTTTCTATTCACAAAACCTTAAAAAATGGACTTTTTCTATATGAAAAAAAATGTCATTCGATACCACCAATATGTATCGCCAATACCAAGGAATTTTAGAACTCCAAGGTGTTTTCGGCCGAAACATATTGACCAAAACTTGATTCCATGGACTAAGCATCTTACTTTTCTCAACCCACAAAAGTTACGGTAATAGAGAAATAGCCACATGCTATGTTACTTGGACATGTGAGCAGTTTTAAGCATAACAACATAAACCCAAAATCTTGATGCGCCATACAATTTATTCCATATATTATGAGATGTATCTCTGAAATAATTTAATCCTGCTAAATGCACAAAATATAACAAATGTCCTTAGAAAGCTGATAATAAATAAAAATTATGCAAAATAACAGTATCAATAAAAAAATAAAAAATAAAAGATGATAAACTAAGAATTATATGAATAAAATTGTCAGCATGTATCTAACATGTGAGTACGTCACGATGCTGGACACAATCAAATATCAGAAAATTGAGTGCCCTTGTTACATAGGTTATATACAATTAACTTATCAATAATACAATTAAATGCATTACAATTTCATCTTTTTAATTTTTAAACTTATTTTTACAATTGTTAAATATTTTTGAGAAAAAAAAAATCTGGGTATCGCTGCCAACAATGACATGTCAACAAGGATACCTCCAGAAGATTCAGAGGATTAGGACACAACAATGAAGCACAAATTGTTTTTTATCCAATCTTAGATAAGGAGAATTGCCCTAGAAGACGAAGACAATTGAGTTTCTATCTATTAATCTGTTTTTCAGCATCCAATAAGAATTTTTTTTGTTTCTCAAACTTGGCATTTGTCTTAGAATCGCAGCATATAACAATCACTTTGTCAAAATGCCACGGTTCAGGTTAGACCTTTCTGATTGTCTAGGACTCTAGGCACCCAGGAGAATAAGCCAACCCTAACTTTTGGGGATTTGAAAAAAGTAATAAAATTTACCTGCAAGTTTGCCAATTTATTAAATAAGAGTTTATGAATTATTAATAATACGGAATTAAAGGACAATTAAATTTTAAAATATTAATTTTATTGAACAATCAAGACATGGAACATTTGTCATGTACAACAAAGACAAATGATGACAGCAGGAAGGAGTAACGTGGTGCAAATTAAAGGATCAATAGGACAAGGGGAAGGCCAAAAGGACATGCTAAAGAAGAAAGAAGGCTTATACTGACCCCAAAAGATATGGCCCTAGATAGGCTAAGATGGCAGAACAAGATTCATATAGCCAATCCCAAATAGTTGAGAAAAGGCTTCAATGATGATAATGAGTTTTGTCAAACACTTAGCATGTGGAACTTTTGTCAAACAATAGTCGATAGCTTACATTTGTGTTAGGCTTCAAAGTTCTACATGGTCTTACAGCCTTAATCATCTCTGTATTTGAAACACAATTGAAGGTTTTATCTCCATGTGGAACTTTTATGGTTTTACCAAACAATAAACCACCTTTTTCTGATGAATATAGTGAATTTCCTCTTCCATAACCAAAAATAAATAAAAACTGAAATAAAAATCAAGACAACAGATAGCCATTGATTGCATGTAACCAAACTATAAATGGACAACAAGAACAGTCTTCTACAAAATCTTAGAGGCTCTTCTCATAAGAGGGATGCATTTTCCCTAGGTTATAAAAAAAAAGATTTAAATTTTAAAATGATATTCCTAAGCCTAGGTCCCAGGCGTGCACGTTGCTAGTATTCTCAACTTATGGATGCTAGGTTGCCTAGGCAGTTGGCTTTGTATCCAAGGGAACATCTAGCCATTGGGTCCCTAGCCTTTGAAGAATGCCCATTACCTTGGTAGCTGGCTTAATGATCAAGCAGGAATGTAGCCTTGGAATGCCTAAGTACCTTCTCTCCTGACCTTTAAAAAATAGCTAATGAAGAAGCATATACTGCCAAGAAATTAAAATTGGACTAAGTAGATTAGGATTTTTGTTAAATCGTAATAAAGCCTTCTTATGGCTAGGAGTCTTTTTATAATTTCCATAGTTTTAGGGGTCTTGATGCAAAAAAAAAAAAAAATTAGTGTAGAAAATGGGCCACATTTTGGGATTTTAGGGACTTTTATTAGACTATTAAAACAGCCTAGAATGAGGCTCACAAATGCCAAATCGTGTGAGCATCTTTAAGAAGAAAATCTGATTTCCAAGATCATTGGGACCCACATGTGAGTTGTATAATATCTACAAGATTTTGGAATCTTTGTAGGACTCAAAATATCTTGTTTGTCAAGCAAGTAAAACCCTTTTAGTTAAGTATTTTAATTTAATAGGATTCTCTTATTTTTTTATAGGAAGTTTAGAAATTAATGTCCTAGATTGTAGGGATTTTATTTTAATTTTATTTCATTGTAAGCATATGAATAAATCAATTAAAGATGAATATTTGAAATAGAAGACACTTGTGTATTGAAGTGGGTGTGATATCCCAAGTTTTTCTCTTTCAACCCCTCGCATGAGATGAACATTCTACTATCTTTCTCTCTCTTCTTCTTGATGCAGCATGCATGTAGGTGAGTGAGTGTGTGTCATAGAAGATTAAGCACAATACCATGATTATGTAGCAAAATAAACTAGATTTCTACTAACACCAAAACATACAAATCTGGTTGGTTTTCAAGTATGTTAAGTGTGCATATAGAGAATTCAAGTAAACAAAGTAATGGCATAATTAAATCCCAATTTATGTGCTTAGAATTCCCAACTAAATTAGAAAACAATAAAAGTCCAGCTTGCTAGCCGAAAATTTAAAGTGGTCAAACATGGTTCACAGTAGTTCTAAATTAATGAATTCTATGCAAAAGAGCAAATAACATTTTAGGGGTTGGATCAATGTGAGTTAATGGACTAATGAGGCTTTCCCAAAGTGATGGAAAAAATCCTATAACACAGAAAATCCAGCAAGCTAGTCCCTAAGGAATTTTAACAAACTATGATGGGCATCAAATTTCAAGTGATTCAAATCATGAGAATTAATGGGTTGAACTATAAGGATTTGTAAGGGAAAGTGAAGGGGATTGATAGAGGTTAGTTAACCTCTAAAATTGTGGGCTGTAGGTTCAAATAAACCTAAGAAAATTAACCCACAACAGTCCACAAGTATGCCAACAAGTCCACCTAAGTTCTACTTAATCAAGAAAATAAAAGTGAGCTGAAAATTGAAAGAGAACACCTGATTTTGAAGTAGCTGCAATCCCTTGATTTGTCTAGCAAAACATTCCACAATAATCCATACGAAACCAATTGAATCAACCCAATTTAATGAAGAGGTTGAATCTGGCCAGATTATGTGTGTGCCGCCCCACCTATGAATCTCTTTTGAGATCTCCTAGGTTTTTAAATAACAATGATTCCCTCTTGCACTATAGGTGTCGCTCAGGCCTTGGGAAGTTCCTAGGATGTGCGAATTGTTTCAAATATCTAACTCTTCACTCCAGTAATGAAATTTTTTTATGATGAAAAATTTTCCAGATTTCTGAAAATTTAAAATAACAAAGAAATAGAGAAGATAAAGAAAAAAGATAACCTTTTAACCCAAAGGGATGGGGCTGACCTCCACCACCATCATTAACTTGGAGCAAGTTCAAACCCTTTTGCAGGGTTTAATCTCCTAGGTATTCACGACCAAAGAAGAGAGAAAGCTGATTTTTTTTCAGAAGTTTATTCATTGAATTAAAGAGGTGTGTGGGTGCTCTTATAGAGCTCCCCACGCCTGGGGCTACAATAAAAGAGGTCAAATAGACCTTAATACCCATGTTTTGACAAATTCTCCCAAACAATACCCCTAATTACATGATTAGACTAAATTACCCCACTTCAGACAATTTGTTCCTAAAATACCCTCAAAACTAACCCCCCATACAAAGTGACATAAAATAAATGTGCAACATGAAAATAAATAACTAATGAGCAGAAAATAAATCTCTAAACATAAAATCTAACTCTCTCGAATCTGGAAAATCATGTGGGCCCCTATCTAAACCATAGCATGGGCCCAGATCTCCCCCGTTACCTCTGATAAGTCTAAAAAGTACCACCCCTGAATCTGATGTCCTCATCACTTCTCTCCTATCTTCTCTTCTTCTACAATAACATCTTCTTCTTTCTTTCTTCTTTACTCTTCTTGTGGACTATTGTTTTACATCAATAGCCCGATCACCTAGGAACCTATGTGCTTTAAAAAGACCAAAACAAGCATTACTTGGATTAGTCCCTTGAGAATTCAGACTAGCAAATTGCATGTATTCAAAAATGAAAACATGTTAGGCTCTTTAAAACCACACCCAACAGTTTGGTCCAAACTAGTCAAGCAAACTGACCATTTTACCCCCCTTCTGACTCTTCAAAAGTGAAGTAACCTCAATTTTTTATTTTGCATTATTTGGCATAGAAGTAACCTCAATTTGTGGGACTATAACCATAACAAAGAACCTTTGTTATTTCTTGTATTCTAACATATCAGGACAGGTTAAATTTGAAATTTAGTTCTAGCATAGGTGCATAAATAATTACTAACATATAATTGAATTGATATATTTATTTTTGATAAATATATAATTGAATTAATATAACAAATGTCATAATCTATTCCCAAGTTTTATTATTATAAATTTTTATTCAACTCAAACACACTATAACTTTTACCTTTAAAAAATTTAACTATTGTATTTCTCCAATCACCTCACAAAATGCTTGACCCATTTTTAACTTAACAACAACAAACAACCTTATCCCAACTAACCCATTTTTAACTTCTCCATGAAATCTCTTGCAACTCTCTCTCACATTTTTTTAGTTAAATTCTTGCAACTCCATCTATTAGTAATTTTTATGTAAAAAAATTGAGATCAACCCCAAGTGGTTGGGATATGACTGTTGTTGTATGTAAAAAAGAATTATGATCTTTAAAAGTTGGAACGTTAAGACAGTCATATGTCAACTTACAGATAAGAGTTCCTCTTTCAAATTTTCAATGGAGTCAAATTTTGGCAATCATGCCATATTCCCATATCTAATTTCTTCCTTTTTGCAATTGAATAAGAATATTGGAGCACATAAAGGGTTAGCATCAAATTTCTTCCCTTCTTTCATCTTCTAGCATTGCAAGAATGGGACTTGTTGATGATTCACTCCAATTTATTTCTAGTATGGGAACTACTACCATCTCACCATCTGTTTATATGTCACCGACTCTCCTGCTTCCTAGATTTAAAAACTCCAACTAAGGAAGTTGTTGTGAGCGGCATAAGCTAAACTTTAATTGCAACGTAATAGTTATCATCCTCATTGTGTGTGTGTGAGGTTTATCTATGAAAGTTATCAACAAAAGGGCCTTTCAAATGGAACGACAAATTTGGTAACTATCTCAAAGAAATATGCACTAATATTGACACAAATATTGCCATTCCTCTTGCACCAACAAGATGTATCTTGTAGAACAGTGTTTAAGAGACAACCCTCTCTTTCCATTCTTCATATTTCAATTCCTACTAGCTTGTGCTTCATTAAAAAAGATTACTTCTCATTGCAAGATATCTCAATTTTCTGTGCATTAGTCATATTTCTTTTCACAGTATTAGTCAGTCAAGGTTGGTATTAATTTAGGGATGCATACACAGTCATCACTATTGTTAATAATGTGAAAACATGAGAAAGTTTCACTCCACAGACACACCCACCCATAAAGTTTTAATTGAAGCTCATAAGAGGTACACAAAGGTATTTAATGACACACATGTGCCTTCCACTAGTTTTAAACTGGATATACATGATTTTGTTTCTCATTGATGACAAGACTCATGAAGTGTATACAAGAAAAATGAGGTGTTAGTCAAGAGAGCAAAAAATATCCGAAAGTGACATTTTTGTATCATGGTTCAATTGTCCATAGGAAGGAGAGACTAAGAAGGATGTTGCCCTTAGAATTAGAGTTGAGTGGATGAAGTAAAGATTTTCTCCGAATGTTGTTTGACTAAAATTAATTAAAGAAAGGTAAGGGAAATTTAACAAGACAAGACCAACCATACTTTATGGAGTAAAATGTTCGGCAATCAAAAATAAATAAATAATCCATTGAATAGTCATAACCAAGATAACAATGTTGAAATGGATGAGTAGCAAGACTTCAAAAGATAAAATTAGAATAGAATGCATTCGAGGAAACTTAAGGGTAGCTCCAAATCCAAAAGGTGACAAAATAAGGGAAAATTAACTGGGATGGTGTGGTCATGTGCAACAAAGACCAATGACGGCACTAATGAGGAGTGATTTGGTGCAACTTTTGTTGTTGTGGTACATACATTCATGTAAGGGTATATATGTCCTTAGTATTGTACAAGGGTATACTAGTAAATATGTATATCCTCTCATGTATTCTTGTATCCTTCTCTTATAACATATGAAAAAGTATGTGAGAGTATTCTACAACTCTCCATATGACTATTCCTCCCCAAATACTCTATTCTTCTTCTTCCTCTTTCTCACTAAACCCCAGCACACCACACCTTTGATTTCCACTTGGTATCAGAGCCAAATCACAGATCCGAGGTCCGCGAACAAGCTTGAAACTTCTGCGCCAAGTAGCTGATGTCATCAGGCTGTACGGATGACATCACCATCCATTCGGACCTCCTAGGTCAGTGATGAAATTTCATGTTCTTTGTAGAGCTAAATATTGTCTGTATTGTTATGTTAGTTTGAAGTTGGTTTGGATCGATTTGGGATTTTTTATACATTTTTCAAGAATTTCTGAAAATTTCTCAAATATGGAAGTTTTGTTCAAACTGTTGCTATGAGAAGTTTTTAGTTAATCCACTTGGATGTTTTTAGCCTCTCATTGTGTGTGATGTTTTGGGACAAGTTTCCCTAAATTTCATTGTGATTTGAGTTTTCGGTGAGAGTTTTTCTTCCCTAGTTTTACCATCTGGCTCTATTTTCCCCAGATGTTGTTTCATGGCTGCTTGTTGCTGCTCAGCAATCCTTGGTAGGTGATTCTAAGATGTCAGTTGTTTGTTTATTGATGAGTGGAAGCTTGTCCAAGCTCAATTTGATCTGTATGTGGTGATACCAACATATTTTTGTGTTCATACAGTGCTTGTATTGGACTGTGTAGTCCATCGTATGCTGTGATTTGTAAGCCACAGTGGTTCTCTACTGAAATCGTGGTATAGCAGTGTTTCTTTAGTCCTGTCGTGCCCTTGGTGTATGGTTTCACTAGTTGTATCTTCTCTGTAGTAGCTGTGTGGAGTATTTTTTGTGGACCAGCAGGCTTTATCTTAGTTTTTCAGGGTTCTCCTAGCCAATTATAGCTTCCCCTACGTTGGAATTGTGGTATTGACGTGTTTCTACAACTTCGAAGCAGTGTGTATGCTTTGGCTGTTGTTTTGAAGCAATGAACGTGTTGTTAGTTGTTGGTTGTGGTGTGTAGCAGCCGTGTGTTTGTTGAGATTTAGCTTTATGAAGCTTCTCTACATGTCGTGAATTCATTGGTAGTGTGCTCCGATCTGTGGCAGTCCCGAGTCTTGTGGATTTGAATATTGGCAGCTGTGTTTGTACACTCTAGAGCTGGAATTCGAACTTTTTTGGAGGGGTTCTTGATTATTGTTCTTGATTCTTGGTGTATTGTGGGAATTCAACTATGTGGTCTTGTGATTAACCCCGTGGCTTGTACTTGCACGTATTATTCTTCTGCTTGTTGTGCTATTCTCAATAGTGGTGTTTATTAATTTAAAAGCCTTCAGGGTGGGAGTGTACTCCAAGCTGTGGCTGCAGAGTATTGTTTGATTGGACTTGGTTGTTTACTACCTTGCTGTGTAACCAGTTTGGACGTTTTGGTATTCCCGTATTGCTTTTAATTATTGGTGTATCTTGGAGTGATTCTCAGTGGTCTTAGTCTTGAAGCTTATCGCAAGTATGTCTACCTCCACTCATCCTAAATTTTTCCTCGACGAAATAGCCTCCCTACGGAGATCAGTTACTGCATGATGGAATCCCCTCAGCATATTCTAGTACTTCAGTCTATAGGAGTATATGAGTGGGTATTAAGGTATTATTGTCAGAGAGTCAATTACATCATTATACATACCATATAAATACTGTATATGGTAAACTATCAGCTTTACATAAATAATATTTTAGGCGTGTGTAAGGTTTCTTGTCCTCTACACACCCAAAAGTATTATTTATATTATGCTGATAGTATACCATATATAGTTGTATATATGGTATTCCTAAAGACTGACAATAATACCCTTATACCCACTTATATATTCCTACAGTCTCTTCTCATAGTTCATTGTCCAATCATCCCTGGATTATTAATTCATAAGTATTATATCATGTGACCGATTTGTCTAGTCTTTATTCCTCTTACCGTGTTTGTGCTGGCAGAGACAAGGTACGCATTGCTGATGACACTTTGTCTTCTGTCGCTAGTACTGGATGCATTCCTCTTTCATCTTCCCTACCTTTATCCTCTATGTTCTATATTCTCAATTTTAAGTTGGACCTTGTTTCTATTAGTCATATTACCAAAGCTTTGAATTTGTAGTGTTACTTTCTTTCCATAATATTGTGTTTTTCAGGACTTGAGGACAAGGAAGACAATTGGTAAAGGCCATGAGGGTCAAAAGTTGTACCTTATGAATGGTTGTTCATTTGTTGCATCTACAATTCTACAAACACCATCATGTCATATTCCTTCATCTTTCTAGTGTGATCAACTTCTTTAGTGGTATTCTCGTCTTAGTCATATCTCATTTCCTTTGTTAAAAAGACTATTTTAGAACTTATGTTCTTTTGTTTTCAGATTTCCATTGTGAAATGTTTGAGTTGACAAGCATTGTACAACTTCTTATTCCCCTAATACAAGTAGCGGTACTACTCCATTTGGTCTTATTCATTCCGATGTATAGGGACCAACCCTAGTAGCCTTCTTGTTTGGCTATCGTTATTTGTGACCTTTGTTGATGATTACTCCAGGGCTACTTGGGTTTTACTTGCTAAAATCCAAGCATGAGGTTTTTTTTAGCCTTTTAGTTGTTTCACAAATTGGTTGAAACCTAGTTTAATACTAAAGGTTCTTCGTTTTGATGATAGTAAAGCATATTTTTTTCCTACTTTCACTTCCTACCTCTCTCAGCATAACATCTTTCATCAAACTACTTGTCTCAATACTCCCGAACAAAATGGAGTCCCTCAGAGAAAAACCCATCGCCTTCTTGAGATCATTCGTGCCTTGTTCTTCCATATGCATGTTCCTAAAGTTTTTTAGGATGATGCCCTTTCAGACTACTACTTACTTGATGAACCATATGTTTTCTCGCATTCTTGGTTTTAAATGTCCTCTTGAGCTCCTCACATGTTCATCTCTTAAAGTGTTTGGTTTTATCTGCTATGTTCATGTTCTAATGTCAAATCAAACAAAATTGGATCCCAAAGCTTTTATATATAACTTCATTGGGTATGCTTTGAGTCATAAGGGCTACAAGTGTTATCATCATTTTACTTGGAAGCAGTTTGTTTCCACGAATGTCACTTTTCATGAGACAATACCTTCCTTTTCTTCTATACAGCCTCATCTTCAAGGAGAGAGTCAACGTGAAGGGGAAGATGAGTTGTATCTTCCTTTACCTATTCTTCCATACTCCTTTTATGGTGATGGTGGCCATCAATCTATGGAAGAATGTAATCAAGGGGAGAAGGAGCTAGTAGTGGCCCAAAAAGAGATGGTGCCAGCAGTGGCCCAAAAGGAGAAGGAACCAGTGGAAACCACCCACTACAAAGCATGGGTGAAAGATTTCAAAGATGTTTTTGTTCGGAATAAGAAAAGGGTTACTCCTACCCTTGAATCACAATGCCTCTCCAACCCGTCTTTATTTCTTCAGGTATTGTTGCACTTATTCTTAATCATACTAACCTTCCTATTGCCAATAGGAAGGGTAGTAGTTCTTGTACCAAACATCACATTGTTAACTATGTGTGCTATGACTCTTTGTCTCATATGTTTAGAGTTTTTTTTACCTCTTGTCTTCTATTTCCATTCCATGCAGTGTGTCACAAGCTCTATCCCAATCTCAGTGGAGAAATGCAATGGAGGAAGAAATAAAAGCTTTAAAGAAAAACTTTCATAAGCTCAAAACTACTAAAACTTTTACTTTCTAAAAACAAAAAGTGTCAAAAATCAAGACCTTTTAAAAGATTTTGACCAACACTCTAAGAGGGCCCCACTTTGACTTGTTGACTCACTAAAATTACTAAAACACAATTGACAACAATGCCTAAAATCAAAAACTAAAATAGCACATATGTCCCAAACTCATTAAAACATAAAATAATTACGAAAAGATATAAATTATTTCAAATAAAAACTCCAACAACTCCATGTGATAGTAAAACATGTGTCTTCCATAGCTCTCGATGTGTGGACCCCACCAAGAACTGTGTGGGTCCCATTTGGTCTTCAATGTACACAACAGAGAATTAGTCCATCTATCAGAAATCTATATCTTTGAAATGAAATGACACAAAAGTACAAAGAAGAAACACCTTAAGGCATTGAGATGATCATATAGCCAAGGATCCTTATACAAAACCTTTGTAAAATGAATCATGATAAGAAATGAAAGATTTCACTAGTTCATTAAGCATGTAACTGGAAAGGTCATATTAGGGAAAGATTACAAGAGAGTTTACTAGGCATACAATTGTAGTATCAGAGCATGCGCACATCAAAAGACCTCTTTCTTTTATTTGACCACTCTCTTTGCTGAATATAGGCACGGTAGATATTATGAATAACTCAATTATATATGAGATATTTCTTTGGCTGAATAAAATAAACTCCTGACAACTATAAATTTGAAATTTTTTTATTGATCATATCAGATGTTTCTATTTTATTTTTTTTAAATTCCAAAACTTCCCTATGCATGGGATAAAAAAGATCATCATGTGCAAATAATACTGCTAAAGCCCACAACATAACTAATTGATAAAGGACTCATAATCCCAAACTATAGTAGCAAAAAAACACTATAAGATGAATAGTACATCAAAGGATTTCAAAAAGGTTGATTCAGTGCATTTTTACTAACATTGCAACATTTTGTGTATTCATAGACAATAAGTATAAAGTTTAATTTCCAGTGGAAATAATCAAATTGTTATGATCCAATAATTTCCACATGCAAAAGTTATGATCAAATATTTAGAAATATATTATGTAATACCTCCAGCAAAGTATTTTGGCATTCCACTGATACACGAGGAAACAAGCGTGATAACAGCTCTTGTTGCCTCCATCCTGTAAAAATCCTTTGCCCATGAATAAACCTTCTGTTTCTTATCTTTCGGCACTCTGACCATTTATGGTGTCCATCAGACCTATAAAACTCCCCATAATAGAATGATAGTATATCCCCCATCTCTTTTCTCTCAATAAATCTCTTTACCTGAACAAGATTCTTCCCAAAGATATATAGCCCAAGGATAAAACTGTCTTTCTCAATATCACTCCAAGAGTCACCAAAAGAACCAGGAACTGGACAGTTTTTGGCCCCACGCAGATATTTTTTCTTTTGTTGTACCGTAGGCAACTCCACATCCAACTGATCACTTACCACCATAGGTTCAAGACTATCTGATCCTCCTACTCCTTTCCCATAGTCTGGTGCAACATCCAAAGCTTCAACTTCAAGCTTGAAATCTCCATTACTTGAATTCACCTGGCTTTCTTGGTTGTTTTCGGATTCTACTGACCCATTCGTATTCAATGCATCACAAAGATCACTAAGACATTCCAGTGGTTCACACTTATTGCTATCAACTTCATCATGGACCCACATAATTGGGATTGGTAATCCCATGAGAAAAAAATGAGCAACATCAACAAAAACTTCCGCATCTGCTGGGTTCTTTATAAGCTGAATACAATCAGATTCTGTTATCAAAGGTGGAATTTCCACCTGGTACTGATTTCCAACTCGAGGAAGTACCTGTGAATCTCCAAATATATCACTTATTTCAGGCGAACCTGGAGAAAGTAACTGGTCAGCAGATGTGCCTTCAATGCATTCCCTGTCATGATCCAGTTCAGCTGTATCCATCTGTAAAAAAGTTGAAACTATGAAATGTGAGCAAACTACTAAACTAGCATACTTATGAATCTAATACATTAGATGCAACTTGAAACAGATGCAACACTCTTTAGAGACTAACTTACTAACCACTAACCATATATATAGAGAGAGAGACACACACATGCACACTAGCTGATATTTTAGAAAATGAAGAAACAATATGAGACACGCTTACTAGCTGGTAGTTTAGGAAATGAAGAAACAATATGTTTGATCAATGTGCCAAAACAGGATCACAAACATTAATAGTTGAAAGGATATCATTTTTGGCACTAAAGATTCATGTCTCCAAAGCTAATCGGTGATGCCTCCAGTAGCATGCATGAAAGAATTATTCTCATGGTATCTTAAAGAACAAATCAAGCTAGAGGTTTACAAGCATAAATAAGATGGCTATTGTTGTGAACATGAGGTGCTACATAATAGCACAGATTTCAGATTGACTGAAGTGAAATAGTGGCAAACACAAAGTTCAACAAAATCAACTCTGTGACACACACAGATATTTAACCTTGTTTGTTTTCATGGGTGTCAAAGCCTTCCCACATGTAATCATCGTAATAGTAAGCCACAAAGTATAGGGTTTCCTCTATAAATTACAATTATTAACTAGATTTCAACCTTCCAAGGTGCACTTCTCCCCTGTACAGCCTGATCACCTTAATTAGCTACTAAGATCAAATTTAAAAATATATATATAAATAAATAAAAATAAAAATAAGTAAATAAAACACTTTTGGGATGATGGTTAAGCTTACCCAAATTAATGTCCCATCTAAATAAATAAAAGAAATGTTGGCCTGAAGAAATAAATAAATAAATGAGTTTTAAATTGGGTTCAATACTAAAACAGAATAGACAGCCTTCTCCCAATGCCAAATGCAAATATGAAGTTCAGAAATATTGGACTACAAAAGACAAAATAACAGCATGGTTAAGAAGGAACAATAAACGCTTATCATACATCAATCTGTTATAAACAGGAAAAACACCAGAAAGCTAAACTGTTAGAGAACTCCAATGACTATGAGAAACAAAGTTAATTGACTTTTTTCTTCTAAAGTTCAACAATTAAAATTGCAGTATATTCTATTTGCCAAAAGACAAACCCATGAGAACTCAAGCAGGTGATTTTTCAAAAAAAAAAAAATGCAAAAGTAACTTCACTAAGCCTATTAAGAAAACCCCACTAGCCATAAATTTGCTATATGGGGAGAAAAAGATGTTCTTCTAACCAGAGCCAGGATCCCCCATGAGCAAAGATCATAATTAATTAATACTTATCCAAAAAAAGAGACAAACTTGAAGAGTATTTAAGCAGACAAGACCCAAACTCCGTGTATGCGAATCCGAGGGAATGCTCAAGTTAAGCTACACAAACACATCCGACAAACATTCATATGCTAACAACTCATAAACCCCACAACCAGATTCCCACAAACTAACCACCACTGGCAAGAGACGAATACAAAGAGAGCCTCAAGGTCAAAAACCCAGTACAATGATAAACCATCCCAGATCCATTTTCAAACCAGAAAAAAAAAAAAAAAAAAAAAAAAAAACATATACCCCATAAATACCCATCCCAAAAGAACATCAAGAAACAGAAAATAACACAAAAATAAAAAGATACCCAATAAGAGTGTTAAACCTCTAAATACTAAACTCCACATAATATCAACAAAAACCAACAACATCCAAACTGAACAAACCGTCCAAACATCACAAACCCATCGCTCAAAATGAGAATTTCGATGTGATCCCACCAAATTCAACTTATCCCAACGCTACGAAGCCATAAAACACTTAGAAAACTACATCAAATCGTCTCATGAACAGAACAAAACATGCAAAAAGGGATGAGAAAAAAGAATCACTAACCTCCATGAAAGAGCTTAAACGTCAAAACCCACGTCAAAACGTATACCTGCGCAAATGGGTCCTCATGGTTATGTATAGATTGACCTCGATTGTCAACTTCTCGATGAAAAATAAAGAATAAGAAAGCATAATGCACAGATACACAGAGACAACCAAACAGAGAGAGAAAGAAATATAAAGAAAGAGATGGTGATGGAGGTTTACCTGGTTTAAGAGAGAGGAGCTTTCATGGCTAACGAAGCTGGGAATTCGATGGGACTGGGAGGGAAGAAAAAGAGACGGAAGCCCCAGGAAAGAAAACTAGACCAAGGTCGTCCTCTCTCTTTCTTTCTCTGCCTAGATTAGAGAGCGAGGAGCTATAGAGATATTGACATTATACGAATTTTTCAGAAAGAGAGGGCGATTTAAAGCAGAGAGAGATGAAATTTACGCAGGTTTTGGAAGTACATACGGTCACATGAGGAGGCGACTAAGTAGATTCTATATTTTAAAGGGACCAAATTACCCTTTTATTTTCTCCTGTTTCCTAAATTTCTCTAATTTTGAAATCTTTAAAAACACCATTTCTCAGCTAGCCAAGCTTTGGTTCAGCTAAAATAAAATAAACAGACAAAAAACAACATCGTTCTCCCTCTTGATTGAGCCCGGTGGATTTTGTCAGTCTCCGTAACTCTAACCTGTTTGTCCTTTACACCCAGCAGACCTAAGCATTCTTAGGGAAACCATATCCTTTTTATGGTAATACAAATATACCATCTCACGAAAGGGTATGAAAACATACAATATCATTGTATACCATCTCACATAAATGGTTTCCAAAGGGGTGGGGTTCAAACAAAAAATGTTTGCCCCCACTCCTTTTCGTGAGATGGTATACATTATATATGATATATGAAATTGACAAAATCCTTCCCCTTGTTTGTGGAGCTTCATCCTCTGCACTTTGTACTTGTGGTGCACTGTGCATCCTCTCATAGTGGGATGGATCGCACATGTATAAACACTACTCATCCCCTTTTGTGCGGTGATCACTAGGGGTGTTGTATGTACACCTGGTACAAAGGATTTCACTCCTCCTGTGAGAGGGTGCACCGTGCACCAATTCAGAGGATGTGTTCCTTTGTTGAAACGGCCATTCGAGCCCACTTGACTAGTGTATTTATAGAACTGGACCCACAAAGCAATGTAGGGAGGTAGACATAATCACATACTTTCTAATTGTTATAATGTTATCAAAAAAGAAAAGAAAAAAAAAAGAAAATTTGTTACAAAGAGGATTCACTTCCCTCTTAAGCAACAAAGCTGCAACCACCTAAGCAAAGCATTAGTGTAAAAATAAACAAAATTAAAGGTTCATGGGAATATAAGATTATCTAAAGGCATTTTCGTCATTTAAAAATGACACTTAAGTTTTAATTTCCGATTTAAGATGGTTACATATACATGTGTTTCCCGTGATGTTCATATTGGGGCAATTATTCGGTGTTTGATAAATACAAAGAGGGTTGAGTTAATCACCGTTGAAACAGGTTCATCTGACAATTGGCGTCTAAGATGACAGAACAGAAATTTAATGTTGACTAGTCGTTTTGCTGACTCTATTTGGTGAGAATCTAGCGGTGATTCTATTTTGATACGGTTCTGGTGTTCGTTGGGAAGCAGTTTAATATTTACACCAACACTCCACAACCTAAGAAATGGACAGTTATAAGAATAAGTATTAAAATATTCACTACGGATAATGATAATCCACGACCTCGAGCGAAGATATCGGTTACAGAACCGACAGCCATAGAGTTAACAACGATAGCACACGTGGATGGTTAGGATTAACATGATAATAAAGGATCCAACGGACAATGTGTCCAGTCGGCCTACCTATTGCAGTTAAAATAACGACACACGTGTATGGTTGTGATGAACTCAGGCAGGTAAATCAGTTTGGCATCAGATCCGTAGAAATCATCGAGGTGCATCCCTTGAAAAAGGGTTCTAACTTGTAACCGATTGAACACGAAGCAGTTATAGGCATATACATATATATA